>CM068356.1:36201287-36561287 GCA_034769755.1 Odontamblyopus lacepedii | reverse complement strand
ACAGTATCAGTCAGGTTTAAGTTGAAAGTTTTTTCACCCTCTTCTCTGTGGGCTGCTCACTGAAGTCACTGGTGGTGTTCAAATAAGTCTAAATATCAGTGCTTGTAGCGATTTAATTTGTTGATAGTTTCGACAGCGCTCACAGATAGGGTTCCCTTGGCTTCTCTCCCCCGAAATGTTGCTCATCCGATGATTTCTTAAAAAATGTAAAAATTGTTTAAACGTCTTGGTTTATTTGAAAGAAAATCAAAAATAGACACATTATTCAGTGTTGGAGGAGGTAAACTGATTAAAAAACAAAGTAAATAAGGAGCCAGCAAGGATAGCATCTGCCAGTAAACAACATTATGGGATGCACTTTAAGCTCTGGTGCATGTGTTCTGATGAGGCTGGGTCTAACCGTGAACTCTGTGCTGTGGCAGGATCAACGCCGTGTCCAACGGGCAGGTGCGAGGGGACACTTACGGAGAGGGCTGCCTGGGACGCACCGGTCAGTATCTCCTCACTCATCTTTACTGGACTCTCCCAGCTCTGCACATCAGACATAGACTGTGTATAAATGGACATATCTAATCTGTTAACCCCCGCACGTCCCAAACAGGAGTGAGTATGGCCATGCTTCAGCTCCACGGACTCTGGCTCCAGTTCACTTTCTATGTAAAAACCTGCTGCTGTCAGGCTCCTCACTCTCACCTTAAAATGTAGGTTTGACCCTGCTCTGCATGATCCTGGGGTTTTTATTCCACTCTTTTGCCCTAAATCAGGATATGAACATTAATAACAGACCAATGAGCTGCCCTGGTTCCTGAGGTCGCTTCTGCTAGCCTTAGCAACAGGTTTGATTGACAGCTCTGCTAAGCATCCACTCTCTGTTAACGCGACAGGGCAGGCGTTACCTTTAACAGTCTGGCGCCTGATTGGCTCTTTGGTTGCTATGATACACAAGCTCGGATTTCCAAATATGCAATGCTAGTGGTTACATGAACCAGCCAGGCTTCATATTAGGAATAGTTTTGTTTTTTTATTTTATTTTAAGACCAAAATGACAAGGCTCACAGCAGCAGGTACAGAGAGAGGGGTATGAATGGGAGCCAGGGTCAGAAGGAGGCGGAAGTTCCTACATGCAAACCTCCTACCTCCTATTTGGAACGCGGTGGATATCGGATTAGCCATGTCCATTTATATATACAGATAGAACCATGCTAACAGACCAGTGCTGACCCTCCTCCCTCTGACAGGGGCACGCCTGTGGCTGTTCCTGGGCTTCATGATGATGTTTGGCTCCCTCATCGCCTCCATCTGGATCCTGTTTGGGGCTTATGTTGTTCCAAGTAAGCTCCTGAAAGTGAAGCAATGAAGCCCTGTGTCTGTAGCCCTCACATTTGTACTGTGTTCTCAGAGAAGGAGGTGGCTCCAGGACTGGCTGTGTTTTTTCAGAACGCCTTCATCTTCTTCAGGTGAGTGAGAAGAGCTAGAGGACATGTATCTGTTATAAGTAAAAACTACTTATACCAGATACAGAATAAGAGAGGGCATAGAAATCGAGTGGAAACAAGTCAAGTAGTCCGTTTGAACCAGTCTGCAGTGGTCCAGAGTTATTCCTCTCTTACCTTATGTATTCAGAACGTCCTAATTATTCACCGCGATGAGTGGTGCAGATTTTTGCCATCTTGGTAAAGCTAAAGACAACTGTCATGCTAACCATGTACTTCCTGATCATAAGATGACAAATGCTTTATAATGAAGTAGATAGAGACAGTACACAGCAGAGTTCTTTTGCCCTCAAGAGCTGCTTCAGAGTATATCTGTACTGTGCATGTTTAAAGCACAGGCGGTGCCCAGGCCACACACTTTATAGATTGTGTGAAGCAGATTTCCATCAAATACAAAGAACATTAGCTTTCCTAATGCATGTTGACAACTATATACTGCTCCTGTCCCAGTTTAAAATATGTCAACAAGTGTTGTCATGATACTTATATTTCAGACTCGATACTAAGGAATATTTGATACTCAATACAGATTATGAAAGCATGATGACGATAAAAAACCCTCTTTCTTTAGACAGTAAAATGTGATTTCCTACATTAAATGGTAGAACTTTTTTTTCTGTTCCCATGTGGTCTTATATGTGTGTATCCCTCAGTGGTGCAGGTGGATTCCACAGTGCTCCATGGGTGTATTCTAGTCTATGTGCTGTTATACTCATTCTAAAGCTGTTCACTACTATAACACTAGTGTGAACTGATCTTCACCTGTCGTGTCTCTCACCTGTTTCTGCAGCACACTGATCTACAAGTTCGGCCGCACAGAAGACCTTTGGGGCTGAGCTGTCTGCAGGCTCCTCTTTTCTCTACATGTTTTCTATTTATTTATGAATTCATTTTGGCTGGGCACTCGCATCTGCAACTAATATATATAATATATATATATATATATATATATATATATATATATATATATATATATATATATATATATATATATATATATAATATATATATATATATATATATATATATGCAGATGCGGGCGTATTCTGCCAAAGCAAGTTTTTTGAGTTTTCTACCACGTTATTAAGTTCATCAAAAACTTGCCTGAAGTGATCTCTCCTGGACTTTATTCCAACCCTCCTTAAAATTACCTTTAAAATTCTGTTCAATGCTCCGCCCACAAGGCTCCATCAATGATACAAAACTGCCTGATGGCCAGTAAGAAAGTTGTAACTAGGAACTGGCTAAAAAATGACTCATTGGAACTGACACAGTGGTTTGAAATAATTGAGGAAATTTATTTGTTGGAAAGAATGACTCATTATCTAAGGTTGAAGGCAGACAAATTTCAGAAAAGTTGGTCTAAATGGATAAACTTTAAGAACAAGAGAAATACATAATTCTTTCCCTTTATGTTTGCTGTCTGTTTTGTTTTTTCTGTAGAACCCCAGTTTCAGTTTTTTTTTATTTTTATTTTTTTGTTTTGTTTTTTTTGTTATGTTCTGTATATAAGTTCTGAAAAAGCACAAATAAAAAGTAAAAAAAAAAAAGATACAAAACTGCACACATCAAAAACTTCTAAACATGTTGATAAGTTGGTGATCTAAACATGGGCGTGAGCAGTTAATACCCCAGAGAAGTAAAATACCCCCTCTTTAAGAAGGCAGGACCACGCTATTCTGTACTTTACTGCAAAATGGCTATATATATTCTTTGCATTCATTTGATTTCTTTTAGTTTAAAATTGAGACGCAGCATTTTAAGGTAAAATCTTATGCTTTGACCTGATTTTTATGGTTCTTATCTTTGCAATTATCTGAACTAAAGCCAGGTGTTTTTTTTGACCAAATCAGTAAAATGTGTTTCTCTTTCACTTATGCACACTTGACAGCTAACATGGTGGACGTGTGTCTTCTCAAAAATGATTAGGCTCTACTTGAAACTTGTCCTCCATTTTAAATTCAAAAGTCTAGATTTGAGTCTGGATGGTGAAACAGCAGGTAACAAAACTGTCAAAGCACATGGTCACACAGAAGCAGGCCCACGGTGCGCACAGCCGGACTCCTCTGGACTGTCTATAGCCCGTGTCCTGGGTGTGTATCGTTTGTTGTCTCTTTTAAAGGGCCTTTGTTATACACTGATTTTGGATTTCCTCATCACAAACAGACCCGGAGTTTTGTTTCGCTTCATTCACACATGTTCAACACAGATTTAGGCTGAGTTCTCTCAGACTGAAAACATTCCACCTTGTTACATCATTAAGTGGCAATCCAGGAAGTGCTCCGCTGTGTTTTTAAACTCCACACACCTTTGCTAGGATCATTTGGATCCTTGGAACGACTAAACGGTGAAGCTACAGCCATTGTTTTAACCTCTTTGAACCGTCTTTCGTTAATCAAAATCTCAGTGCATAAGGACACACTGGAGACTTTTTGTGGCAATCTCAGTTTATAAAGTTCAATTCAAGGCAACAAATAGGTGTTAACTTGACTACCGGTACATGACATCACAAGGTGGAACAGGGTGTTTTGCACTTTGGAGATGTAGACAGAATAATAATAACGGGTGACTCAAACGTGTGAATTAAACAAAACACAACAATAGTAAGAGGGAAAAAGCTATAGCGATAGCCAATTTTGTGTAATATAGAACCTTTAAAGTGTGTCAAAACTTTGAAAATAAGCTGTTTTTAGAATAGACGAAGTGAAATTTGTGTATATTTATTTTGAGTGACACCGCAGTGTTGTCCGTCGCCAAAAAGGGAATGATCTACTCTTTGTACAAATTACCTCCACATTTCTCACTGCTAAAATGTGTATGTGGTGTTTGAATAGCATTATTATCTTCTGTCCCTGATCAGGTTTTTGGGAACTTCAGTGCAAACCAGGCACATTTGCAGCTTTCTTGTTAAAGGCCTCTACAATTTCAAGCACTAGAAACACAGGCAGAGATACTTTATTGATCCCGTAGGAAATTAAGTTTTTAGCAGCAACAATGAAACATCACAATAATAATACAGCAGTAATTCATCATTTACAGGACTGCCCCAATTACACACTTTAAGTTTGACGTGTGGATACCTGTTAGTCCAATCACACTGTTCCTTATACCTCCAGCCCTCCCCCTTTCTCCCCCTCACTCTCCCCTTTAGTCCTCCAGTTACTGCCCAGTTTAGCAGCTCTAATGTGTTTGTGGGCTTTTGTATTTAGTCCCACTTTAAGTTTGCACTGTTATGTGATTTGTAAACACTGAAACTCTCTTTACTGCTGTTTCAAATGAAAATGCCATAGATCTGTCTCTGTTACAATGTTATCGTCAAAGCTGTCTTCTGAGTGCATGGTCGGACACACAGTACTTTTTATCTGGAGATGTTTAAATATGAGCCCAGGAGTGTGTCCTGGTATGTTTGCCCTCAGTGTTAAAAAGGGAGCACTTTTACACACATGCTACAGTAAAAACGATTTGGACATGAATGCTGTCTTGTTTCTTCTTTCTGGACTGTGCCACATATTTGTCTTTATAAAGAGATTGACTTAAGATAATGCCATCACCAATATTTGGACTATTTAGGCTGTTTAACAGTAGCTGTTCTACTTACACTGTTACTGGAGAATATTTGTAGTATACATCACATTTGTGGTCATACCGGCTTGTTAAAGTCTGATCCCGTCAGATCTCAGAAGCTCAGCAGGGCCTGGTTAGTACTTGGATGGAGACACTGGGAATTCCAGGTGCCACAGGGGGGCGCCAGTGGCAAAAACTGTTGTTGTGTCCACCCACATTGCCGAGTATGAAAGTGATGTGTGCAGGGCAGGACTCCCATGAAAAAGAGTCATCTCAATGGGACTTTCCTGGGTAAATAAAGGTTAAAAAAAATAAATTACAGTTTGAATTGAAAACAATTTATTGATTAAAAGGTCCTATATTAAGCAAAATTGAATTTTGGCACCCAATCTTGGCCCCAGTCTTGATCTTCCATCTCGCAGCACATGAACTATCACACCACTGAATTCATATTTTAATCAGAATCAGAATCAGAATCAGAATCAGAATTACTTTTATTCATCCCCGAAGGGAAATTTTCTTTGTTACAGATGCAACCGACCAAGAGCATGTACATCAAACAAGTTACAAAATAAGCTAAATACAATAAGATAAAAGATAAAAAATAGCTCTCTCTGGGAAATTATTTACATCATTGACCTATTTATGACTATATACATGTGTGAGCAGGGAATAGGATGAAAAGGATTGAGTAGTTTGTGAGTTAAAGTGCAGCGTTCAACAGTTTGATGGCGACAGGCAGGACAGATTTCCTGTGTCTCTCAGTGGAGCAGCGGCAGCCGCAGTCTATGGCTGAAAGAGCTCCTCTGATTGGCCAGCACCTCGTGGAGGGGGTGGGAGGGAGAGTCCAGAATAGTCCAGATTTTGTCCAGTATTCTCCTGTCCAACATCACCGCCAGAGAGCAAGATGAGCAGCCAAATAGTAATCATGGAGATTTGGTAATGTCAATCCTCCCTTTTCTTTACTAAGTATTAATGTACTGTATTTGACCCGCGGTTTTTGCCCCCTCCAAATAAATCGAGATATTTGTTTGTTGCAGTCTTGAAATTGAGGAGTTGGGATTTTAGTGACATGAACGGAGGTTGCTTTGGTTTATATATATATGTGTGTATATATATATATATATATATATATATATATATATATATATATATATATATATATATATATATATATATATGTGTGTATATATATAATATTCACATTTGTACACGTTTATGCAGTGTATTCACATATGTATGTATATCTGGTTCAGTCTGGTTCAGCCTGGTTCAGCCTGGTTCAGTCTGGTTCAGTCTGGTTCAGCCTGGTTCAGCCTGGTTCAGTCTGGTTCAGTCTGGTTCAGTCTGGTTCAGCCTGGTTCAGCCTGGTTCAGTCTGGTTCAGTCTGGTTCAGTCTGGTTCAGTCTGGTTCAGCCTGGTTCAGCCTGGTTCAGCCTGGTTCAGTCTGGTTCAGTCTGGTTCAGTCTGGTTCAGCCTGGTTCAGCCTGGTTCAGCCTGGTTCAGTCTGGTTCAGCCTGGTTCAGTCTGGTTCAGTCTGGTTCAGCCTGGTTCGGCTGCAGGTAGTTGGATCACTATCTCCTGTGAAAAAGACAAGAGCACATGAGAGTTCAGTCCATGACTTTGAAAGGCTCAGATTGATCTTTTCCACCAGTCCAGGACACACTTTTTCATTTATGTTTCTTCTTTAATTCTATGATTAATTCCATTAGAGATTCTCAAATAAAGCATCCAAACTTGTTTTAAATTTTAAAAAATAGCCACTCTTTGTTTTGAGCCCTGGTTTGTACTTCTGCCACAGCACAGTGTGAAGTGGAAACCATTTCAGAAGACTTCATGTTGAAGATCACTGAGAGAAGGGCAAGCGCACTGTTGACAAAGCAAAGGCGGATCCTCAGAGGATTTGAATATAAAATATAAACAATATTTAGCTGTTGTTTTTTTTTTCTTTGCTTCTATAATTTCAAACAACGTGCACCATGTACATGTGACGTCTCCTGAGTGCACATAAAATGTAAGTGGTGATCTTAAAGACAAAACCCATTGCAGTAGAAGGTGTGTCCACAGTGTGGACTGGTGGTGGTACATATACAGAGATCTCCTCACAGCACACTCTCCAGGGGGCAGTGGGGGCTCCGGACGAGCTGGTACAGCGGCTGCAGGTCAGAGTCGTTCAAGAAGTTGTACCACAGGTTGATTTCTTTCAGATGGGAGTTGGTCCGAAGAGCTGAGGCCAGAGACGAGCAGCCGGATCGCGACACACCACAGCTGTTCAATCTGAACAAACAACACATGTGCTTTTGTCATCTTAGGTAACACAAGAGGGCACATGACCCCTGTTATGAGCATGGTCACTCCTCTGACTTGTGGATAATATATGGAACACCATAAACACCTAAATCTAAGGACGGGGGCGCTCTGGGACACTTCTCTGTGCTTGTTTACTGTGAATGTTGTTTAATCCACATATCTATGACTGACCAATCTGTTTCACTCATGGATTTTCTAACTTCCTGTTGTTAAATCAGTGATCTTCTTAAGCCCTCAGAGGAGACAGCTGCTGTGATTTTGGGCTTTACACTGAAAAGAAGAACCAGATCTGATATTTTTAACTCTGTGTCCAACCATGTTAACATCTAAAGCAGAGTGCATCCTCACATATGTACACACTTTCTGCTCATGTGACAGTTCACTGCAAACATGTCTGAGTCTTGTATAGAGTCTTACAGCTGACCATAAGGAGGGTTTGAATAGGGCCCAGAAGGATTGCTAAATTCCTCAAACACATAAATGACATCTCAAACCTCTTCAGGTGTGTTTTGGAGAGGGAACAGCATTAAAAAGTGGCGTTAATATGATGGATTGAGATTCAGCACCAGGATCACACCTGCAGCTAACTACCACACCTAAAGGCCTATTCATACGGGCCTATCCTGACCGGCTGTCCCCCCCTCCTTCCAGCCCCGTGTCTCTTGCCCACCTTCAGCCTGAACGTATCATCTACAGAGGGGGGGGGGACACTGCATCTGTCTATCATCAATACATATCTTTATCGTATACCATTGTTATGGCGTGGTCCTTGCTAGGGAATAGCTCCACTTTAAAGAAACTACCCTCAGAATTGTGCCTGTATGTAAGATAAGATAAGATAAGATAAACTTTACTGTCCCCCGAGGGAGAAATTTGTCTTGGGCACGTAGTGCTGGGTGCAGTCAATAAATACAATACAAAAACAATACAAAACAATACAATACAATAAAATACACAAATAGTATAAATATAGAGTAAAATGCAGAATGCAGTACAATATCATGCAATAGTGCAGGACTAGTAAGGTGACCTCAGCATAGTATGTATAAAACAGAACCAGCAGATGTGGCTTCCAGAGTTAATGAGGATGGAGTGGGATTAAGTGAAGGGTTGGGGATGGGCAGAGGATCCACAGCTGTAGGCCTCCCCCCTGCCCACAAGAGCTTTGTACAGAGCTCTGGTCAAATGATTTATCATGTAGATTTTCACAAATCTTTATGCTACAATAAGAGTGACCCCATATTCTGTGGTTTTAAAGGTGCACTGTGTCACTCTGCTGATCAGTGGAGAGGTGCCCTGCTCACAGTAGTAATGCTCGCACCAAAGGGATTTCAAGGAATAAAATGGCTGCAAGTGGATAAATGTAAGATAGATCAATTTAATGGCACACAATCCAGGCAAAGCAGACTGACAGAAAAGTGACAGCGCTGCTTTAAAACTCACACACCAGACAGACCTTTAAATGGCCCATATCACACTATTTTCTGTTCTGTTATAATGTAGTTTCACAAACATATCTGCAGTTGTGTTTTATTTCACTTACGCACGTTTAACACACAAACCCTGCACATTTAGGCTGAGTTCTTCTCTCAAACAAAATACTCATGTGGTAATACACGTGTGTTTTTAAACTCCTTCAGTAGAATTCATTAGATTCCACTTGACATGACATCACGAGGTGGAACAGAACATTTTGAGCTTTGAAAGTATAGACTGACTAATAATAAAGGGTTACTCAAACCTGTGTGAATGAAACAAAACACAACTCCAGGTCGGTTTGTGAGGAAGCAACAGCTTTCTAACATGGCTTAAAGCTCCCAAGAGTCACTCTTGTGTAATACAGGACCTTTAAGTGTACTGACCGCAGACTCTCCAGGCGACAGAGTGGACTTTGCAGGAAGCCACACAGATGCTCCACTGCCCGGTCGTCCACCTGGTCGTTCCCTCCCAGATCCAGGTACGTGAGGGATGAAGGTTTGGCCAGAGCCAGAGAGGAGCAGCCAGGCCCAGACAGGCCACACCAGTTCAGCCTGAGGGAGGAGACAGCAGGAGGGTCACAGATGGGGCTTCTGTCAGTGTAAGGCTGTCCAAAGAAACTCAACACAGACAATACTAAAACAGGGTCACATATTTGAACAATAGTTACTACTAATAAACAATAAACAATCGTTAAAGAGGATTATTATGCTTTTTTTTTCAGATATATTATGTGTTACAGTTAATACATCATAGAAATGTAATCTGTCTTGAATAGTTTTAGAATGGTCTTCATATATGTCAGAAGACCAGATGGAAATATTAAAGAAGTTACAGTGACTTTGTGCTGAAAATTACATTCTAACAAAATGTATGGAAATCATAATCACCCACACAAATTACATTCTGTTGTCTAAAGAAAGAATGTTTTTATTATCATCATGGTATTGGAATCCTAACAGACACAGCAGTCCTTACTGTTGTCATTAAATTCATGACTATTTGAAATGTCCCACACTTGTTTCAGCTCCATAAGGGTGGAGAAGGTGGTGTGACATGTGGGGCTGTAGCCCACTACACACGTCCGTTAGTCGACTAAAAAGTGAACGAAAACTAAAAGTGTGTATCTGGCACAAACTGCACTCACAAGACTACTACAGGTGGAGTTTGCCAAACCTATGCTGCAAAATTGCCTTTTCAGAGCTTTTAACCTTGTGCTAGTCATATCTTCTCATTGACCCTTAGGAGTTGTATTTAGGCCCGAGCGCCAGAGGCTGGTGAAGGGCCTATTAGTATCACATAGCGATGCTCATAGGGGGCGGGAACTAAACTGACGTGACTCGCTCGTAGTGACCAGGGACCCTCGCCATGACGTAGCAATGCACCAGAGGTTTCTGAAAATATAGAGTTTTTTGGCCAAAAAAAAGCAGAACATTGTTCTCGAATCAGAATATTCTTCTTCCTCTTCTTCTTCTTCTTCTTCTTCTTCTTCTTCTTCTTCTTCTTATTATTATTATTATTATTATTATTATTATTATTATTATTATTATTATTATTATTATTATTATTATTATTATTATGGTCTCTGAGCAGTGAAGCGACAAAAAATGAACACAAGTTTTGAATATTTACAAATTGCTCCTATTTGCTCAAACAATCAGTTTCAATGAAATTTGACACAGTTCTTAAACTCTCTGCCCTAAAGCGACTGAATGTGAAAAAATTAAATTTGGTGCATTAGCGCCCCCTACAGATTGAAATAAAATGTGACCCCGCAAACACGTTCAAAAACTCACCAAACTTTGCCAAAAGTTCAGAAATAATGAGGCATTTGAGAAAATATAGGTTTCATGTGTGGGGATCAAAAAATGGAGATAATACGCCACCTCGAATATTAGGCTCCGCCCACTCCTATGGGAGCCGACCCAGTTCAACTTTGTCATAGAGCCACGAAATTCAGTACACACATTCATCACGTGAAGACAAACCAAAAATATTATTACGGCCACGCCCCCTGACAAAGCAGAAGGCGGCCATCTTGGATTGAAATCTTCAAAATGCAAAGTCCACATTTTGGTTCATGTTGTGTTTGAACACACTCCTCTGAAGGTGCTTCACCCACAGGGCTGAAAATCACCGCACATCATCTAGAGAAGTGCAGCTTCAAAAGTTTGCTCTATTTTTTTGAAAACTGTCACGGTTTACATGCCGCAAAGCCACAAAGTTCAATCCAAATTTAGACAATATTCAATGTGAAGATTTGTTCCCGTTGGCACAGACTTAGTCCGATCGTCCTGAAATTTGAATCACTGATGCTGATCTCATCCTGAATATAAAACACTATAAAGCAGTCATGTCCAAACTATGGCCTGGGGGCCAAATGTGTCCCTAAGACCAATTGTTTTTGGCCCTCAGGCTTCCAGGTGAGTTGGTCCATATTACCACAAATAGTACTTTTTAATGCATGTTTTTGAAATCTACCTTGATCAAGCAAATGTAGTGAGTCCTTCTGAGGGTCTGAGCCTGAACAAAGGTCTGGAGGGTCATTCAGACCTGTTATAAAAGCACAGATTTGAATTACTCACTGTTTTGATCATCAGTCTATGACCCCCGATCGGCCCTCACGCTGGTCTGTGTTTTAATATGTGGCCCTAGATGAAAAAAGTTTGGGCACCCCTGCTATAAAGCATAGGAAAAATTACACTATAGCGCCCCCTAGACATGAAACATCAACATTATCAGATTTGTACCAAATTTGAGAATTGAATTCTATACATAACTACGAGCAAAAAAAAATATTACAGACATGGTGAATTTTTCACTGTTGGCCACCAGGGGCGCAAAGACTCCTCAAAAATCTGATGGAGGATGTGTTGGCCTGGGAAATTTTAATCACTAATACGTGATTTTGGCCTAAATATAACACACTATAAAGCATATGAAAAGTGTGGTTGGGGTTTACGGTTATTAGGGTTAGTGTGGAGCATTGCATTTGCTGGGTGCAGCATTGCACGGCGCGATGTGTAGGGCATGTCGTTTTGTAAGGCACATCATTTTGTAAGGCACGTCGTTTTGTAGGGCACGTCGTTTTGTAGGGCTTGTCGTTTTGTAGGGCACGTCGTTTTGTAGGGCACGTCATTTTGTAAGGCACGTCGTTTTGTAGGGCTTGTCGTTTTGTAGGGCACGTCATTTTGTAAGGCACGTCGTTTTGTAGGGCTTGTCGTTTTGTAGGGCACGCCGTTTGAGGGGTGCAGCGTAGGCGCACGCGAGGGCCGATCATCGCCGCTTGCGGCTATATTTGGAGTGATCATCTTTAATCATGTATTTTCAAGACGTCCACAGTGACATATAGACTTCCTTCTCCGGTTTTATTTTCTTAAGTGATGATGGATTCTGCAGTGTCGCATAGTCATTTTGGTACAAATCGCTAGTGTGATGTGCAGCTGTCCATAGGAGGGGCCCACAGTCTGCAGCACTTTGTTGTGATGACGTTTACAGCGACGTCAGCTCCCATTGGGCACCACAGTTTTCTGTCAGTGGAGTCAGTGGACTTGTTTCTTTTATTAAAGCAGAACTAAGTAACTTCAGTAGTAGTGCTGCCCCTACAGGCCTCTCGTAAATACTCTCCCCTCCTCCACTGCTCAGCTGTGCTCACGTTTGTTTACACAAAGTCGGTGAACAGAGTCCACAACACAGTGTCTCAGGTGGGTCATGTTTTTACTCTGTGTAATGATTGATGACTCTGTGATTGATTCCAATCTTATACATAACCTTTCTTGTAAAAATATATGTACGAGCACCGCGGCTCCCGGAGCACTGCTGCCCGTAACACCCGGAGCTCGTCAGTACAGGGTGTGTTGCTAGCTCGGTTAGCTGTGTGTAGCTGAAGTGTCGTAGAGCACTTTGGCTCTGGTGAGAACAGAACAGACCCTGAGAGCTGAGATCCGGGTCAGTAGGAGCCAAGTTGCATGTGTGGTTTTTCCGCCCAGAGGCAGATGGGGCCACCAGTGAATCCTTCAAACACCCCAAATGTCACATGTGACCATCAGAGGGGCTTTAGAGACATTTAATTAGGTAAAAATGTTACTTCTGCTTTAAGACATTTTAGATTAATCTTGCAATTTAAAATGTGCAAATAATAACATAATTATCCACAGGTATTAGAACTTTAGCTACACACACAAGCACAATGTGTGTTTCTTTCTTCAGTTAATTCGCTTACTCCTCCTTTCTGCCTCTTGTCCCATAGAAATCTTCACAATCTGAATAAAACGTCGACTAATACAAATTTTGGTCATCTAAGACTCCAGTCACCAATTTCATGTGCTGAAGGCCTACAGCCCTCCTGACCTGAGAATCTCCAGGCCGCAGTGCTGGCTCTGCAGATACACACTGAGGCGCAGCACCCCGGGGTCCCCCAGGTGCTTGTTCCAGCCCAGATCCAACAGCCGCAGGTGGGAGGGGTGCGAACTCAAAGCCGAGGCCAGGGACCCACAGCTCCACTCAGACAGGCTACAGCTGCTCAGCCTGAAGAAGACACAACAAAAGAGGATTTGACTGTATTATGCTTTTCTTCATATGTAAGCGTGTACTCTAATATATAATGAGCACAGAGAGACTATATCAGTCAGTCTGAGGATTTACCCAGCACATGGCCCACGTTACTATGCAAAATGGACTTTTTGGAGATTTCTGCCATGTTATAATGTAGAGAACAACATTATAACATCAAAAACATGCCTGAAGAGGTTTTAGATGAAAAAAGTGCAGTAGTGGAAAGGGAGGAGAGACTCTAAAACATTATTTTCTATAGCATTTCAATAGCAAATATAGCATTTTCAATACTATAATAGATAACATGGTGATCTAAATAGGTTAGCAGTTAATATCCCACAGAAGTACCCTGATACCCCAAAGGGAGGAGTATTGACTATCTGCACCAATATTGAAAAAAATTGCTGGATCAAGTATTGGTTCCATAATTCGGTTCAGCAGATACTGGTTCAGCCGATTTCCTGACTGGGCCTTTAATTGGATGTAATAAAGACTATTTACAGTACAATTTTGGCCTAAACATCTCATGTTTGAACTTTTCTTCATACAAAGCTGTTCTGTCAAAGTATCAGTATTGGTATCAGAAGTGAAAAAGCTGGATGGGTGCATTTTTGTTTAAAGAGGGAGACTCTTTCTTCACAAAGTACCTTTCTTCACTCCTCTTCCAAAGCAGCTTTCACTTTGCTTCAGATCTGCACCTCACTGTCATCAACATGAAACGAGGCATAAATGTCATAAAAGAGGGAAGGAAATGGCTTTAGGGAAATTCAAGCTATGGGGAAATTGAACTATGAAAACAGCATCAGCGTTTGAGGACGGTTTCAGATGTGGTTTCTTAGAAGATAAAACTCTCTAAGGAAATTCCTCTTATGAAATGTTTTTAAGCAGCCGAGCATCAGGCCCTGTTCTGACCTGAGCGTGTCCAGCAGACAGTCTGGGCTCCTCAGATACCCACAAAGATGCTCCACTCCAGAGTCCTTCATGTCCCAGTTATTCCTTAGGTCCAGCTCTCTCAGATGGGACGGATTCGACTTCAGCGCTGATCCTAGAGAAGAACAGCTGGACTCGGACAAGTTGCAGTCTTTCAGTCTGAAATGAATGAAAGAATGAACAAATGCAGTTAATGTGTAAATCCAACTTCAGCTCTACTACATCACACACTGGGGGTGCTCTGCATGAATGTGTATGGCGGAATGAGTCACCAGTTTCCATGGAGACATAATCAATACATTAGCAAACACTGCCAACAGTACATTTTAGGAGCCTGTGATTAATCTGAGCCTTGTCCATGGTCCTGTTTAGGAGTTTGAGTTTCAACTAAAAGATGAGAAAGACAAACTGAAAAAAACTGTTGGCTAATGCTAGTTAGTGTGTGGCTGTAAATTTACATGTAAGAAACAATGACTTGTTTAAAAGCGCAACTCACCAGTTATACAGTAGTTTCAGCTAAGTCAGTTGTTTATGGTCAGATTGGGTTAAAACAATACTCGGATAAAGTTTAACAAGCCTCAGACAGAGCAGTGCCTCAAGTTATCATCACCCAGGGATGTTAATAACATCAGTTGCGAAGGCGGCAGCTGTGTAATGTGAAGAGACACACACTGACCTCAGGGTCTCCAGGCGGCAGTTAGCACTGGCAAGTCCTTTACACAAACTGTTGATCACAGAGCTGATGTTTGTGTTTTTGCTCAGGTCTAACTCTCGGAGTAGAGACGGGTCTGCCTTCAAAGCAGACACCAGGATGTCACAGTGAGGCTTTGACAGCTCCAGCTGACAGAGCCTGGAAACATATGCACAGGGGGTAAGGATGAGGCTTATGCTGGGATCAATCATCTCGACTTCACTTTACTCCAACATATCCAAAAAACATGTCAAATGTAAAGATATAAGAAGCAGCTTTGGGGGTTGTGTTCAATATGTAAAGAAGACACATCTAATACTCCAGTGTTAAATAGAAAAATGGCACATCCCATTTATTTAGCCTACATGATTTATCACTAGAGACTGTACGTGTCAAGCACAAATGTTTCTCTTTTTTAAAACAAATGTAGGTTAAATAAAGGTGAAGGGTTTTGGCATGAAGCCCTCCTCCAAATGCTCTAGTATTTTACAAAGTAATAGTGTTGTGAACCCTGTCACAATATCAGCACAGAGAGTTGGGTCATTTTCACACTGTCAGGAGTTCAGCCACTGTAAAAGAGCATTTAGTCCAACAGTGCAGGCAGCGCTATGAAAGTATCTCATGACCCTGTAAAAGTGGTGCACTTGGGCTGGTGTGAAATGCCACATTCTGATTCACATTAAAAACAGTGAAGTGAGTGTGTGCTTGCAGGGCTCTGCTCGCTTGAAGCATGTTGTCATAGTAATAGGTTCTTAGCTGATGAACTCAGAGGTGGCTCATGGTGTGTATCTGGGTGGAATGATGCATGGTGGATATGAACAAGAGTGATCCAAAAGTAAAATAAACAGAAGTAAATCTAGTGCACTAACATGTGAAAACAACCTTAACCTCATGTTTAAGTGCTTACACAGCTCTTGTGCAGTTTCTCACGGCTGGGAGCAGCCTCAGACGTCCCTCAGCAGATGTTTTATACTTGTGTAGGTTTAGTTCCTCTAACACCTCCGCAGACACCTGCAGCATGTAGGCCAAGGCTGAGCACTGGATCACAGAGAGCTTCTCTGACTGGCCTCCTGACTGCAGGAGGTCCTGCATCTGCTGGTGCACTGAGTGGTCCTTTAGCTCCATCAGACAGTGGAAGATGTTGAGGCTCCTGTCAGGAGAGCTTTTGGTGTTCATTTCCTTCAGAATGTGGATGACTCTGTCCTTGCTGTCTGAGTTTGTGAGTGCAGGGCCCAGCAGAGCTCCCAGGCGCCTCTGGTTTGAGTCCAGAGTCAGGCCGTGCAGGAAGCGCACAAACAGGTCCAGGTGGCCGCTGGGACTCTGGAAAGACTTTACTAATGCCTTTCTGAGGAAGTCCTCTAGTCTAGAGTTGAGTTTGAATAATTTGAGAATCCTCTGCAGTGTACTTGTGTGGGTTCTAAACCTGTGAAACTTGTAGACAGCAGCCAGAAACTCTTGAATGCTCAGATGGATGAAGCAGTAGACTGGTTTGTCAAAAACACTCTCTTGTTTAAAGATTTCTGTGCAGAGTCCCGAGTGCACCAGTGTGCCCACCTCCTCCAGTCCAAACTTCTTGAGGTCTTCTTGGTAGAACATGATGTTTCCTCTCTGTAGGTGCTTATAGGCCAGTCGGCCCAGCTTCAGAAGCAGCTCACAGTCTTCTGTAGTGAGCTCTAGTCCACAGTTCTTGTCACTGTACTTCCTCTTCCTCTGAGTCTGCACAAGGAGGAAGCTGGAGTACATGTCAGTGAGCGTCTGTGGTAGAGCTCCACACTGCTCCCTCCTCAGCAGATACTCCAGGACGGTGGCTGTGATCCAACAGAAGACTGGGATCTGGCACATGACATGGAGGCTGCGTGAGCTTCTGATGTGGGACAACACGCTCCTACACTGCTCTTCATCACAGAACCTCCTCATGAAGTACTCCTTCTTCTGGTCATCAGTGAAGCCTCTCACCTCTGTCACCCTGTGGACATACTGCGCCCGGATCTGATTGGCTGCTGCTGGGCGGGACGTAATCCATATAAGGGCATCAGGAAGCAGAGTGCCTCGGATGAGGTTGACCAGCAGCACACTGACCTCTGATGTTTGTGTGACCTCTGTGATGACCCCTGAACTGAAGTCCAGAGCCAGTCTGCTTTCGTCAAGGCCGTCACAGATGAAGAGTACATTACCGTGTGTCAGAGTGTGATCAGAGAGCTTCTGTAGAGATGGATGGAACATACGTATGAGCTCTAGCAGACTGCAGGGCTGCTCCCTAACTAGGTTCAGTGCTCTGAAGGACAGTAGCACCAGCAGTGCCAGCTCCTGGTTCTCTATGCCCTGGGCCCAGTCCAGAGTGAACTTCAGAACCGAAAAGGTCTTTCCCACTCCAGCCACCCCATAGGTCAGCACCACTCGGATGTGGTTGTCAGCCAAGTGTAGCGGTTTAAAGATGTCTTGGCACCTGATGGCAGTGTGATGGATGGTTCTCTTGGACAGTGTCTCCAGCTGCATCTCCTCATGTTGGGTCGGCACATCCTCAGCGTGGCCCTCAGTGATGTACAGCTCTGTGTAGATTCTGCTCAGAGAAGTTCTTTCTTTTTGTGCTCCTTCAGACACACTCTCACAGCACTGCTCCAGCTGCCTCTTGTGCTCACCTGAGAGAAGGAACATGTCAGCTACAAAGCATCAGGGACACAGATCATTAGATCACAAACTATAACAAGACTATGGCCCAGGGACCAAATGTGGCTCTCAGCAATATTAACCATCCTTTTTTTAATGAAAAAGTAAATTAGTAATTAGTATAAAGAGATGGACAGAATGAGTTAGAAATCTATGGAGCCCTGCAAGTGCTGTGGGGTGAGGGTTTAAATAAAAAGAATCCCAAGAAATTATCACACAATCCCATAAAAAGTATCTCATTACCCTGAAAAGGTATCTTACAGCTCTATGAAAGTATCTCATGACCCTGTAAAAGTATCTCACAGCTCTATGAAAGTATCTCATGACCCTGTAAAAGTATCTCACAGCTCTATGAAAGTATCTCATGACCCTGTAAATGTATCTTACAGCTCTATGAAAGTATCTCATGACCCTGTAAAAGTATCTTACAGCTCTATGAAAGGATCTCATGACCCTGTAAAAGTATCTCACAGCTCTATGAAAGTATCTTATGACCCTGTAAAAGTATCTCACAGCTCTATGAAAGTATCTCATGACCCTGTAAAAGTATCTTACAGCTCTATGAAAGGATCTCATGACCCTGTAAAAGTATCTCACAGCTCTATGAAAGTATCTCATGACCCTGTAAAAGTATCTCACAGCTCTATGAAAGTATCTCATGACCCTGTAAAAGTATCTCACAGCTCTATGAAAGTATCTCATGACCCTGTAAAAGTATCTTACAGCTCTATGAAAGTATCTCATGACCCTGTAAAAGTATCTCACAGCTCTATGAAAGTATCTCATGACCCTGTAAAAGTATCTTACAGCTCTATGAAAGTATCTCATGACCCTGTAAAAGTATCTCACAGCTCTATGAAAGTATCTCATGACCCTGTAAAGGTATCTCACAGCTCTATGAAAGTATCTCATGACCCTGTAAAAGTATCTCACAGCTCTATGAAAGTATCTCATGACCCTGTAAAGGTATCTTACAGCTCTATGAAAGTATCTCATGACCCTGTAAAAGTATCTCACAGCTCTATGAAAGTATCTCATGACCCTGTAAAAGTATCTCACAGCTCTATGAAAGTATCTCATGACCCTGTAAAGGTATCTTACAGCTCTATGAAAGTATCTCATGACCCTGTAAAGGTATCTCACAGCTCTATGAAAGTATCTCATGGCCCTGTAAAAGTATCTTACAGCTCGATGAAAGTATCTCATGACCCTATAAAAGTATCTCACAGCTCTATGAAAGTATCTCATGACCCTGTAAAAGTATCTCACAGCTCTATGAAAGTATCTCATGACCCTGTAAAGGTATCTTACAGCTCTATGAAAGTATCTCATGACCCTGTAAAAGTATCTCACAGCTCTATGAAAGTATCTCATGACCCTGTAAAGGTATCTTACAGCTCTATGAAAGTATCTCATGACCCTATAAAAGTATCTCACAGCTCTATGAAAGTATCTCATGACCCTGTAAAGGTATCTTACAGCTCTATGAAAGTATCTCATGACCCTGTAAAAGTATCTCACAGCTCTATGAAAGTATCTCATGACCCTGTAAAGGTATCTCACAGCTCTATGAAAGTATCTCATGACCCTGTAAAGGTATCTCACAGCTCTATGAAAGTATCTCATGACCCTGTAAAGGTATCTTACAGCTCGATGAAAGTATCTCATGACCCCATAAAAGTATCTCACAGCTCTATGAAAGGATCTCATGACCCTGTAAAAGTATCTCACAGCTCTATGAAAGTATCTCATGACCCTGTAAAGGTATCTTACAGCTCTATGAAAGTATCTCATGACCCTGTAAAGGTATCTCACAGCTCTATGAAAGTATCTCATGACCCTGTAAAGGTATCTCACAGCTCGATGAAAGTATCTCATGACCCCATAAAAGTATCTCACAGCTCTATGAAAGGATCTCATGACCCTGTAAAAGTATCTCACAGCTCTATGAAAGTATCTCATGACCCTGTAAAGGTATCTTACAGCTCTATGAAAGTATCTCATGACCCTGTAAAAGTATCTCACAGCTCTATGAAAGGATCTCATGACCCTGTAAAAGTATCTCACAGCTCTATGAAAGTATCTCCTGACCCTGTAAAGGTATCTTACAGCTCTATGAAAGTATCTCATGACCCTGTAAAGGTATCTTACAGCTCTATGAAAGTATCTCATGACCCTGTAAAGGTATCTCACAGCTCTATGAAAGTATCTCATGACCCTGTAAAGGTATCTTACAGCTCTATGAAAGTATCTCATGACCCTGTAAAAGTATCTCACAGCTCTATGAAAGTATCTCATGACCCTGTAAAGGTATCTCACAGCTCTATGAAAGTATCTCATGACCCTGTAAAGGTATCTCACAGCTCTATGAAAGTATCTCATGACCCTGTAAAGGTATCTTACAGCTCTATGAAAGTATCTCATGACCCTGTAAAAGTATCTCACAGCTCTATGAAAGTATCTCATGACCCTGTAAAGGTATCTCACAGCTCTATGAAAGTATCTCATGACCCTGTAAAGGTATCTTACAGTAGAGGCAGTAGAGGCAGTAGAGGCAGTAGAGGCAGTAGAGGCAGTAGAGGCAATAGAGGCAGCAGAGGCAACAGAGGCAGTAGAGGCAATAGAGGCAGCAGAGGCAACAGAGGCAGTAGAGGCAATAGAGGCAGCAGAGGCAGCAGAGGCAGTAGAGGCAGCAGAGGCAGTAGAGGCAGTAGAGGCAGTAGAGGCAGTAGAGGCAGCAGAGGCAGCAGAGGCAGTAGAGGCAGCAGAGGCAACAGAGGCAGTAGAGGCAGTAGAGGCAGCAGAGGCAGTAGAGGCAGTAGAGGCAACAGAGGCAGTAGAGGCAATAGAGGCAGCAGAGGCAACAGAGGCAGTAGAGGCAACAGAGGCAGTAGAGGCAGTAGAGGCAGTAGAGGCAATAGAGGCAGCAGAGGCAACAGAGGCAGTAGAGGCAATAAAGGCAGCAGAGGCAACAGAGGCAGTAGAGGCAGTAGAGGCAGTAGAGGCAGTAGAGGCAGTAGAGGCAATAGAGGCAGCAGAGGCAACAGAGGCAGTAGAGGCAATAGAGGCAGCAGAGGCAACAGAGGCAGTAGAGGCAGCAGAGGCAGCAGAGGCAGTAGAGGCAGCAGAGGCAGTAGAGGCAATAGAGGCAGCAGAGGCAACAGAGGCAATAGAGGCAACAGAGGCAGTAGAGGCAATAGAGGCAGCAGAGGCAACAGAGGCAGTAGAGGCAACAGAGGCAGCAGAGGCAACAGAGGCAGTAGAGGCAACAGAGGCAGTAGAGGCAATAGAGGCAGCAGAGGCAACAGAGGCAGTAGAGGCAACAGAGGCAGTAGAGGCAGTAGAGGCAATAGAGGCAGCAGAGGCAACAGAGGCAGTAGAGGCAACAGAGGCAGTAGAGGCAGTAGAGGCAACAGAGGCAGCAGAGGCAGTAGAGGCAACAGAGGCAGTAGAGGCAGTAGAGGCAGCAGAGGCAGTAGAGGCAGTAGAGGCAGTAGAGGCAGCAGAGGCAGCAGAGGCAGCAGAGGCAGTAGAGGCGGCAGAGGCAGTAGAGGCAGTAGAGGCAGCAGAGGCAACAGAGGCAACAGAGGCGGCAGAGGCAGTAGAGGCAGTAGAGGCAGCAGAGGCAGTAGAGGCAGTAGAGGCAGCAGAGGCAGTAGAGGCAGCAGAGGCAACAGAGGCAGCAGAGGCAGTAGAGGCAGTAGAGGCAGTAGAGGCAACAGAGGCAGTAGAGGCAACAGAGGCAGTAGAGGCAACAGAGGCAGTAGAGGCAGTAGAGGCAATAGAGGCAGTAGAGGCAGTAGAGGCAACAGAGGCAGCAGAGGCAGTAGAGGCAGTAGAGGCAACAGAGGCAGCAGAGGCAGTAGAGGCAACAGAGGCAGTAGAGGCAGTAGAGGCAGCAGAGGCAGTAGAGGCAGTAGAGGCAGTAGAGGCAGCAGAGGCAGCAGAGGCAGCAGAGGCAGTAGAGGCAGCAGAGGCAGTAGAGGCAGTAGAGGCAGCAGAGGCAACAGAGGCAACAGAGGCAGTAGAGGCAGTAGAGGCAGTAGAGGCAGTAGAGGCAGTAGAGGCAGCAGAGGCAGTAGAGGCAGCAGAGGCAACAGAGGCAGCAGAGGCAGTAGAGGCAGTAGAGGCAGTAGAGGCAGCAGAGGCAGTAGAGGCAACAGAGGCAGTAGAGGCAGTAGAGGCAGTAGAGGCAGTAGAGGCAGCAGAGGCAGTAGAGGCAGTAGAGGCAGTAGAGGCAGCAGAGGCAGTAGAGGCAGTAGAGGCAGCAGAGGCAGCAGAGGCAGTAGAGGCAGTAGAGGCAGTAGAGGCAATAGAGGCAGTAGAGGCAGTAGAGGCAGTAGAGGCAGCAGAGGCAGCAGAGGCAACAGAGGCAGCAGAGGCAACAGAGGCAACAGAGGCAGCAGAGGCAGCAGAGGCAGTAGAGGCAGTAGAGGCAGTAGAGGCAGTAGAGGCAGTAGAGGCAGTAGAGGCAGCAGAGGCAGTAGAGGCAGCAGAGGCAGCAGAGGCAGTAGAGGCAGCAGAGGCAGTAGAGGCAGTAGAGGCAGTAGAGGCAGTAGAGGCAGCAGAGGCAACAGAGGCAACAGAGGCAGCAGAGGCAGCAGAGGCAGTAGAGGCAGTAGAGGCAGTAGAGGCAGTAGAGGCAGTAGAGGCAATAGAGGCAGCAGAGGCAGCAGAGGCAGCAGAGGCAGCAGAGGCAACAGAGGCAGCAGAGGCAGTAGAGGCAATAGAGGCAGTAGAGGCAGCAGAGGCAGTAGAGGCAGCAGAGGCAGTAGAGGCAATAGAGGCAGTAGAGGCAGTCGGTCTCTGGACGCATATTTCAATTCACGGCGCTTACGCGCAGGTGCCCATATATATTTTAACCTTCTTTTGCTGTTGTCTGTTTTATTTGGAATTGGTAATAGACACCGTGAAATCTTCAGGCTATTGACAGAAATCCCTTCACTTTTAATGTCATATATGCAGAGTACACGAGTCCGTTGCCTTTGTCATTTCTGCACCTAAATGCACAAATGCAGTATTAATAAATTAAATAGGCTGAAGTAAGCAATGAATGAACACCACTGACTAGGAGAAAATGGAACGAGTGCAGCACCACTGAACAGACTGTCAGTAATCAAGTGAAGGAAATATCTGTTTATAAAAATATCTGTGTTTGTGTGGCCACCGCCTATTAGGGCTTTTTCACCACCGGCACGCCACTACACGGTGAAGCTTTTCCATGCAGTCGTTCCCACCTGGAAGTGGGTGGAGTAGCAGGGTCAACACTGCATCATTTTTAGGTGACATTATTAGTGTCACACCGCGCTCTTCACAATCTGCTCCGGTGTTTATCCTCTGATGACGTGTTAGCTGTTGTCATGTTGTCGGTGTGTTTTTTACACACGGTGGGTGATTATTTAAAGATCCGGGAGCTTTGACGCACGTATGACAACATTTCCTCTGACCAATCAGTGGACAGCAGTCTGTCCACATCACGTTATCCTATTGGCTCAGCACAGTTAGAACCGCTCCGAAACAGGTACGAAAAATTGTAACAGCTCCAGGTCCAACCCCCAGTTCCCCAAAGGAAACAAAGCGTGTCGTGCTGTGCTGTGCTGTGCTGTGCTGTGCTGTGCTGTGCTGTGCCGGCGGAAAAGGCCTATAAGTGTGTCCAGGGAAGCTGCTGAAGGGTGCACTGAATGTGCAGAGTAGACAGGGTCCAGGTCGGATCGCGTAGAAGGAAAACAGCATAACGCGTCTGCCTTGCCTTGCTCACTGGTCATTGATGTGCACAGATGCAGCGCACATAGAACACTCGGCCGTGGGGTTTGCTGAGTGGAGACCAGGTTGAGGTGTGGCATATATAGCACACAGTTATTTGTGCATGTACTTAATGATGAATGGCTTTTACACATTTGTTAACCTGGCACATCCACTGTGCTCTCATCAACTCTGTGAGCATGTAAAGGTCACATAAATAAAGCAGAGCATGGAGCTTTACACACAGCATCTTACGGCACTCCACTGGCACAAGAGCATACTTGTGCGCGTACTTAAAGATGAATGGTTTTACACACTTGTTTACCTGGCACCTCCCCTACGCTTGCATCACAGCACGTGTGAGGAGATCACATATATAAAGCACGTGGTGGAGCTTTATGCACAGCATCTTGTGGCACTCCACTGGCACAAGAGGAGCTTCTCCCCATGCGCACACTTAAAGATGAGGACTTTTACGTACTCATTAACAGAGCGCACTGTGTGTAAAGCTCTGCGCACCCTAATGGCACGAGAGGTGGTCACACTCCTCCTGTGGACAAACAACCGACCGACCCACGTTGAGTACAAGAGCCCGCATCGTACAGAAAGACTGTAGACAGAACGAGGAAAGCTGGCTGGGCAGTGAATCATGAGCCGCTGCCTCTACTGCCAGGAACCCAACAGAGGGGCAGTCTACTTCATCATTTTTTCAATGCAAGAAATTGTCACAGGTCACAGGATGACAAAATACTTTTTACGGGGTTGCGTGATAACTTCTTAGGATCGCACGATAATGTCTCAGGATCATGTGATAATTTTTCAGGATTCTCTTTATTTAAACCCTCACCCCATAGCCCTTTAGGGGCACAGTAGAAGTCATAGTTATATGTCAGCACTGATTTGCTCCTGTATATTGTTATCTTGGCAGCTAGAAGGCCAAGGTTAGCCATGCTTACTTATCTCCTCAGAGATGGCCTTGCCTGTAATGTTCCACAGCATGACATTAAACTTATCTATCTTGCAATTTCATACTTGTATGGGCTGTTACTGCCAACATTTAGGTAATCATGTTACTTTTTATTGTCACTACCCCTGCAGAACACCATCATAATACAATCTGCTTGCGTCCTGAAACTATGCACATCGCATCAGATTTGTCAAGTTGCTGTGTACAGTTTTGTATCATGTTTTTTAGGGATGGGCGAAATCTTGGCAGATCAAATTGTCTCCAAACAGGGTGTACATGGAAAAAACTATCTCATGAGATTTTATCCTCCATCTTTACATTTGGCACCGGCATGAAAGTGTTACACTCCTCGCTCATGCTCCTGACAGGTGAGTATCTTTGAGCAGCTGTAGCTAAAATGCTCCTCCACACAGACACTTGTAGCGCACATATTCAGACAGAAGCCACTTTAAACTCTGTCCCAGTTTTTATTTCATAGTGAAAGGACCAATATTGATATGGAAGTGACACAAGTGCAGTTTTTGTCTAATCATTTGAATAATCAAAATAAAGTGGAATAGACATATTGTATATTGAGCATATTGTAATAATCTGTAGTGATGCACGTGGGGATTTACAGGGGGGTTACAAAGGCCTATGTGTTTAAAGCAATGAATTTAGGCTATTAAAAGTATAAGATGAGAATGATTTAATTTAGACATTTTTATAACTAGATCAGAATATTATAAATTACTTCTGGTTCTGGTGGACCCTATCTCATGTCTCATCTCGTCTCGAGAAAATTCTGTCTCATCCCACCCCTAATATGTTTGTATATTTATGAAGAATGTCCATGTGGGAGCATTGGTGATACTACAGCACTAGCCATAAGGAGGGTTCAAATAGCGCCCAAGAGAGATCACTAAAATACTGAAACATGCATGGATGATTTCTCAGGCCTATTCAGACATGTTTTTGTGGAGGGAATGTTATAACATGGTAGAAAGCTCCAAAAAGTCCACTTTGCATAGTACCCCCTCTTGAATATATTTACTACGAACAGGGCTGTCTTTCCACAGATCTGACTTGTAATGACTTACTTTGTAAAGTGTCCCAGTCTGAAGGGGCACACCTGCACCAGGATCCATTACTGCTAGAGTCTGAACCTCTCAGAACACCTCCACACAGAGAACATGAAGATGGGCCTGGACCAGCTGTCTCCCTGTGGACAGAAGATACTAACGAATGAACCTGTCAACAACACGCAAACTGTATCGCACCCCCTCTTTAATTCTAACTGATTTGGGAGCGCTGGTGGTAGTCTGTCTAATGTCTCTTTTATTATGGGGCTTTTAGAGTGTTTGTGTTGTCCAAAGCTGCAACATCACTACATTCTCGAATGACTGTTGTTTAAACAGCGAGAACAGGTGAGAATTCTCAGGTGGAGTTTGCTGCTTAATTGTCAGACGGCAGATTTGTTGACCTGGTTTGTGTAGAATATCTCTGTAGTTTATGGGCCTACCCACATTGAACACTGTTCTTTTCTGTTGTTGTTAGTTGAAAAAACCCAGAGCCATATGTTTAAAATGGTTCAACTTTAGTAAATCATAAGTTTGGATATTTCTTTCAAAAACAGTGAAATTCAGTTGATGGGCCTCTCCTCTGTCTGATATGATATCATCAAATTGTAAAACATGAACACAACACATCCATGGGTTTCGAAATGATGGAAATGTTGGAGCATTGCCGTAACAGTTAATAATTAAAACTAAAATCTCATATCTGAGATGAGGGTGATGACAGGTCTTTAACATGGAATCTTAAAGCAGACATATATCGTGCTTATGTCTTCTGTATAGTTATAATCTATGACAGCCATGGATCGTTATGTTTGAATTTGTAGATTTTAAAGTCATCACAACAAAGCACTGCATGATCTCTGTCAGAATTCCTGTTTTTTTCTCCTTTATGCTGTTTCCCTGTTTGCCTGGAGCTGGGCGGAGAGTCTGGCACCACCCTCCTCCACCCACTACTCACCTGCAGTCTACCTCCAATCACCCTTCGCCTCTCCAGTACAAAGGACTGTTCAAGCATCCACATGTCGCCAGATTGTCAGTTAATCCTCTGTGACCCGGTTTATGGACCCAGCACTCTTTCTCCTACCCAGCTCCCAGCAGCCTGCCCATTTTTGCTACCAATAAATCCTGTATGTTTTTGACTTTGACTGTCTGCATTATTTGCTCCGCCAGCAGCTGCTTGTTTTTTTTCATTTGTACCAAATTTACAATGTGATGCTGCCGAATCCTACGTATATCAGCAATTAAGAAAGTAAAATTGGGGAAAGAAGTGCGCATGTCACAGTGGGTATGTATCGGCTGAGGTGAAAATGGGTAGAAAATGGGACAAAGATTACTTAAACATGCATCCATTTTGCAGAATATGTTGACTTTAAACCCACGAATCATTATTTTAAAAAATATGGGGTGGGGTAACTGGTGGGGCAGCACTTACTGCAGTGTTACTACTGTCCTAGGCTCCAAGGGGAAGGCTGGATGGTGAGGCATGGAGCGGTCACTTTTCAGAGACACACAGCTGGACATGGCTCTCTGGGTGCCACTCTCTACACTGCAGACAACAGCATTTAATTATGTAAGTTTAATCTGTGAATGATACAATATAAAATACATTTGTGAAAATGTATTCATTATTAAACACTTAACAGGTCCATGTTATGCTATTTTCTGAGCTATAGTTTAATTTTCTACAAACAGACCTGGAGTTGTGTTTTGTTACATTCCCACATGTTTAACACACAAACCTGCGCATTTAGCCTAGTTAGCATCACACCTCCAGGGAATGTTGATGTCATCAGCTGCAAAGTATCAATAAGCTGGACCACAGGGGCTCTCTCTGGCCTCACTCCATCTCGAAAGATGATGGCTGCACATTTAGATTGGGTCACTGTTGGTGATGCATCTCCTGCTGTGACTGTGCAGGCCGATGCGAGAGTGGCAGTCCTTTGAACAGGCTGGGCAGATGTGGGCTGAGACTGCTGGGTCACTAGACCTTGCCTTGCGCATAGTTCTCTTCCGCTTCAGCACTGTGCTGCGTTCAGCCTCGGCCTGCTCAACCCCGCCACAGACAGCTGACTTCCAGGCCCCACGGTCCTCAGAGAGTTGCTCCCAAGTATCAACAGCAATGCCCGCGTGTCTCATGTCACGCTTGCATGAGTCCTTGAAGCGGAGGAAGGGGCGACCGCGAGACCTGGTTCCATCCGCCAGCTTGCCATACAGCAGGTCTTTGGGGATGCGGCCGTCATCCATGCGACGCACGTGACCAAGCCACCGCAGGCGTCGCTGGGTTAAAAGGGCAAAGATGGATGGCAGTCCTGCTCGCTCAAGTACCTCTGTGTTGGGGATCTGGTCTTGCCACCGGATACCGAGGATACGTCGGAGGCAGCGAAGGTGAAAGCCACAGGGGCACAGTGTTCAAATCAGAAGAATGTGTAGTCCAAACTATGAAATATGTGAATACAATTACTGTGTTTGTCCTGGAGTGTAGGTAAAGGTGCACTGTGTAACTTTGTAGAGGGTCGGCCACCTGCTTGTTTCTATGAAAATGTGAATACTTTGCCTTCAGTATTTCCCAGTATGGAAATAAACCTGGTTACCACAATGGAGACAAGTTAATGGTCAGATCTATGGAGATGGGAGCCTGCACATAGTAAAAATTCATGTTTTTCAATGTATTTTTGAGCTATAAAACATGGCAAATATGTTTAATGCCATACCATGGAATATGCATGCAAAGAAATAACAAATCACATCTTTAGTAGAAAAGGAGGGTAATGTATCTGTACACACTGGGATTACATCATTAAAAACCAGTGATGGGAATAGGGGCGTTACTTTTTTCAGTAACGGGTAATCTAAATAATGACTTCTTCTATCATTATAAAGAAGATGTCATCCGACTTTGCTCACACAGACACAGGAGCTGCAAATGTGTGTTTTTCCCTTTGGTGAGGGGGAGGAGCGAGAGAACTGCCTCAGTAATGATGAAGGGGCTAAGGTAGAGTAAGGGTACACTCACACTGGGACTTTAGAACCATGGCCCCGAAAGCACAGTATGGCTGAATGGAAACACTCAGGCCTTACAGCAAGAAGGTTGCGGGTTCGATCCCCGGGTCGAAACCGTGCCTTTCTTTGTGGAGTTTGCATGTTTCTGATGGGTTTCCTCCGGGCACTCCGGTTTCCCCCATCAACTCAAAACACGCAGCACCTATGAACTAACATCAAGGACCATGATGTTCACCACCTGCAGAGGGGTTCATGGGGGGGGTCAGGTGCTGAGGATTGGGCAGCACGCTGTTCCCGCGACCCACCTGAAGCAGGTGGGCGAAAACACGACACGGAGCTCATGGTTGCGCACACAACTTCACTATACAAGCCCTGTCAGGTGCACTGATGTTACTTATGCGATAAAAACAGTGAACAAAGTCCGCTCTAAAACACCTTCAGTAAAGACTGTGGACAGCGGCAAAAGTTTTGCAGCCACATCTTTCCTCATTCTATCGCAATGTTTTTATATCCATAAATTCACAGAGAAGCGTGTAGCACAGCAGGACTCACATCTGCCTCACTATTTAATAGATATTTCATGCTGCTGGACTTATTTTCTCTGCTAAAAGCATTAGCTTCTGTGCATAATGTAAACAGCGCTGTGTGATGATGTCATTGGGCCGTGTCTCGGTTCGGTTTGTGCAGATGTGAGCGCGGGCCATAGAACCCTACACAACTGTGTTTGAGCACCGCAATGTTCCTAAGTCCTACTGTGAATGTGCACAAAAAACTAACACAATAGTTACAATCCCTGGTAACCAGTTACTTTTATAGTGGAGTGACACAGTTACATTTTGGAAGAAGTAACTATAACTAATTACTTTTTCAAAGTAACGTGCCCAACACTGTTAAAAACGTCCCGCAAATGTCCTGGGATATTATTTCAGTCTAGACTTACAGCTGTGTGTGTGCAGATCTAGGCTCCAAGGGGAAGGCTGGATGGTGAGGCATGGAGCGGTCACTCTTCAGAGACACACAGCTGGACACTTCTCTCTGGCTCACATTCTCTACACTGAAGACACACAATACAAAATACATTTGTGAAAAGGAATATTTTAATTCAAAAAGCAAAAAAGAGGCCAACATAAAAAGACATTGAAGGCACTATATTACACAAAAGGGATTCTTGTGAGCTTTGAGTTATATTAGAATGTTGATAATTCATCATAAACATGGAATTGTATTTTATTTCAACACCTTATTATTAGTCTGTCTATGTCTCCAAAGCTCAAAATGCTCTGTTCCATCTTGTGATGAAGCAGTAGTTTTCAAGTTAACAGTTTTTTTTTTACTTTTTCTACAGTAGAGATTGGAAATCCCAGGGCTGAAATCATTGACATGATTCTAATGAAGGTTTATGGAGTTTAAAAACACAGTGGAGCACTTCTTGTATTAGCACATGACATCACAGGGTGGAACAGAGTGTTTTCTGTTTGAGAGAAGAACTCAGCCTAAATCTGTTTGTGATGAGGAAACTATATTAGAACACAGATTACAAAAAGTAGAACACAGATTACAAAAAATAGCACAATATGGACCCTTCAAAAGAATATCTGTAAAAGCAGAAGTATTTCTACCCTTCAGGTTTTCATACTCATGCACTCAGAGAGAATTACTAGAAGAAGTTTATGTAATCTCTCAGTCGTCCAGGTAGGATCAATAGCAAAGGAGAAATTCAGTTGTCACTGGACCAAAGTTTTTTGATCAAATCAGTTTCACAGCTCATCCCAGCTGCTTCTCCAGTTCTGAAAAGAACTCACAGAATGACTGACAGTTGACAAAATGAAATTTCTCCTTTGCTGCCAGAAGAAGAGACTTGTGCCAGACTTACAGCTGTGTGTGTGCAGATCTAGGCTCCAAGGTGAAGGCTGGATGGTGAGGCATGGAGCGGTCACTCTTCAGAGACACACAGCTGGACACTTCTCTCTGGCTCACATTCTCTACACTGGAAATAAAGCATTTTAATGTGTTTACAGAAATGTGTGGAGGTCACGGGAACAGTGCTGCAAACAGGTGCGTTGAAGCTAACAAAGTTCTCCAGCCTCCTCTTTTCTGCCTAATCCTTCTCATGTGTGGATCTCCTCAAAATCTATTCTAGGGCCTCTTCTTTTCTTTTTCTTAATATTCTTCCTCTCAAATTAATCTTCCAGAAACATGGTATTTTATGCCATTGAAAAATAAATTCTTTATTTAATTTGAGTTAATTTAACTTGAGTGTGAGACTAGAGTACTCTTCAGTGTGACACTAGAGTACTCTTGAGTGTGAGACTGGAGTACTCTTGAGCCTGAGACCGATGTACTCTTGAGTGTTTGAATCTGGTACTCACTGAGTGTGAGAGGGCCACGGCTCCTTCAGATACTCCTCTCCATGTTTGAATGAAGCTGGAGCCTCCTCCTCCTGCACGTGGACAGCCTCCATGTTGTGGCTCTGTGAGATGAATGACAGTGGCTTAGCCCAAAGCAGTAAGTGCTCCTGGGTCTGCTCTGATCATCTACACTGCTTTAGCTGAGTTTGGTGGTAACTGCATTATATCCATCCAAACACACAGAGGTGAATGGTCAAAATTAAATTAAAATACTTACTTTCACAGTGCTTTTGAAGGCATTCAGAGCACACCTGTTCACTCACACATATTCACAGTCTGAATACACAATGTACAGCCGTTATCATTTCCTGTTTCACAAGTCTGTTATGTGACAAACAATCTAGACGTGAGAGAACTGCTGAGAGGATACGTCAGCCACCCTCACCACAGGAAGTCTACAACACACTGCTGCGTGGATGTGTATGTGTGTGTGGGTATATGAAGAAACCCTTTAGCCTGAACCAGTCTTTTGTTTTTTGTTTTTTACCCCTCCTCGAACCGTCACCTTAATGTGGTGGAGGGGTTTGAGTGCCCGAATGATCCCAGGAACTATGTTGTCGGGGGCTTTATGCTCCTGGTAGGGTCACCCAAGGCAAACAGGTCCGGGGGGGCGGGTCAGACAAAGAGCGGTTCAGAAGACCCCTATGACGAGTAAAATTCAGAGGCCAGTTACATCGCCCAGAATGGCGACACCGGGGCCCCACCCTGGAGCCAGGCCTGGGGTGGGTGCACGTGGGCGAGCGCCTGGTGGCCGGGCCTTTCCCCACTGGGCCCGGCCGGGCACAGCCCGAAGGAGCGACGTGGGGCCGCCCTCTAGTGGACCCACCACCCGCGAAAGGAGCCATAGGGGTTGGGTGCGGAGAGATGTGGGCAGCGGTCGAAGGCGGGGGCCACGGCGACCAGATCTCCGGACATGGAGACTAGTTTTGGGGACATGGAGTGTCACCTCACTGGGGGGGAAGGAGCCTGAGCTTGTGCGGGAGGTTGAGCGTTACCGGCTAGATATAGTCGGCCTCACCTCCACGCACAGTTTGGGCTCTAGAACCCAACTCCTTGAGGGGGGTTGGACTCTCCATTTCTCTGGTGTTGGCCGTGGGGAGCGGCGGCGAGCTGGTGTGGGCTCCTCGCCCCACAGCTCAGCTGCTGCATGTTGGAGTTCACCCCGGTGAACGAGAGGGTCGCGTCCCTGCGCCTTCAGGTTGGGGATAGGTCTCTCACTGTGGTGTCGGCCTACGGGCCGAACAGCAGTGCAGAGTACCCGGCCTTCTTGGAGTCTCTGGGAGACTATTAGATTTGACATAAAGTTCATTGGTTGAATCGTGGAATCCAGCATTATTAATGATTCGTACGACCCTTTTTTGTAATTTAATTATTGGATCTAAATAGGTTTTGCATGTGTTTCCCCAGATTTCAGAGCAGTAAGACAGATAAGGAAGCACAAGTGATGAATATAATAAATGCAAACTTTTCCTATCTAATAAAAGTTGTGTTTTATAAAGTATGCCAATAGTTTTTGAGATTTTACTCTTAACATGTTGTATATGCGGCTTCCAACAAATCTGATGGTCTATAATCACTCCCAAAAATCTTGTCTCATTACAGTACCTCGTGTTCTGTGTGATTAATGTTTGAGATAAATCCCATTCCAGTTCAGTTTTAGATCACAATTTACCTTACTGGATCCAAAAACCATAATTTTAGTCTTTTTCTCATTCAAAGATAACTTATTCAAGTCAAACCATTTTTTAAACAATATCAACTCTCTTTCAACTTGATAAATTAATTGCTTAACATCAGGTCCTGAACAGAATAAATTTGTATCATCAGCAAAAATAATCATCTTCAGTATTTTAGATACTTTACATATGTCATTCAAATAAAGAATAAATAATTTTGGCCCCAAAACAGAGCCTTGTGGAATACCACAAGATAAGAATTCTTGTTGAGAAACTGTTCCATTTATTTCTACATATTGAAATCTATTGTGTAAGTAGCTTTTTAACCAACTATTAGCCACGCCTCTGATCCCATAATAATTACACTTCTGTAAAAGTAAGTTATGGTCAATAGTATCGAATGCTTTTCGTAAATCGATAAATATTCCAATTACATTTTCTTTTTCCTTAACAATGTTAGTGTTTTTGCTCTGGCTCAGACAAGAAAATGTAAATCAATCACTCTGAATCTAAACTCTGCACTGAAATGAACATCGGCATTACTATAGGCAGATGACCATTGTTACCACTGGTTTGAAATTTCACCAAACATGATTTTCTAACTTGGACTCTGAAAGTTTCCAAGAGGTACTCCTGAGTGTGAGACTGGAGTGATGTGTATACACAACAAACCAGTGGGTTGCTATAGCTACTTAAAGGTCTCATCCCCTGTGTGACTGTTCTGTGTGTTATTGTGAAGCGCTAAATGGAAGGTTTTATTAGACCTGAGCGCCAGAGGCTGGCGCCCCCTAACATCACAAAAACACATTAGGGAATACGAATGACACCAAAAAAATTTGCAGGGACAATCATGAAATTTAACATAGAAGTCGATCATGATAAGGCAAGTAGAAAATATTATTATGGCCACGCCCCCTGACACACCAGAAGGCGGCCATCTTGGATTAAAGTTTGCGAAGCTGAAACGCACTCCTCCACGGGCGTCACCCGAACGGCCTCAGATTTGGTCCACATTATCTCCAGGGGCGAAACGTCAAAAAATATCCACATCCAAATCCGTCTGACGTCTCTGAGCAGTGAAGCCACAAATAATGAACACAACTTTTGGATATTTACAAATTGCTCCTATTTGCTCAAACAAACTCTGATTTCAATGAAATTTGACACAGTTCTTAAACTCTCTGCCCTAAAGTGACTGAATGTGAAAAAAATGTATTTGGTGCATTAGCACCCCCTACAGATTGAAATAAAATGTGACCCTGCAAACACGTTGAAACACGTTCAAAAACTCACCAAACTTTGCTAAAAGTTCAGAAATGATGAGACATTCAAGAAAATATAGGTTTCATGTGTGAGGATCAAAAAATGGAGATAATACGCCACCTCGAATATTAGGCTCCGCCCACTCCTATGGGAGCCAACCCAGTTCAACTTTGTCGTAGAGCCATGAAATTCGGTACACACATTCGTCACGTGAAGACAAACAAAAAATATTATTACGGCCATGCCCCCTGACAAAGCAGAAGGCGGCCATCTTGGATTGAAATCTTCAAAATGCAGAGTCAGCCTTTTCACTCATGTTGCGTTTGAACGCACTCCTCTGAAGGTGCTTCACGCACAGGGCTGAAAATCACCGCACATCATCGGTGAGCTAATGTTTGAAGTGCGGCTTCAAACATTAGCTCCATTTTTTTGAAAACTGTCACGGTTTACGTGCGGCGAAGCTCCAAAGTTCAATCAAAATTTAGACAATATTCAATGTCAATATTTGCTCCCGTTGGAACAGGCTTAGTCCGATCGTGCTGAAATTTGAGTCACTGATGCTGATCTCGGCCTGAATATAAAACACTATAAAGCATAGGAAAAATTACACTATAGCGCCCCCTAGTATAATGAAACAGCAACATTATTGGATTTGTACCAAATTTGGTAATTCAATTCTATGTATGACTACGAGCAAAAAAATACATTACAGACATGGTGAATTTTTCACTGTTGGCCACCAGGGGCACAAAGACTCCTCAAAAATCATTTAAAGGTGCACTATGTAATTTTTCTGATGGAGGATGTGTTGGCCTGGGAAATTTGAATCACTAATACGTTATCTGAATATAACACACTGTAAAGCATATGAAATGTGTGGTTGGGGTTTACTGTTATTAGGGTTAGTGTGGGGCATGTCATTTGCTGGGTGAGACTTTGCTGGGCGCAACATTTGCTGGGCGGCGTTTGCACGGCGTGATGTGCTGGGCGGCGTTTGCACGGCGTGATGTGCTGGGCGGCGTTTGCACGGCGCGATGTGCTGGGCACGCTGTTTGCGGGCACGGAGCTTGTGGGGTGCGGCGTAGGCGCACGCGAGGGTCGATCATTGCCGCTATATTTACTATTATAATTTAACACCGCTGATATGTGAGTGTACATTTGACACGGCTGAAATGCTGACTAGGGAACAAAGTAGAATAAGTGAAAACAAAGAAATACCGTACTTGGTCCATCAAAGGTTTCTCTATGTGAAGCGTTTCGTTTATTTTTATTCAAGGGTCATTGTTCTGATGGCGTACGCCACACACTGTACTACTTTATTTATTTATTTATTTTTAAATGTATCTCCTGTGGGCTCACCACCTGCAGAGGGGTTCATAGGGGGGGTCAGGTGCTATGAGTAGTGGGCAGCAAGCTGCCCCCGCGACCCAGCTGGATTAAGCGGGAGAAGATGGATGGATGGATGGATTTTTAAATGTATTTATATATTTATCCATTTACTTATTCTTAAAAATCCTGGGATGCAAGCTGATTCGGCTTTAAACAAAATAAGCAGATCCTTTTACATAAAAAAAAGAACGCAGTGCTCCAACAAAAGTGACATTTAACAAGTTTTACGAAGGTAAAGAAATGCAACACTCACCCGAACTGAAACCGAACTGCACAAACACTTTCAGTTTGGAGCTGTCACGTGATCAGCCTGTCAAATCATATGTTTAGTTTTAAGGCGCTGCTGTGACGTAGACCCGCTTCTCAGGGGTTTTGGGTCGTTTGTTTCCCCACCTTAAAAATAAATATTCTCCATAACTAATGCAAAATGGATCTCAAACTGCAGACTCAGGATCTCTGTCTTTCTGTCTGTCTCTCTCTCTCTTGTCTCTGTTCTGCAGTTGTCTCTCTTGTCTTTTGTAGTTGTCTCTCTTGTCTCTGTTCTGTAGTTGTCTCTCTTGTCTTTTGTAGTTGTCTCTCTTGTCTCTGTTCTGTAGTTGTCTCTCTTGTCTTTTGTAGTTGTCTCTCTTGTCTTTTGTAGTTGTCTCTCTCTGTCTCTGTTCGGTAGTTGTTTTGAGGCCAGCAGCAGGGCGGTCACCCACCAGAGGGCGCGCACGCTCTGTGTCTGAGCCCAAACCGGAAACCCCCAGTGCGCATGTGCAGTGAGTGTGCGTGAACAGTGTTAGATCAGGTGTGCGGAGTTTGCGCGCTGTTTATGCGGGGTTTATGCGGGGTTTATGCGGGTTTGTGTGTTTCGCTCCTGTTTTCTGCTCTCGCAGTGATCTTCCCCGGGTCTGAAGCCTCTGAGTCTGGTGTGGAGGAGCAGCCATGGCCGGGACCGCGCTCAAGAGGCTCATGGCGGAGTACAAGCGTGAGTGTCCCGAGTGTGTGTGTGTGTGTGTGTGTGTGTGTGTGTGTATAGGTGTGTGTGTGTATAGAGGTGTGTGTGTGTGTGTGTGTGTGTGTGTGTGTGTGTGTGTGTGTGTGTGTGTGTGTGTGTGTGTGTGTGTGTGTGTATCTGCGTGTGTGTGTATCTGCGTGTGTGTGTATAGGTTTGTGTGAGTGTGTGTCTGCGCGTGTGTGTGTATAGGTGTGTGTGTGTCTGCGTGCGTGTGTATAGGTGTGTGTGTGTGTGTCTGCGTGTGTGTGTATAGGTGTGTGTGTGTGTCTGCGTGTGTGTGTATAGGTGTGTGTGTGTGTCTGCATGTGTGTGTCAGCGTGTGTGTGTGTCTGCGTGTGTGTGTGAGAGTGTGTGTGTGTGTGTGTGTGTGTATAGGTGTGTGTGTGTATAGGTGTGTGTCTGCGTGTGTGTGTATCTGCGTGTGTGTGTATAGGTGTGTGTGAGTGTGTGTCTGCGCGTGTGTGTGTATAGGTGTGTGTGTGTCTGCGTGCGTGTGTATAGGTGTGTGTGTGTGTGTCTGCGTGTGTGTGTATAGGTGTGTGTGTGTGTCTGCGTGTGTGTGTATAGGTGTGTGTGTGTGTGTCTGCATGTGTGTGTCAGCGTGTGTGTGTGTCTGCGTGTGTGTGTGAGAGTGTGTGTGTTTGTGTGTGTGTGTGTCAGCATGTGTGTGTCAGCGTGTGTGTGTGTCTGCGTGTGTGTGTGTCTGCATGTGTGTGTGTCTGCATGTGTGTGTGTGCCTGCGTGTGTGTGTATAGGTGTGTGTGTGTCTGCGTGTGTGTGTATAGGTGTGTGTGTGTCTGCGTGTGTGTGTGTGTCTGCATGTGTGTGTCAGCGTGTGTGTGTGTCTGCGTGTGTGTGTGTGTGTCTGCATGTGTGTGTGTGCCTGCGTGTGTGTGTATAAGTGTGTGTGTGTCTGCGTGTGTGTGTATAGGTGTGTGTGTGTCTGCGTGTGTGTGTATAGGTGTGTGTGTGTGTCAGCGTGCGTGTGTATAGGTGTGTGTGTATAGGTGTGTGTGTGTGTATAGGTGTGTGTGTGTCTGCGTGTGTGTGTATAGGTGTGTGTGTGTCTGCGTGTGTGTGTGTATAGGTGTGTGTGTGTCTGCGTGTGTGTGTGTCTGCATGTGTGTTTGTCTGCATGTGTGTGTATAGGTGTGTGTGTGTCTGCGTGTGTATAGGTGTGTGTGTGTCTGTGTGTGTGTGTGTGTGTCTGCGTGTGTGTGTATAGGTGTGTGTGTGTGTCTGCGTGTGTGTGTATAGGTGTGTGTGTGTGTCTGCATGTGTGTGTGTCTGCATGTGTGTGTATAGGTGTGTGTGTGTCTGCATGTGTGTGTGTGTGTCTGCATGTGTGTGTGGAGCCTGGACTCTTTGCTTTGCACTTTTGGTGTTCTACTAATGAACCCTGACAAGACGCGTTGTGAAGTGAAAACCATTTCAGGTGGCCAAGGGTTTGCAGAGCTGTCAGCAAAGCAAAGGGTGGACACTGTGAAGAATATGCATTTAAAACATTTTATTTACATTTTTTGAATTTACATTTTGCTTCTTATACTTGAGATCTTCATGTTCACAGACAGAAAATCTTTTTGACTTGACAATGAGCCATATAGAGGTTATGCAGAGGACATCACGGCATTCCATCTTTTAGTGAGTGGCAGCGTTAGGAGTTTCTTCTGTAAAAGCTCAAAACATCTCAAATGTGTACACTACAGTTTAAAGCTGCATTGTGCAACTTTTCTGGTGGAGGGTCTGCCATCTGCTTTTCTTCATGGAGATGTTAATGTTTTGTCTGGAATGTTTCACAGTATGGCATTAAACCTTTCTATTGTTCTAAATCAAACCTGGCCAAGTTACAGTTCAGATCTGTGGAGAGAGGACTCCACTCACAGTCAGGATGTCTGTTTTCCTCGGTAGCTATAAAACCACCTGTAATCAAATACATGTATGTTAGATCTGTTTTTGTGGAACATTCCAAGCAGAGCAATGACCTTTTAATAACAAATATAAATATTATGTGACATAGATCTAAAACAAGAAAATCAAGCCAACAGTAGAAAAGAAGTGCACAGTTAAACCACAGAGACTCTGCAGACTACAGGCACTTTTATCACTGACACTTTGGGATCATCCACAGAAGAACAGTTCTGTCCTTAAAGCTCCTGTATTACACCAGAATGAACTCTTATGAGCTTTTAACCATGTTCTGATGCGGTTACCTCATCCAAAACAGACCTGCAGTTGTGTTTTGTTTCATAGTCTGTCAACATCTCCGAAGCTTAAAATGCTCTGTTCCACCTTGTGATATGAAGACAAACTCTTCAAGTGAACAGATACTGTAAAGAGTATCTGTTCACTTGAAGAGTTTGGCCTTTAGTTCAACAGAGATGGGCAATCCCAGGGCTAAAAGTAGTGCTCATTTCATTGGGTGAGTTGAGGTGTCCTTTATCTCCCCCATCACGAGTGAACACACTGGCTAAGCTCTGCACAGTCACAGCAACAACAGAGAAACTAGTTTCAGTTTGCGTTTTGCTGTATAATGATAATCGGAGCTAAAAAAAAACAGCTCCATCCACAGAATGTTGAACGTTTTGGATAAAATGATGTTGGTGCATAAGCTCCATATCATTCTCTTAGTTTCTACTCTTCACTAGTGTTGAGGCCTGTTATTGTGCTGACCGTGTTGTGTTGTGTTCCAGAGCTGACGCTGAACCCTCCAGAGGGCATCGTGGCAGGTCAGTGTCACTCCTCTAGCCGCTCATCGCCTCCTGGTGGTACATATATGTTATTACAGTCATCTCAGTCCTGTCCTCTGTCCTCAGGTCCTGCCAATGAGGAGAACTTCTTTGAGTGGGAGGCCCTCATCATGTGAGTGCACTGTAGGGCCTATGCTCCCACTTGTTTTCTTCAATGTTTTCTCAGGGTTCCACCTGTGCTTCTGACATGTCATAGCGCTGTTGATACTTTGCAGTGATGTCACACTGGGGGTGTTCCTCATGTATCTCTAAGGTGGAATGTTTAAAGGGACAGTTTGATATTTTGGACATAGGGCCTCATTTACTCGTGAGTGTTGGAGAGGTGTGGAGATACTTTTTTAACTAGGCTAGTGCATGTCAATGGCCATAGTCGTCTTGCCACTAAAAACAGTCTGACCCACTCCACAGAGCACCCAAGAACCGATATATGAGAAAATAGTCCCTCAACATGTGACGATTCATGCAATGCAAGGTTAGTTATATTTCAAACATTATTCTGTGGACACAGACGTTCACGTGGACAGTCTGGAGTTCTAATAGTTTTTCCTCGGGTCTGTGGAGTGGGTCAGACTGTTTTTAGTGGCAGGACGACTGTGGCCATTGACCTGCACTAGCCTAGCACCAGCAACCTCTGCAAATACAAGGACTGGATGGGATATTTAAAAAAGTGTCTCCACACGTCTCCAACACTCTGGCTCACTAGAGGCCCTCTGTCCAAAATTCCGAACTGTCCCTTTAATAGTTCCCATGGAGAGACCACACACATCAGCCAGCAGTGTCAAAAACGTTTTAAGGTGGTCTGAAAGCTCAAGAAAAATTAGAAAATGTATTTAAACAACACATTTTCTGGAGCCTGTGATCAATAATCAATCAGGTGTTCATGTTCCTTTTTAGGAGTTTGATTAACTAAGTAACTAACTAAGTCAGCTCTTTGTGGTCAGATTGTGTTAAAAAAAAAGAGCTCAGATTAAAATCTAGCAGAGCTTCAGGCAGAGTAGTGTCGATGGTTGGCATTACACCCCCAGGGAATGACCTCAGCTGTAGGAGTGTCTGTTGCATTGATGGTGTAGTGTAGACGGGTAGGTCCTAATGCTAACACTAACTGTTGGAAACTGAGGCACTAACAAGCAAACTTCTGTTATTTTATTGTGGCCTCTATATTTTATTCTTTTTTAAAACATCAGCTCTATTGAATTGTAGAAAAGTTTTCCTACAGCTTAACTTACACATCATCTTCTCCCCAGTTTTATATTATACGTTTGAACATTTTAATACAATGTTGAGCTAAAAAAAGTAGGCCTACATTGTGTTGGTTTAGTTCAGTTGTTTCTCCTTGATATATCACAGAATATGATGCACACTGTATTGATGATCACATATATTGTTGTCATTGTGGCCATGTTTCATATCCCATCATGAGGGACCCTGTAATTCCCAGCCCCAATATTTCTCTCCTGTACCGGGTTACTATCCGTGCTGTTCTGTGTGTGTCCTGCAGGGGGCCCCAGGACACATGTTTTGAAGGGGGTGTGTTCCCGGCAGTGCTCAGCTTCCCCTCAGACTACCCGCTGAGCCCCCCCAAGATGAGGTTCACCTGTGAGATGTTCCACCCCAACAGTGAGTAGACTTAGCCTCAAGGCCTGTAGTCGTTTAGTTGAAATAATTAGTGAACTCATTATTTTATTGGGATTTTTAAAAAGTCTTTGGACAAAAGTAGAAATTAGAAGGTATAAAGAGGTAGCCAAAGATTTGGGAAAGAATTGTGCATTTATTCTGTCTTTTTACAAACTGACCCTTGACTTGTACTTCTCTTGTGAGTGTGTTTGGGGTCATATGTGGTTGGAGCATAGACATGGCTTTGAGAGCTTTTGCTAATGTCAGGTCACTTGTCGTTAACGCCTCTGTGGACAGGACATATCACCTACAGACTGTGCCCTGGAGGTCCCAGGTCCTTGCATAACTTAAAACACTGTTGAACGTCTTGTTGACCCACAGAGGAGAGGGGCTTTCCTGTGCTCTGCACACTCATTACAGCATCTGTAATGGGGCCCCGGCCTCTGTTCTGACACACACTGTGTGGTTAGCGTGTGGCTACTGTGTGATTAGCACCATGCTGTCAGAGTGATGTCACCAGAGACGCTCAGCTGATTACAGGAGCTGCCTCTCATTATGTGTGAGGACAGGGCAGGGACACAGGACACGGACACGGGGGATATGGGGAAAAGTCTGAGCCACTGTCTGCTCTATATGTCCTGTCCTCCTGAAACAGCAGTGCCACTGGTAGGGTTATCAAAAGTATTGAAAATAAGTTACTAATCCATACTAAAACTAGTGTTGAAACTAGATCGAGCATCAATACTAAAAAAGTCCCACAGATGGAGCTGTATCAGAACAAGTATAAGAGCACATAGACGTATAGTATACGCCCATGGAGCACTGTGGAACCTACCTGCACCAATGAGGGAGAACACACATATAAGGACACGTGGAACCAGAAAAGTACATCCCGTTATGTAATGTTAATATTATCATTGTGGTATCGGATTCAGTATTGAATATAGAGTCTATTCCTTAATATCAAAGTCGAGTCTGAAATTTGAGTACATTTTAGACAAGAATGGTCTCCAGTTGTCCATGTCTCATGAGCAGTTCACAGTAACACTGAGCACACTAAACAGTTGTGTGACCTCTGTGTGTTAGTCTACCCGGATGGCCGTGTGTGTATCTCCATCCTCCACGCTCCTGGAGACGACCCCATGGGCTACGAGAGCAGTGCTGAGCGCTGGAGCCCTGTGCAGAGTGTGGAGAAGATCCTTCTTTCTGTGGTCAGCATGCTAGCAGGTACATCACATACACAGATACTTTATTATCCCGAAGGAAATTCAAATTTCAGACATCACACAATAATCACACAATAATCACACAATAATCACACAATACATCATCCATCCATTTTCTTCCTCTTATCTGGGGCCGGGTTGTGGGGGCATCAGTCTGAGCAGGGACTCCCAGACTTCTTTCACCCCAGACACTTCTGAGCTCCTCCCCCTATCTCTAAGGGGGAAACTCATTTCGGCCGCTTGTATCCGCGATCTCGTCCTTTCAGTCATTACCCAGAGCTCATGACCATAGGTGAGGGGAGGAACGTAAATTGAGGTAAATCGAGAGCTTTGCCTTTCGGCTCAGCTCCTCTTCACCACAACGGTCTGATACAGTGACCGCATCACTGCCGACGCTGCACCGATCCACCTGTCAATCTCACGCTCCATCCTCCCCTCACTGTGAACAAGACCCCGAGATCCTTGAACTCCTCCACTTGAGGCAGAGACTCCCCACCCACCCGGAGAGGGCAATCCACCTTTTTCCGGTAGAGAACCATGGCCTCGGATTTGGAACAGCTGATTCTCATCCCAGCCGCTTCACACTCGGCTGCAAACCGCCGCAGTGCTGTAGGTCCTGGTTTGATGAAGCCAACAGGACAACATCATCCGCAAAAAGCAGAGATGAGATCCTGTGGTCCCCGAACTGGACCCCCTCCAGCCCCTGGCTGCGCCTAGAAATTCTGTCCATAAATACAAAGAACAGAACCAGTGACAGGAGCAGCACTGGCGGAGTCCAACATGCACCGGGAACAGGTCTGACTTACTGCCGGCAATGCGAACACAGCTCCTGCTCCGGTCATACAGGGACTGGACAGCCCTTAGCAAAGGGCCTCGGACCCCATAGTCCTGGAGCATCCCCCACAGGGCACCACGAGGGACACGGTCGAATACCTTCTCCAGGTCCACAAAACACATGTGGACTGGTTGGGCAAACTCCCATGAACCCTCAAGCACCCGATGGAGGGTGTAGAGCTGGTCCAGTGTTCCACGACCAGGCCGAAAACCACACTGCTCCTCTTGAATCCGAGGTTCAACTATCGGCCGAACTCTCCTCTCCAGTACCCTGGCATAGACTTTACCGGGGAGGCTGAGGAGTGTGATTCCCCTGTAGTTGGAACACACCTTCCGGTCCCCCTTCTTATACAGAGGGACCACCACCCCGGTCTGCCAGTCCAGAGGTACTGTTCCCGACCGCCACGCGATGTTGCAGAGGCGTGTCAGCCAAGACAGCCCCACAACACCCAGAGACTTAAGGTACTCAGGATGGATCTCATCCACCCCCGGAGCCTTGCCACTGAGGAGCCCCGGTTGGTGCACTGTCCAGTACCCCTCCCAGGGACTCCAAGAAGGCCGGGTACCGTAGGCCGACACTACAGTGAGAGACCTGTCCCCGACGCCACCCTCTCGTTCACCGGGGTGAACTTCAACACGCAGCAGCTGAGCTGTGGGCGATGAGCCCACACCAGCTCGCCGCCGCTCCCCGCGGCCAATTCCAGAGAAATGGAGAGTCCAACCCCTCTCAAGGAGTTGGGTTCCAGACCCCAAACTGTGTGTGGAGGTGAGGCCGACTATATCTAGTTGGTAACGCTCGACCTCCCGCACAAGCTCAGGCTCCTTCACCCCTGCGAGGTGACATTCCATGTCCACAGAGCTCGTCTCCATGTCCGGAGATCCGGTCGCCGAGATCTTCCCAGATCTCCCTGCACCGGCCCTTTACGGATCCTCCTGCGGGTGGTCCACAGGAGGATGGCCCCACTTTGCTCCTTTGAGCTGTGACTGGCCGGGCCCCGTGTGGGATCATCATACAATATATAATATACAATATATAACAGGACAGATGCATGTACCAGGATGTAGCGCCAGTGCTCATTTCCACGTGTCATCCCGGGGCAGGTCGATGTTATAGTTCATAAAATCAAACCTACAAAAAGAATGTCTTTATAATAACATAATAATCCATCCATCCATCTTCTCCCGCTTAATCCAGCTGGGTCGCGGGGGCAGTTTGCTGCCCAATCCTCATAGCACCTGACCCCCCTATGAACCCTTCTGCAGGTGGTGAGCCCACAGGAGGGTGGACAACATGGTCCTTGATGTTAGTTCATAGGTGTAACATAATAATAATAACAATTCTCTATCCCCTTCATACTCTCAGCACCTTAAAATCATCATCCTTATCAAAATCCTCATTCAGTTTTTTTCACTCCAGAACATCACCCTCTCTACAGTCCAGATACTCCTCAGTCACTTTATGGGTACAGTTTTGGTCTGAAAGGAGTCGCTTTTTCTCCAGGTGAGAGAATGTGCTGTAATTTGTCCATGTGATCATCTCTGTTGGTCACATGTTCCACTGACGGATGGCCGCACATGAAAAGGCAGAGTTTCCAAATGCTGTCCTGCGTTTGGGGATCTTACACTTACCGCGCACAGTGGATCAAGAGGCTCGGGAGGTGGTTTCAGAACTCAGAGACAAACTGTTTTAGCAGAGGAGCAGCAGAATCATGAATGATCTTATACAGCAGACATTACATCACTAAACAATACATCTTATAATACATACAATCGCTTTATAGTGAAGTGTTGAATAGCTGTAGGGGATGTGGTACACCCCCCCCCCCCCCCAATTGTTCTAATATATAATAGAATATATTAATAATAATGAGTTTGTGAATGTTTTTTTTTGTCAGAACCCAACGATGAGAGCGGTGCCAACGTGGACGCATCTAAGATGTGGCGCGAGGACCGGGAGCAGTTCTACAGTCTGGCTCAGAGCATCGTGCGCAAGTCCCTAGGCTTTTAACACCGGACCAGCACTGCATGTGGTCCCACTGTGAAACACCTCTATACACAGAAGCCCTGAAACCCCACTGCTCTGCTGAGCTCCTCCAGTAATATCTCCTAGTAGGGTTGCCAGAAGTATTGAAAATGAAGTACAAATCAATACTAAAACTAGTATTGAAACTATGTACTCATTTTTTACACGTATCGAAACTAAAAAAAAGTCCCATTGGCAGGACAGAAAAGAACCTTTCCTGAAGAGCTTTAGAATGATCTGGAGCTGGATCAGAACAAGTATAACAGCACATAGACTAGTGTACACCCATGGAGCACTGTGGAACCTACCTGGACCACTGAGGGAGAACACACATATAAGACCACATGGGAATAGAAGTACTACCATTTAATGCTGAAAATCACATTCTATTGTCTAAAGAAAGTTTTAAAGAAATGTTAGCATTGTGACACGATCTCCTAGACCTCAAGAGAAGTGTCCCATGTTTATCAGAGGAACCTATCCCCCGTTGTGAAGGCCAGCAGCCACCTAATCAATTTAAACCGCATATTGAAGTGATATAGACTTAGTTGAAAACCCAGTGTGTGATGTGATTCAGCGGCCCGTGCTTGAATCTGAAGGCTGTGATCCTCCAGCTTTTTCACAGCATGGCCAGAGGAGAGCGCTGTTTGGGGAGCCGATGGTGTCCAAATGAAAAGACTAAATAATAGAGGATTTGGAGAGGTGAGGTGTGGGTGGGGAAGGGTTGGGGCAGGCCAGGCACTTAACCGTACCTTCTCTTGCACTTTACATCTCTGTGTCTAAGGCTTGACCCATAGCTTTGAGTTAAGGTTTAAATAAAGTTCTTATTTATCAATACAAGCTTGTCTTCTGCTTCTTTCTCATTTTAGCTCCCGCCATCTGAAAACGCACACCTGCTTATTGCAAGTTGAAGGGGGAAGTACTCGGTTGCATTAACTTTTAAAAGAAATTGTCCTGTATTTTTCTAGCAGCATACGTTAAGTATATAATAAACATGTTTTATTTTTTAGAAAGTAATATTTTTACTGTTTAAGTAACAATACTCTTACCTGAGTAAAAGTAGTGGTGACTCTCCCCACTGTGAGGAAGTCTAAAGTGACAAAAGCTTTAAGTGACAAGCTGAAATGATTAAAAATATTTAATATTTAATTTAATATTAAATTATGTTTCTTGAAGCGCTCCTTCAGATCTGATTGAATGTTTTGCCCTTTGATTATATTCACTTCAATCATAGTCAGAAATTACGTCCCAAGAGTCTTTCAGTTACTCTTACTTGAGTAGTAGTTTTCCCAAATACTTTACCCTTACTTGCACCATTACTTTGTACTTGTGTGTGAGTAGTATTATTTGTCATTTAGTCCATTGTGTTTGTTGATTTATTTTATTTCAATAAGGATTTCTATAGGACAGCAGCAGGGAGGAGGGGTAAGTGAGGGAGTTAGCTGAAGATTTAATACTTTTTGGTATTTCTATGTAAAAAATTGGCAGATTAAACACATGTTGAATATCTTTTTATAAATACCTTATTTCCTCGTACTTTTTCTGCATAAATAGCAGGTTTAGTCTTGTGAGTGCAGGTCAGATACAGAGAATTTCTTACAGTCTAATTCTTTAGAGAGGGCACCATTCACACACAACACACAGTCTGGGGGGGTAGTGTGTGTACATTGGGACGTCTAGGAGGCTTTTGTCCTCAAGTGCTCTTCTCATGTTTGCCTTTCACTCTTCACTCACTTTTCTATTGACATGAGCAACTCTGTGATGCTAAAAAAAGACGTGCTTTGTCTGTCTGTCCCCATCCGGTCCAGTGTGAACGATTCTCGGTGAAGCAGGGAGTGTTTTGTGAATGAGACCTCATACATCAGGTTTATTAGAACAGTTTGTAATTTGTGAACTCTGAAGGCTACAAACATGGGTCTAGTGCATACTGTCATTGTGTAGGCAAGACACTTCACCCACACACCCTCCTGGCCTAGTGTAAAAGTTTCAGTTTCTTCGCTTTGCTCCCACTAAGTCACTCCCCCTTCAGAGCGCTATCACGACACAATCACTGTGCATCCCGCTAATGAAAATACTGCACATCGCATCAGGTTTATCAAGTTGTGTACAGTTTTGCATCATGTTTTTGTGTATTTATGGAGAATTGTCCTGTGGGAGCATGTGGGCGGAGCCTTGTATGGAATCTTACTGCTAAGTAAGAGATTGTTAAAAATACTCAAACATGCATGGCCATTGATGGCATCTAAAACCTCTTTAGGTTTAATGAGAGAACAATGTTATAACCTGGAGAAATAACCCCTCTTTAAGGAAAATAGTGAAAATATCTTAAATATTTTTTTATTGACTGATCAGTGGGAGTTGGTGGCTGTATGGTTTAGGGGCAGGGCTTAGAACAGGCCACACATCCTCCCTCCCCTCATATAGCTCTCACCTGAGTGCAGTCAGGTCAGGAGCACACCTGAACACACACAGGAGACAGAGGAACAGAGGAGACAAGGCTGAATGTAGCGCTCACAGGAGACAGAGACAGGAGCAGAGGAACAAGGTGGCAAAGGGGACGAGGCTGAAGACAGCGAAGACAGGAGACAACAACAAGGAGAGCATGCGAAGGACACAAGACTGAGAGGACAGCTAAAAAGGAGACAACAGAGGAGGAAAGACAGCAAAGACACAAAACTCAGAGGAGGCAATAGAGAAGACTCAGAGGACTGAGGACAGCCAAGAGGTGAGACGGCATAGGAGACAACAAGAGGACAGCAGAGAAGGCTGAGAGGAGACCACAGAGACAGGAGACCTATCTGTGGACTATATTGGATATCACAGAAAGCAGCTAGTGGGATTTTTAAAATACATTTTAAACTGTTGGTGTGGTTGCGCTTCGGGACTAAGCGTGAAGATGCAGCTGTGATGGTTCTTCAGCAGATCCAGGAGTTTGTGAGAGAGGAGCAGTTCTCTGGAGCAGCCTGTCCTCAGAGCAGAGCAAGTGAGACATTTCACTCAGTTATTCTCAGTTATTTAAAAGGTCTTATATCACACAAAATGGACTGTTATGAGCTTTAAACTATTCCAGGATGTTGTTACTTCATCAAAAACACACCTGGAGTTGTGTTTTGTTTCATTCACACATGTTTGAGTAAGTTTTTATTATTAGTCTGTCTACATTTCAAAGCTCAAAATGCTCTGTTCCACCTTGTGATGTCATGAAGTGGTTGTTTTCAAGTGAACAGCTCCTTTTACCTTTAGTTCAGTAGAGATGTGCAATTCTAGGGCTGAAATGATCCAACTTATTCTAGTGAAGGTGTGTGGAGTTTAAAAACACAGTGGAGCCTGTATTACCACATGACATCACAAGGTGGAACAGTGTGTTTTCAATTTGAGAGAAGAACTTAGCCTAAATCTGCAGGGTTTGTGTGTGAATGAAACAAAACGCAGGAAACTGGAGGGTCCACCACATACTTTTCTCCAGTGAAATGTTATTCTAGAATGTTCCACAGTATAGATTGAACCTATCTTTTCACCAGGGAGATGAGCAGGTTACAGCACTAAGTTACATTACAAATCAGATCTGTGGAGAGTCACCCCTATTCATAGAAGGAATTATTGTATTTTTGCCTACTGTAATGAATAAATGTTAGATGGATATGTTTAATGTCATACCATGGAACATTTCAGACAACACAATGGCATCTCCATGGAGACAAAGGCAGGGGAGGGATCCTCCACTAGAAACGTTACACAATGAACCTTTAAAGAAAAACAGTTTATTGCATGTGTTTGTTTTGTAGAGGTGTTGTGGTCCATGGCACTGCTGCATGCTCTTGCTGCAGACCAGAGCTGAGGAGCTGACGAAGAGGAGGAGAGGGGTCTGAGGAGGAGAGGGGTCTGAGAAGGAGAGGGGTCTGAGGAGGAGAGGGGTCTGAGGAGGAGAGGGGTCTGAGAAGGAGAGGGGTCTGAGGAGGAGAGGGGTCTGAGGAGCTGAGGGGTCTGAGGAGGAGAGGGGTCTGAGGAGGAGAGGGGTCTGAGAAGGAGAGGGGTCTGAGGAGGAGAGGGGTCTGAGGAGGAGAGGGGTCTGAGGGGTCTGAGGAGGAGAGGGGTCTGAGGAGCTGAGGGGTCTGAGGAGGAGAGGGGTCTGAGGAGGAGAGGGGTCTGAGGAACTGAGGGGTCTGAGGAGGAGAGGGGTCTGAGGAGGAGAGGGGTCTGAGGAGGAGAGGGGTCTGAGGAAGAGAGGAGCTGAGGAGTCTGAGGTGGTGATCCGTCTGTGGAGCTGAGGGGTATGAGGGGTCTGAGGAGCCTGAGGGGAATTGCTGGCAGGGCCCTGGTGTACACACCAGTGATGAGGGCCACAGGAGCCGAGTGCAGCTGAGGACCCCCATGTCAGAGCAGGATGTGGGCTTCCAGAGGCCTGCAGCTGCTGCTGCTGCTACTGCTGTGGAGCACTGGGGCCCTGGATCTCAACTGGAGGCCCTGCACAGGTAACACTACAGGAGTGGGCTGCACTCCAGAAGCACCAGCAGAAGGAGTCTTCTCTGTGTCACATATAGTGTTGTAGCTGTGCTAACAGTCGAGTTTTAACAAGTTCTACTTTAACATGTTAAACTACAGCGGCTCCATGAGATTTATTTTGTGCAATTTTTCAAAATGTGCCTAAATTCACTATTATAACATTGAAAGTGTGTGTGTGTGTGTGTGTGTGTGTGCACATAGGTGTGTGTGTGTGCACATAGGTGTGTGTGAGTGCATGTGTGTGTGTGTTGAGCGCTCTATGATCTCTGAGGTTTGAAGCTGTAAATGTGTACCTGTCTGCTGGCTCATGCGGGGACGTCTTGTTTGTTGTTGAAGCTGTAAGTGTTCTGTAAGTGTCTGTGTGTGTGTGTGTGTGTGTGTGTGTACATGTCGGATGGCTCATGCGGGGATGACTTTGAGGCGGTTGTGTTTGAAACCTGAGCCAGGAGCCTCCCTTCATTCATCCTCAAGCAAACAGCCGCAAGAGGGGAATCCCGAGAGTGTTCCTTTTACTATCACACAACAGAGCTAATATCAGAGCTAATGATCAACTACAGAGCTGACTTACATCAGAGCTGACTTACATCAGAGCTCACTAACATCAGAGCTCACTAACATCAGAGCTGACTAACATTAGAGCTCACTAACATCAGAGCTGACTAACATCAGAGCTAACTTACATCAGAGCTCACTAACATCAGAGCTCACTTACATCAGAGCTAACTTACATCAGAGCTCACTAACATCAGAGCTCACTTACATCAGAGCTGACTTACATCAGAGCTCACTAACATCAGAGCTCACTAACATCAGAGCTGACTAACATTAGAGCTGACTTACATCAGAGCTGACTAACATCAGAGCTCACTAACATCAGAGCTCACTAACATCAGAGCTCACTAACATCAGAGCTGACTAACATCAGAGCTCACTAACATCAGAGCTGACTAACATCAGAGCTGACTAACATCAGAGCTGACTTACATCAGAGCTCACTAACATCAGAGCTCACTAACATCAGAGCTGACTTACATCAGAGCTCACTAACATCAGAGCTGACTAACATTAGAGCTCACTAACATCAGAGCTGACTAACATCAGAGCTCACTAACATCAGAGCTGACTAACATCAGAGCTGACTAACATTAGAGCTCACTAACATCAGAGCTCACTAACATCAGAGCTCACTAACATCAGAGCTGACTAACATTAGAGCTCACTAACATCAGAGCTGACTAACATCAGAGCTCACTTACATCAGAGCTCACTAACATCAGAGCTGATTAACATCAGAGCTGACTAACATCAGAGCTCACTAACATCAGAGCTCACTAACATCAGGGCTGACTAACATCAGAGCTCACTTACATCAGAGCTCACTTACATCAGAGCTCACTAACATCAGAGCTGACTAACATTAGAGCTCACTAACATCAGAGCTGACTAACATCAGAGCTCACTTACATCAGAGCTCACTAACATCAGAGCTGATTAACATCAGAGCTGACTAACATCAGAGCTGACTTACATCAGAGCTCACTAACATCAGAGCTGATTAACATCAGAGCTGACTAACATCAGAGCTCACTAACATCAGAGCTCACTAACATCAGGGCTGACTAACATCAGAGCTCACTTACATCAGAGCTCACTTACATCAGAGCTCACTAACATCAGAGCTGACTAACATTAGAGCTCACTAACATCAGAGCTGACTAACATCAGAGCTCACTTACATCAGAGCTCACTAACATCAGAGCTGATTAACATCAGAGCTGACTAACATCAGAGCTGACTAACATCAGAGCTCACTAACATCAGAGCTGACTTACATCAGAGCTGACTAACATCAGAGCTGACTAACATCAGAGCTGACTAACATCAGAGCTGACTTACATCAGAGCTCACTAACATCAGAGCTCACTAACATCAGAGCTGACTTACATCAGAGCTGACTAACATCAGAGCTGACTAACATCAGAGCTGACTAACATCAGAGCTGACTAACATCAGAGCTCACTAACATCAGAGCTGACTAACATTAGAGCTGACTAACATCAGAGCTCACTAACATCAGAGCTGACTTACATCAGAGCTCACTAACATCAGAGCTCACTAACATCAGAGCTGACTAACATCAGAGCTGACTAACATCAGAGCTCACTAACATCAGAGCTGACTAACATTAGAGCTCACTGACATCAGAGCTGACTAACATCAGAGCTCACTGACATCAGAGCTGACTAACATCAGAGCTCACTAATATCAGAGCTCACTAACATCAGAGCTGACTAACATCAGAGCTCACTAACATCAGAGCTCACTAACATCAGAGCTGACTAACATTAGAGCTCACTAACATCAGAGCTCACTAACATCAGAGCTCACTAACATCAGAGCTGACTTACATCAGAGCTGACTAACATCAGAGCTCACTAACATCAGAGCTGACTTACATCAGAGCTCACTAACATCAGAGCTCACTAACATCAGAGCTGACTTACATCAGAGCTCACTAACATCAGAGCTGACTAACATCAGAGCTGACTAACATCAGAGCTCACTAACATCAGAGCTGACTAACATCAGAGCTCACTTACATCAGAGCTCACTAACATCAGAGCTCACTAACATCAGAGCTGACTAACATCAGAGCTCACTAACATCAGAGCTCACCAACATCAGAGCTCACTAACATCAGAGCTGACTAACATCAGAGCTGACTAACATCAGAGCTCACTAACATCAGAGCTCACTAACATCAGAGCTCACTAACATCAGAGCTCACCAACATCAGAGCTCACTAACATCAGAGCTGACTAACATCAGAGCTGACTAACATCAGAGCTGACTTACATCAGAGCTGACTAACATCAGAGCTGACTAACATCAGAGCTGACTTACATCAGAGCTCACTAACATCAGAGCTCACTAACATCAGAGCTGACTAACATTAGAGCTCACTGACATCAGAGCTGACTAACATCAGAGCTCACTGACATCAGAGCTGACTAACATCAGAGCTCACTAATATCAGAGCTCACTAACATCAGAGCTGACTAACATCAGAGCTCACTAACATCAGAGCTCACTAACATCAGAGCTGACTAACATTAGAGCTCACTAACATCAGAGCTCACTAACATCAGAGCTCACTAACATCAGAGCTGACTTACATCAGAGCTGACTAACATCAGAGCTCACTAACATCAGAGCTGACTTACATCAGAGCTCACTAACATCAGAGCTCACTAACATCAGAGCTGACTTACATCAGAGCTCACTAACATCAGAGCTGACTAACATCAGAGCTGACTAACATCAGAGCTCACTAACATCAGAGCTGACTAACATCAGAGCTCACTTACATCAGAGCTCACTAACATCAGAGCTCACTAACATCAGAGCTGACTAACATCAGAGCTCACTAACATCAGAGCTGACTAACATCAGAGCTCACCAACATCAGAGCTCACTAACATCAGAGCTGACTAACATCAGAGCTGACTAACATCAGAGCTCACTAACATCAGAGCTCACTAACATCAGAGCTCACTAACATCAGAGCTGACTAACATCAGAGCTCACCAACATCAGAGCTCACTAACATCAGAGCTGACTAACATCAGAGCTGACTAACATCAGAGCTGACTTACATCAGAGCTGACTAACATCAGAGCTGACTAACATCAGAGCTGACTTACATCAGAGCTCACTAACATCAGAGCTCACTAACATCAGAGCTGACTTACATCAGAGCTGACTAACATCAGAGCTGACTAACATCAGAGCTGACTAACATCAGAGCTCACTAACATCAGAGCTGACTAACATCAGAGCTCACTAACATCAGAGCTGACTAACATCAGAGCTGACTAACATCAGAGCTCACTAACATCAGAGCTGACTAACATCAGAGCTGACTAACATCAGAGCTCACTAACATCAGAGCTGACTAACATCAGAGCTCACTAACATCAGAGCTCACTAACATCAGAGCTCACTAACATCAGAGCTGACTAACATCAGAGCTCACTAACATCAGAGCTGACTAACATCAGAGCTCACTAACATCAGAGCTGACTAACATCAGAGCTCACTAACATCAGAGCTGACTAACATCAGAGCTCACTAACATCAGAGCTCACTAACATCAGAGCTCACTAACATCAGAGCTGACTAACATCAGAGCTGACTAACATCAGAGCTCACTAACATCAGAGCTGACTAACATCAGAGCTCACTAACATCAGAGCTCACTAACATCAGAGCTCACTAACATCAGAGCTGACTAACATCAGAGCTGACTAACATCAGAGCTCACTAACATCAGAGCTGACTAACATCAGAGCTCACTTACATCAGAGCTCACTAACATCAGAGCTCACTAACATCAGAGCTGACTAACATCAGAGCTCACTAACATCAGAGCTGACTAACATCAGAGCTCACTAACATCAGAGCTCACTAACATCAGAGCTCACTAACATCAGAGCTCACTAACATCAGAGCTGACTAACATCAGAGCTGACTAACATCAGAGCTCACTAACATCAGAGCTCACTAACATCAGAGCTCACTTACATCAGAGCTCACTAACATCAGAGCTCACTAACATCAGAGCTGACTAACATCAGAGCTCACTAACATCAGAGCTCACTAACATCAGAGCTCACTAACATCAGAGCTGACTAACATCAGAGCTCACTTACATCAGAGCTCACTAACATCAGAGCTGACTAACATCAGAGCTGACTAACATCAGAGCTGACTTACATCAGAGCTCACTAACATCAGAGCTGACTAATATCAGAGCTCACTAATATCAGAGCTGACTAACATCAGAGCTCACTAACATCAGAGCTGACTAACATCAGAGCTGACTAACATCAGAGCTGACTTACATCAGAGCTCACTAACATCAGAGCTGACTAACATCAGAGCTGACTAACATCAGAGCTGACTAACATCAGAGCTGACTTACATCAGAGCTCACTAACATCAGAGCTGACTAACATCAGAGCTGACTAACATCAGAGCTGACTTACATCAGAGCTCACTAACATCAGAGCTGACTAACATCAGAGCTGACTAACATCAGAGCTGACTAACATCAGAGCTGACTAACATCAGAGCTCACTAACATCAGAGCTGACTTACATCAGAGCTCACTTACATCAGAGCTGACTAACATCAGAGCTCACTAACATCAGAGCTGACTAACATCAGAGCTCACTAACATCAGAGCTGACTTACATCAGAGCTGACTAACATCAGAGCTGACTAACATCAGAGCTCACTAACATCAGAGCTGACTTACATCAGAGCTGACTTACATCAGAGCTGACTTACATCAGAGCTGACTAACATCAGAGCTGATTAACATCAGAGCTGACTAACATCAGAGCTCACTAACATCAGAGCTGACTAACATCAGAGCTGACTAACATCAGAGCTGATTAACATCAGAGCTGACTAACATCAGAGCTGACTTACATTAGAGCTCACTAACATCAGAGCTGACTTACATCAGAGCTGACTTACATCAGAGCTGACTAACATCAGAGCTGATTAACATCAGAGCTGACTAACATCAGAGCTGACTTACATTAGAGCTCACTAACATCAGAGCTGACTTACATCAGAGCTGACTTACATCAGAGCTGACTAACATCAGAGCTGATTAACATCAGAGCTGACTTACATCAGAGCTGACTAACATCAGAGCTCACTAACATCAGAGCTGACTAACATCAGAGCTCACTAACATCAGAGCTCACTAACATCAGAGCTGACTAACAAACAGACTCACACCAGAGAGAATAATAAAACTTCTGCTCATGAAAACGCTTAGTCTCTGTTGTGCTCCACAGACCTGCTGCCTCTGGATTTGTTAGTCCGAGTCCTCCCTCCACCTTCACAAGCTCCACCCGCACAGGTAACTGAGAGAAAGTTACATCCATGTAATCCTTCACTGCTCTCATGTCCCCTGTGCTCCACCAGATACACATGGTCCAGTCCCGAGGCTCCAGAGGCCTGCGAGTGTCTGCTCCACCCAGCTTCTCTGCCGCTCTGGTCTTCACTCACTGTGAGCACTTCCCAGAGGAGTTCTCTCTTGTGGTCACGTTCAAGCTCCAGCAGCTCAGGCCTCAGGTGAGGAGAAAGTCTGAGCAGGGCATGTCTCCAACACCTCTATGGGTCTGCCTGTGCTTAACTTGATAAAATAAAGGCTAAAGGAACTGTATGTAACCTGTGCCCTTAAACTACAGGTTCTACAATCATAACGGAACCTGTGAGACGAGAGCCTGGGCCTGTGGTGCCTGTGGTTCCTGTGATAGAGGGCACATTCAAGCTTTTCTCATTCTCACCAGCAGTGACTCCTGACTGGTGCAGGTGCTGAGGTTTAGGGAGTGACCATTCAGATCAGAGAGAGACATTTAAACCAACTGGATGTCAGCATTGAAACTGGAAACACAAGCGACTCATATGAAGCTCATTCTGCTTTCTGATTGGATAATTGTCTTAACAACCAAAACAACTAATTATATTATCATCTACTTGGCCATCAATGTTGTTGTAATTAAGAATAAATCAGCATTACTAATTACAGTAGTTAGGAGAGCTACATTTGATCATGTTTATCTTGTATCTGGAGATCTTTTTTTTTCCTTAATGCAGTTTTGCCGACACCTGCTTGGTAAACCTGTTCCGAGGTACTAACCTTATAAATATTCTGTTCCTAGCCCTGTCCATAATCCTATCCCTGACCTTACACTTTTGCTGTTTTTCTTCCATATTCCCAGAGAAATGAGTGGCTCTTGTCTCTGCTGGAGGAGGGCAGGGGGCACCTGGAGGGCAGGCTGCTGTTGGGCCTGCGTGTGTCCAGGGATCGGTTGCACTTCCTGTTTCCTGAGGGGGGTGGTGGGCGCAGACGGAGGGTCACGTTTAGGGATGTGGCACTGGACGATGCCCGCTGGCACACCTTGAGCCTGGCTGTGACAGGGCACTACTTCAGCCTGACTGTGGACTGTGGGCTGCCTCTGGAGATGTGAGTACAGACATGACACTACATACAAAGAGGAACCATCTTTAATGAAGTTTAATTTAAACCTCTGTGCTTAGAAAGCAGAGTCAGGCCTTCCCCAGTGCGCTGAACACCAGAGGAGCACGATTCTATGTTGGCGGTGGGGGGCAGCAGAGAGGGCTTTTCTCTGTAAGTGCAATTTCTCTTCTTAGCTCTGTAGATTAGTAGGAGTTTTGATTTCTCCATTCCATCTTCAACTGACTCTTGTCATAGTAGACATAAACATGAGGATAGAGGGAGGAGGGAAAAATGAACTTGGAGGTTCTCTTTTCTTTTTCCTCCCCCTATCCTCATGTTATGCTGCACTGTTTCTTCCTCTGCTCCTGTCTTCCGGTCCGGTCCGTGTCTAGTACCCCCATATCATGTATTATCTGTTTAAATGTACAGATGGGTTGACAGGTCCAATTTTGAATCCTTTGTATGTCTTGTACATGTGAGGAAATTGAACAAATGAAGGATACTTTACTTTACTCCCATCCTCAGAGACTGAGGATGGGACAATGTGTTTGCTGATGTCTATGTCAGATTATGTTTCCATGTTTATTCACTGTGAAGCTCATTGGGGCAACTCTTGTTTTTCTGGGCTATAGAAATACAATTGAATTGGATTACTTAAATGTGTGTGTGTGTGTGTGTGTGTGTGTGTGTGTGTGTTAGCAATCTCTCTCAGGCCCTATTTGAACCCTCCTTATGATTAGCTATAAGATTTTGTGCAATTCTCTGCCCAAAAGTCTGCATCACTCATGCCCACACACAACAAACCTCCATAAATACACAACCACATGAAACAAAACTGTACACAACTAACAAACCTGATATGATGTGCAGAAGTTTCATTAGCAGAGTGCACACTGAGTGTGTTGTGAGGGGGACACAGAAACCAGCTCCGACAGATGAATGCCATTGTTGTGTCCTTGGGCAAAACTTGCGTCCTGTGTGTGCACTGGTGTATGTCTGTATGAATGGGTGGGTTGTTCATTGATGTAAAGCACTTTGACTGCATGATAGCGCTATATAAAAATGTGCCAATGAACATGTGTTAGTTCATACCCCACAGCAGTGTAAGACTCCTCTTGAAGTAAACTTGGTCAGGACTACCTTAGGTGGAGGACCTGTTTCTATTATTATGTCATTTTGGATCAACATTACAACATTTATTGTATTTATTTGACCTCCATTAGCTGTGCTTCTACACAGTTACCACACATAAAGTGTCTGCTCCACAGTCTTTGTTCCACAAATACATCTGTACTACCACAGACTGTACAAAGAAGTGGACTGAGTGTGACGTCACCCATAGTGTTGAGCGCCGCTCATGGAACTATATTGTGAATGGGACAAATGCAGACAAATGCTGCGTACTATTGTGCTGGGAACTCGGGAAGAACCAACCTCCACTTCGGAAAAAGAGCAATGGAACAGCCAATCAAATCGAGGTTCCGAAACATAAACTCGGACTAGAACTTTCTGCACATGTAAGAATCAAACTGCCATAATTGAGGCCATGTACACACGTAGCCGGGTATTTTTAAAACCGAACATTTCCCCCCCTCCGTTTATAAAAATAGTTTTATCCACACCACCTCGTCTTCGAAAAAAATACCTTCCACACATAACCGAACATCTGCGTTTTCAACCACATTCCAAACCTGTAGATGGCGTTATTTCCATTGAGCCCTCACTTCGCTGTCACTTCCGCCTAAACTTAAACAACAGAAAACATGGCGCCGAGCTGCTTTGTCTGGACAGACTCGGAGTCAGAATTGCTCCTAAACACAGTTTAGGAGCAATTCTGCTCTCAACACACACACAGCTCTCAAGAAACGACTCCGATCCATAGTCTGCTTTGGCTTTGGCTTTGGCTTTTGCAGTCGCCTAAACAAATGTCGCACGTTTGACGTCAGGGCAGATTCATATTTTTTTGGCGCAGACAGTGACGTTTTAAAACGTAAAACCCCAGTTATCTCTGTCCACACAAACACGCATAAACGGAGTTTTCAAAAATCTTCACTTTGGCCGGAGTTTTCCCTGAATACTCGTTTCTGATGCGTGTTCGTGTGGATGACAGGTCAAAACGCAGCAAAACATCTTCGGTTTATCAGATACCCGGATACGTGTGGACAAGGCCTGAGTCACTGACAGCTAGCATTAGCTAACAGACTCTATTTATTAGCAGGATCTAGCGACAGCAAAGTTAACTACATAAGCTAACAAAATAAACATTAAACTTTCTCTGGAATCCATATTTTCCCGACTGTTGCAATGGAACGTTTACAATGGATTTATCCACGACCGATATTCAATAGAATGTAGCAAAAGTAGCGGGAAAAACATCAGGATCATGTATAATATATAATATGAACATTTTAAGACCAAAATGACGAAGCTCACAGCAGCAGGTACAGAGAGAGGAGAACAAGAGCCCAATGTCAATGAGAGCCACAGTCAGAAGGAGCCGGAAGAGCCAAATGAGAACTTCCAGCTAGCATGTTAGCTATGTCCATTTATATATACAGTCTATGTGTACAGCCCATCTCAGTAAATAATGAATTATTGCTCTAGAGTATGTTTTTTCTATTGTTGGATCTTGTGGGTGCGTCCAGGGCCTGCTCCGACAGCTGGTCCTGCTGCCCGGGTCAGACGCCTCTCTCCAGCTGTGCCCCTCCTCTGACCCCTCTGTGTCCGAGCTCTCTGTCCCCCCAGCACTGAAGACCAGACCAGTACAAACACAGGGGCAGTTCTACCCCTATGGTGAGTCCCCTCCACACTGTACCTGTGTGCCTGTAGACACCCTCTGTCCCTGGGTCCCCCCTCTGTCCCCGCTTCGTCCCCGAGTCCCCCCTCCATCCCCGAGTCGCCCCTCTGCCCCCGAGTCGCCCCTCTGCCCCCGAGTCCCCCTTCTGCCCGCAAGTCCCCCTGTCCCTGTACTCCCCCCTTTGTCCCTGTATTGCCCCTCTTTCCCTGTACTCCCCCTCTGCCCCTGCATTGCCCCTCTGCCCCTGTATTGCCCCTTTGCCCCGTATTACCCCTCTGCCCCGGTATTGCACCTGTATTGCCCCTCTGCCCTGGGGCCTGGACATCTATAGCCTGTCCGTCCATGGGAGTGGATCTCTCCTTCACTGTAGTTCTCCCCGAGGTTTCTTCTTTTTCCCAGGACCCTGGGTTTTTTGGAGTTTTTCCTTGCTGAGAAGGAGGGTCTAAGGACAGGGGATGACTGGACCATGTTTCATTTGCTGCTTTACATGAATGTTGTTTATTCCTGTTTTGATATGTCTGTGTGTATGTTTTACTCATCCAAATCTTGGAACGGCCTTAGAGGCAACTGTTGTTGTGATTTTGGGCGCTACAAAATAAATTGAATTGAATTGAAAACTAAAGTGAATTGCCCCTGTATTACCCCTCTGCCCCTGTATTACCCCTCTGCCCCTGTATTACCCCTCTGCCCCTGTATTGCCCCTTTGCCCCTGTATTGCCCCTCTGCCCCTGTATTGCCCCTCTGCCCCTGTATTACCCCTCTGCCCCTGTATTGCCCCTCTGCCCCTGTATTACCCCTCTGCCCCTGTATTGCCCCTCTGCCCCTGTATTGCCCCTTTGTCCCTGTATTGCCCCTCTGCCCCTGTATTGCCCCTCTGCCCCTGTATTGCCCCTCTGCCCCTGTATTGCCCCTCTGCCCCTGTATTACCCCTCTGCCCCTGTATTGCCCCTTTGCCCCTGTATTGCCCCTTTGCCCCTGTATTGCCCCTCTGCCCCTGTATTACCCCTCTGCCCCTGTATTGCCCCTCTGCCCCTGTATTACCCCTCTGCCCCTGTATTGCCCCTTTGCCCCTGTATTGCCCCTCTGCCCCTGTATTGCCCCTCTGCCCCTGTATTACCCCTCTGCCCCTGTATTGCCCCTGTATTGCTCCTGTATTGCCCCTGTATTGCCCCTGTATTGCCCCTGTATTGCTCCTGTATTGCCCCTGTAGGCGAGCTCTGACCCCTGTGTGCTTGTAGAGGCTGAGGTGCGGGTGACGGGTGGGACCAGGCCTGCCTGCACAGGGCTGGAGGAGGGACAGCTGTGGTTCAACACTGGCCTCAAAGCCCTGTACCTGTGTGAGGGGGGGCGCTGGAGCCCACTGCTGCACAGTAAGACGTGTCCAATTTCACAACGAGCCATATGAGCAGAGGTGGTAAAGTAGCCAAGGAAGAGTAACGTTACTTCAAAATAATACTCATGTACTCTCCCACCTGCACTGGCTTCCCATAAAATAGCAATACAGATAAAAAGCAGCCTAGGAAAAATTCTCCCGTAGAAGCACAATGCATTGGGCTGGGAAAATGCAGAAGTAAAAATCTTTTTCAGGGTCATACATCTAAAAGTCTAAAGGCGACTGAGAAGCACAGTGCAAATGCTGCAGCAAAACTTGAATTTCCCTCAGGCAGGGCTCTACGCTAACTTTTGCCCCTAAGTTAAAAATTTTTAGGAGCACAGAAAAAAAATGGGGGCACAACTAAGTAGGTTTTCGTTTTAAACGTTTATTTCAGTGCAGAACTTGTGCACACCAACACACTTATCTAAATGAATTTTATACAAAAAATCTAAAGAATTATGACTGTACTTTTCCTGCATGATTGCAGTGTTTTTATAAATCTATCTCCATTTTATCTGATTAATATTCATTTAGACTTAAAATACACCAAGCAAACTGTACTTCACTTAAACACTCTGTCCTCCTTTTTGGACCCTCACCCACAGTTTGAGAACCTCTTTAAGAGAACTTCCACTGGCACTTTACACAAAACTGCTTCAAGTGAATAAAGTGGGTAGAATTTTTAAACCTCTATTTGCAAATTCCTAACTGGAGGTACATTCTCTTACTGGTTTTACAGTGGTTTTTAGCCTCTGCACTTTTACTAAACCAAACGCACATTGTGACAGATTTATTTGGCATTTTATTAGGCAAACTTCAGCTCACATATCGCCTACTTTGTGCTGCAGGTCTGCTCTGTGCGGACACTGACAGAAAATTAGTTTTTACATGTAGAACGTTTAACTCGTCATGTCACGTCTGTGCGCAGCTCCTTATTGTGCTGCAGAAACACTCGCACAGGTGCGACTGTTTTATTTTCCTCGTTTGCACGCCGAAATATTTGCTCGCAAATGTGAGTGAAATGGGCGCACTGTAGAGCCCTGCCCTCAGGATCAAAACAGTATCTCTCTCTCTAAATTGTGCCTAACATTTGGATAGAATTCTTCTCAGTGTCAACACTCCTAAACACAGAACACTCTCCTTGTAATTTTTCAGCATTTCTTCACAAATTGATCGGTGTAAAACTGTATATTTAGAACAGATATTCACCAAATGAAGTACAAAAGGGGCTGTGGTGTATGAGGTGCAGGTCTGCTCAGGTGTCACGTGTTCTGCAGGTAAACAGCGGCTGGACTATGTGGACGACTACCAGGACCTGTACACCAACTCTGAGAGCTTCGATGTGGAGGTCTTCACTATTCCCCACGAAGGGCTGTTCCTGGCCACAGCCAACAGGTAACACCCACAGACAGGTGACACGGCATGACAGGTAACAGTACAGGACAGGTGACACCATATGACAGGTGACAGTACAGGACAGGTAACAGTACAGGACAAGTGACAGTACAGGACAGGTAACAGGACAGGACAGGTGACAGTACAGGACAGGTGACACCATATGACAGGTAACAGTACAGGACAGGTAACAGTACAGGACAGGTGACACCATATGACAGGTAACAGTACAAGACAGGTGACAGTACAGGACAGGTGACACCATATGACAGGTAACAGTACAGGACAGGTGACACCATATGACAGGTAACAGGACAGGACAGGTAACAGTACAGGACAGGTGACACCATATGACAGGTAACAGTACAGGACAGGTAACAGTACAGGACAGGTGACACCATATGACAGGTGACACCACAGGACAGGTGACACCACAGGACAGGTGACACCACAGGACAGGTGACACCATATGACAGGTAACACCACAGGACAGGTGACACCATATGACAGGTGACGCCACAGGACAGGTGACACCATATGACAGGTGACACCACAGGACAGGTGACACCATATGACAGGTGATACCACAGGACAGGTGACACCACATGACAGATAACACCACAGGACAGGTGACACCATATGACAGGTGATATTACAGGACAGGTGACCACAGGACAGGTGACACCAGAGGACAGATAACACCACAGGACAGGTGACACCACAATACAGTGTGACACCATATGACAGGTGACACCACAGGACAGGTGACACCACATGACAGGTGACACCACAGGACAGGTGACACCACAATACAGTGTGACACCATATGACAGGTAACACCACAGGACAGGTGACACCATATGACAGGTGACACCACAGGACAGGTGACCACAGGACAGGTGATATTACAGGACACGTGACCACAGGACAGGTGATATTACAGGACAGGTGACCACAGGACAGGTGATATTACAGGACAGGTGATATTACAGGACAGGTGATATTACAGGACAGGTGACCACAGGACAGGTGATATTACAGGACAGGTGATATTACAGGACAGGTGATATTACAGTGCAGGTGACCACAGGACAGGTGACCACAGGACAGGTGATATTACAGGACAGGTGATATTACAGTGCAGGTAACCACAGGACACGTGACCACAGGACAGGTGATATTACAGGACAGGTGACCACAGGACAGGTGATATTACAGGACAGGTGATATTACAGTGCAGGTGACCACAGGACAGGTGATATTACAGGACAGGTGACCACAGGACAGGTGACACCAGAGGACAGATAACACCACAGGACAGGTGACACCACAATACAGTGTGACACCATATGACAGGTGACACCACAGGACAGGTGACACCACATGACAGGTGACACCACAGGACAGGTGACACCACAATACAGTGTGACACCATATGACAGGTAACACCACAGGACAGGTGACACCATATGACAGGTGACACCACAGGACAGGTGACCACAGGACAGGTGATATTACAGGACACGTGACCACAGGACAGGTGATATTACAGGACAGGTGACCACAGGACAGGTGATATTACAGGACAGGTGATATTACAGGACAGGTGATATTACAGGACAGGTGACCACAGGACAGGTGATATTACAGGACAGGTGATATTACAGGACAGGTGATATTACAGTGCAGGTGACCACAGGACAGGTGACCACAGGACAGGTGATATTACAGGACAGGTGATATTACAGTGCAGGTGACCACAGGACAGGTGACCACAGGACACGTGACCACAGGACAGGTGATATTACAGGACAGCTGACCACAGGACAGGTGATATTACAGGACAGGTGATATTACAGTGCAGGTGACCACAGGACAGGTGATATTACAGGACAGGTGACCACAGGACAGGTGATATTACAGGACAGGTGATATTACAGTGCAGGTGACCACAGGACAGGTGATATTACAGGACAGGTGACCACAGGACAGGTGACCACAGGACAGGTGATATTACAGGACAGGTGATATTACAGGACAGGTGATATTACAGGGCAGGTGACCACAGGACAGGTGATGTTACAGGACAGGTGACCACAGGACAGGTGATATTACAGGACAGGTGACCACAGGACAGGTGATATTACAGGACAGGTGATATTACAGGACAGGTGATATTACAGGACAGGTAATATTACAGGACAGGTGATATTACAGGACAGGTAATATTACAGGACAGGTGATATTACAGGGCAGGTGATATTACAGGGCAGGTGACCACAGGACAGGTGATATTACAGGACAGGTGACCACAGGACAGGTGATATTACAGGACAGGTGATATTACAGTGCAGGTGACCACAGGACAGGTAACCACAGGACAGGTGACCACAGGACAGGTGATATTACAGGACAGGTGACCACAGGACAGGTGATATTACAGGACAGGTGATATTACAGGACAGGTGACCACAGGACAGGTGATATTACAGGACAGGTGATATTACAGTGCAGGTGACCACAGGACAGGTAACCACAGGACAGGTGACCACAGGACAGGTGATATTACAGGACAGGTGACCACAGGACAGGTGATATTACAGGACAGGTGATATTACAGGACAGGTGACCACAGGACAAGTGACCACAGGACAGGTGACCACAGGACAGGTGATATTACAGGACAGGTGACCACAGGACAGGTGATATTACAGGACAAGTGATATTACAGGACAGGTGATATTACAGGACAGGTGACCACAGGACAGGTGACCACAGGACAGGTGACGGGAGCGAGAGGTCTGGAGGTGTAAAGCATTTGCTTTGTTTCTTCCAGAGACTCGCGCTCTGGCTCAGGCATCTACAAGTGGATCCTGGGCTCGTTTCAGAAGTACCAGAACATCAGCACTCATGAGGCCCGCGCCTGGAAACACTTCACCATCAGTGGCAAGGTAAGTAAGGTGAGTTTATTTATATAGCGCTGTTCACTGACATATGTCACAAAGACACTTTGCAGAGCGTTCTTCATTCACTGCTCACTCAGTGGTGTAAACTTTTACTGTAGCCACAGCTGCCCTCGGACAGACTGATGGAAGTGAGGCTCCAATCTGCACCATCGGCCCCTCCGACCACCACCACCACTCACACACTCCACTTTCACCCTAGGCAGTGTGGGTGATGTGTCTTGCCCAAGGACACAATGTGTTTTTTTTGCAACTGATGCCCCCCTGTGGCACCTGGTTTTCCCACTGGTCTCTCATCCAAGTACTAACCAGGCCCTGCTGAGCTTCTGAGATCTGACGGGATCAGGCTTTGACAAGCCGGTATGACCAAAGTACAGTCCTACAAGTCCCAGCATGCCCCTGTCTGCCCCTGTCACAGCCAGGTTTGCTTCATCTACAGACAGTCATATCATACAGTATATTTATGTACATTAGTCACACTCAGTATTTCCAAAAGACAAGACTGCAGGTGAATCACACACAAATCTACTAGAGGTATCAATTAGAGCTGCAACTATCGAATATTTTTGGAATCGAGTATTCTGTCGATTATATCATCGATTAATCGAGTAATCGGATAAATCACACTTTTTTGTTTTTATACAACTATATCAATAGTGTGTAACGCAACATGAAAGGCCTCTTAAAATGAGCAAGCAATTGCTGTTATTCCTCACAAAAAAGGTTTTTATTTAAAGTCAACATTTTTTTTAAACAAGTGTAAAACCTTTGGCTTATTGGCTTATAAGACAGGAGTTTTCTAAGTGACAACGTTAATCCTTTAACTAGCCTAATTAATAAGATAAATATAGAACTAGCGAACACATAAGTGTTCGTAAACGTCGGTAAAATATTTCCTTTCTCTGATATTGGAATTATTGATGCCAGCGGTTCTAGATTAAATCAGATTTTTGGTAAAAGTAGAACAACGAACTAGACGTTTCTGATATGGGAAACACCGAGTGTGTGCGTGTGTCTGTGTATACGTGAGGAAGGGAGCGATTTGAGTGAGATCATTTGCTCTCTTGCTGCTCATTATGCCTCGTTACTATCGACTCATAACACAGGTTACAAATAATTACAAATACTGTACATTCTAATAGGCGTTACTTTTCATTTCAGTTAGCAATCGTAAAAGTATATTACCTCGTAGATTCTCCGACTCCGCTTAGAGAAGTACAGTTCACATGAGGATGCTTTCGCTTTAAGTGCTGCAGCATTGAAGACGTACTGTTGTGGTACATCAGGTTGGCTTTGCCAGTGCACACTGGCACCGGCCACATCATTATCTGCCATTTCCACACCGTGGAATAAATCGCGCCGCTTCAAATCTTTGAAATGTACGTCATCGATAACTGTCCGTGTGAAACAGTGATCCCAGACTGGCGCAGCAGTCTACAAAGGAGGAGTGATACGATAGCAGAGACATTTTAAATAAATTGACTTTGGTGACATGAATTAAACGAAGCTTCGAGGCAAAGAATTTGCCCCGAATATTTTTTGTAATCGAATTATCCGAGTTACTCGAGTAATCGTTTCAGCCCTAGTATCAATTAAAAACCTTCTCTAAATTACGCAAATAAATATGAAAAAAATGTATTACAAGTTTATCATTATGTAATATTTTCATATAAGATACAGCAATTTATCTGAAAAAGTTGACAAAATTGCGCATAGACATAGATTCATTAGATTATGTATGGTATATAAAGTATGCATTATATGTGTATTTATTTTGTAGTCAAACTCTAACTGTACAAACACCATTATTATTTTTACTAATAATCTATTACATTATATACATTAAAGGTCCTGAATGCTGTCATTGTGTCCTTGGGCAAGACTCCTCACCCCCAGGGTCTGTGCACACTGGTGTATGAAAGTGTGTGAATGGATGAGTGGTTCTTGCTGTAAAGTGCTCTATATAAAATGTGACCATTTACCATTTAAGGCAGGTTCTAATGCTGCAGGTGTGCTGTTCAAAGACATACCTGGAGTTCTGTGTTGTTTCACTGACATTAATTGAATTTGAATGACCCTTTATTATTTGTCTGTCTATATCTCCAAAGCTCAACAAGCTCTGTTCCACCTTGTGATGTCATGAAGCGATAGTTTTCAAGTGAACTGCTCCTCATACCTTTTGCTCAGTAGAGATTGGCAAGTGCAGAAATCATGCAAATGTTAAGCTGTATGGAGTTTAAAGATACAGTGGAGCACTTCCTGTATGACTACATGACATCAGAACATGGAGAGTTTTTGAGAGACAGTCTAAATGTGCAGGTTTGTGTGTTAAACGTGTGAATGAAACAAAACAGAACTCCAGGTCTGTTTTTGAGGAGGAAACTACATTATATCATAAATCAGAAAATAGTGTAACTTGGGCCCTTTAGAATATGTATATATGTTTACAAAGGCCCTAAGCGATGTTGTACTGTGACTATGTTGGTACTTGGTTATCTTATATACACAGTACTTGAATCCTGCATTTGAACTATGTCCCTCTCAGTAACACTAGTACTCAAATACATAGAAACGTGTAAGTTCTAAAATGATAAAACGATAAATAATGTGAGGATTTTGGTCAGTCTTTGAGCACAAAAAAACTTAACTTAATATTTCGTGATTTGTCAAACTACAGTTGCACAGTTCAAAAGACACAAGTTAAGGACTATTGGGTGGTGAGATTTGGTGAGATTTGGTGTGTTTGTTTTTCGTGTATACATGGCGACTCTGCGCGGAGCTATGCTAACCAGCCGGCTCGGAAATGCTACAGACTTTTTATCACAATGCAACAAACTTCACCAAATATGCAAGCAGAGCAGAGGGAGTGTCCTGTCTCATCAGTGACCGAGACAACAGAGCGCTCACGTGTTTCCTCACATTCTCTGCCTCTACCTGTTTGTTAGGGTTTTCTGTTGTGCTTAAACTTGTGTAGATTGACTGAAAAAGTTGAATGTGTTGCCCATGTCGTCCTTCTCCTCTGCAGCACTTCCTGGTGGTGGCTAACTCTGGCGAGGTTCAGCCGGAGCGGTCGGTGGTGTACCGCTGGAGCCCTTCCAGGAGACTCTTCGTGCAGCACCAGACTCTGGACACACACTCTGCTCTGGACTGGGAGGCCTTCCACATCCACAACCACAGCTTCCTGGTGGTGGCCAATCACAGACGAGGTAGCAGCTCTTCCTTAACACTCCTCTGTGTCTACTGTTTGAAGTAAGCGCTGATATCCGGCTCATGTTTTGCACTTTGAGGAGATAGTGTCCATAAATGAGATAAAGAGCAGTGCTGTGGAGGCCTTCAAACGCCTCGCTGTGTCCGGGCTTGTTCAGGGAGCTGCACTAATCTCTGATCAGTGTTTGATGCAGCTGCAGGAGAAGCCACAAACCACAGACAGAAGAGAGTCTGCCCCAGCCGCCCTCATCTGCCCCAACCGCCCCTGGTCTGCTCTCAAGACATCTGACGCCAATGAGAGGGGTGGGGGAGGGAGGAAAGGAAGGAAGAGAGGAAGAGAGGAAGGAAGGGGAAAGTAGGAAGAAAGAGGAGACATGCCATTCAGAGTGTAAAAACAGCAGGTTGTATGTAGACTACAGGGGTAACTACAGATGACAGGGGTAACTACAGATGACCACAGAACCTGAGGTGCTGTGCAACATTCACATTTTAAACTTGATACGAAGCAATAGACCCCCACCCCCACCCCCACCCCTATGAACTAACATCAAGAACCATGTTGTCCACCCTCCTGTGGGCTCCACCTGCAGAGGGGTTCATAGGGGGGGTCAGGGGCTATGAGTATTGGGCAGCAAAACTGCCCCCGCGACCCAGCTGCATTAAGCGGGAGAAGATGGATGGATGGACGAAGCAATAGACTCGATACTCAATACTGATTCTGATACCACATAAATAATAAAACACACTCCTTTTTTATAATTTAATAGAATGTGGTTTTCAGCATTAAATGCCAGTACTTTCTTTTCTAAAGTACTTTTTTGCGGCACGGTGGCTGAGTGGCAACACTCAGGCCTCACAGCAAGAAGGTTGCGGGTTCGATCCCCAGGTCGCCCGGGCCTTTCTGTGTGGAGTTTGCATGTTCCTCCCCGTGTCTGGATGGGTTTCCTCCGGGTACTCCGGTTTCCCCCATCAACCCAAAACATGCCCGCACCCCTATGAACTAACATCAAGGACCATGTTGTCCACCCTCCTGTGGGCTCACCACCTGCAGAGGGGTTCATAGGGGGGGTCAGGTGCTATGAGGATTGGGCAGCACGCTGCCCCCGCGACCCAGCCGGATTAAGTGGGAGAAGATGGATGGATGGATGGATGGATGGACTTTCTTTTCTATTCTCATGTGGCCTCTTATCTGTTTGTCGTCAGTGGTCCTGGGAGGTTCCACAGGGCTCCAAGTACAAGTCTCAAGATCATTCTAAAGTTACTCAGGAAAGGTTCATTTCTCTCCTGTGAATGTGACCTCCTCAAATGAGTATCTAGTTTTGATACTATTTTTAGTATGGATTAGTATCTGATTAGTATCGGCGCTTGTTGTGTTTTCATGATATTGATGTAAGCCGATAAAATTGTGACTGAGCTTTAATTGGATGTAATGAGACTCTTTGCAGGCTCATAATGTTTGAACCTTTCTTCATACAAACTTATTCATCCGGACGTGAAGGATAAGCAACAGTTACAGGACACTGTTGTGTAAGAAGTGAACTGAGCTGCACTGGTATCAGTGGATATCAGGTATCTACAGATACTTCAAGGAAAAGTATCAGTATCAGTATCAGAACTGAAAAAGCGGGATCGGTGCATCCCCAGTGTCTGATTTTCACCCTGTGACAGCCCCAGTGGTGCGTGGGTAAAGAGTCACTGTTCCATATTAACATGTGTCTGTGTTCAGCTCAAGACTCGGACCATCACATCGACAGTGTCCTCTACAGATGGAACCCCCTGAGCAAGGTGCCCCACACCCTCCTCACCTGCCCCACACCCTCCTCACCTGCCCCACACCCGCCTCACCTGCCCCACACCCGCCTCACCTGCCCCACACCCGCCTCACCTGCCCCACACCCGCCTCACCTGCCCCACACCCGCCTCACCTCATTTAGGCACAAGGAAGGATTTTTCTGACAGCTGAATGATTCATCTGACACAGTAAAGGGGACGTGATGTATTTGTATGAGGCCAACCATAACTACAGTGTGAGCTGACACACAGCTGACATGTTTTGGTGCTCGTGCATTTGTGGACAGGGAAGAGGTGCTTTTGTCTCTCTGGAAGTTCCAGATTGATTGAACTCAGCCTGCTTGTTTCCATGGAAATGATGTTTCTTTGACTATAATATTCCACAGTGTGACATAAAACGTATCTACCTCCATGGATGGATGGAAGTATGGCTTTAACTTTGTATCTCCATGGAAACATGCAGGTGACTGTCCACCTCCAGAAAGTTACCTCCTGTCCCTTTAAAGGGCCTTTAAAGGGACACCTCTTTTCTGATCTGTTCTAATGGAGTTTCCTCATCACAAACACACCTGCACTTGTGTTTTGTTTCATTCACACATGTGTAACACACAAACCTGCACATTTAGGCTGAGCTCTTCCCTCCAAAACAGAAAACACTCCACCTTGTACTCCACTGTGTTTTTAAACTCCATATGCCTTCACTATTTTCATAATTTCAGACCTGGAATTTTTTATCTTTACTAAACAAAAGGTAGTTGTTAATATGAAGACTATCGATTCATGACATCACAAAGTGGAACAGAGCATTTTGAGCTTTGGAGGTGTAGACAGAGGAATAATGCAGGATTACTCAAACTTGTGTTTTTGAGGAGGTAACAGCATTATAACACAGCTTGGAGCTCACAGTAATATAGGACCTGTAAATATAATTCTGAAGTCATGTTTTATTGAAGTGTGGGTCTAACCTGCCACTGCTCTGCTCCAGCGGCTGGAGGAGCACCAGAGCCTGCGCACTGTGGGGGCGTATGACTGGGAATTCTTCTCCGTCAGGCAGTATCACTTCCTGGTGGTGGCCAACACCTTTGACGGCAGCACCACCTCTGTGAGTTCCACCATCTTCATCTGGAACCAGGGACGCTTCCAGCACTTCCAGGACATCCCAGTGAGTACCAGCACCTCGTTGGGCTGAAGTTTTAGAACGCTTGAACTTTTATTAAGTTGTTAATTACTGGAGAGATTAATAATGCATTTGGATCAGTTTTGTTTTATTTTATTTTCATTTTGTTTTAATGCTTGAGCTATTTAAAACTATAGTACAGGAACTCATGTTGGAACTGAAAAAGATGGATCATGCATTCCTACAGTAAAGTAAAAAAATACAGGAAGTAGCGTTGAGTTGTAGAGCAATTCCTCCTGTGTCATAAAAAATAATACAAAATAATAATAATAATAATAATAATAATAATAGTAATAATAGTAATAATAATAATGCTTTAGTCTTATATAGTGCTTTTTCCAGAAGCTCAAAGTGGCTTCACACTAGACAGGTTTATCCAGGTAACAGTGATAGAATTACCTCTATGTACGTCACTGCTGCCTCTGTCCAACCAGGGAAAAAAAGGATCAAATGCACAAAGATGATGTTAACAGTGAAATGTAGTCCAAATGAAAGCTAAAGTGTGTGTCCTGCTGTTGCCGTGGTGATGGCTGTGTGCAGACTCAGGGGGCAGTGGACTGGGAGGCCTTCTCCTTTGAGGGCAGGTACTTTCTGGCTGTGGCCAACAGTCAGAGAGTGTCCGAGAGAGGCCCCAGTGACTACAACATCAACTCCACCATCTACGAGCTGCACCCACTCACCCTCAGCTTCCTGCGCTTCCAGGATGTGCTCACCCACAGGTGCTCCCGCCACCTCTGCCCCTCCTCTGCACCTCCTCTGCCCCTCCTCTGCTCCACCTCTGCTCCTCCTCTGCTCCACCTCTGCTCCTCCTCTGCACCTCCTCTGCTCCACCTCTGCTCCTCCTCTGCTCCACCTCTGCTCCACCTCTGCACCTCCTCTGCTCCTCCTCTGCTCCTCCTCTGCCCCTCCTCTGCTCCACCTCTGCTCCTCCTCTGCTCCACCTCTGCTCCTCCTCTGCACCTCCTCTGCTCCTCCTCTGCTCCTCCTCTGCACCTCCTCTGCTCCTCCTCTGCTCCTCCTCTGCTCCTCCTCTGCTCCTCCTCTGCACCTCCTCTGCTCCTCCTCTGCTCCTCCTCTGCTCCACCTCTGCCCCTCCTCTGCTCCACCTCTGCTCCTCCTCTGCACCTCCTCTGCTCCTCCTCTGCTCCTCCTCTGCTCCTTCTCTGCACCTCCTCTGCTTCACCTCTGCTCCTCCTCTGCTCCACCTCTGCTCCTCCTCTGCACCTCCTCTGCTCCACCTCTGCCCCTCCTCTGCTCCTCCTCTGCTCCTCCTCTGCACCTCCTCTGCTCCATCTCTGCACCTCCTCTGCACCTCCTCTGCTCCTCCTCTGCTCCTCCTCTGCTCCATCTCTGCTCCTCCTCTGCTCCTCCTCTGCCCCTCCTCTGCTCCTCCTCTGCTCCTCCTCTGCTCCTCCTCTGCTCCTCCTCTGTTCCCTCTGTTTTCCTTGCTCCTCTAAACACTCTGAGGTTCTAATCTGAAGTCCGTGTGTGCAGTGCGGTGGACTGGGAGTTCTTCACGGTTGGAGATGAGAGGTTCTTGGTGGTGGGAAACTCTCATGATGGAAGCTCCTACTCCCTGAACAGCGTCATCTACAGGTGAGTGTCTGAACTGCAGCAACGTGTCTGCGGTGTGTTGCCTGCATGTTCATATGTGAACTGTTTAGTGCTCTGACTGCTGTGTGTGTTGTTCTGTGCGTTGTGTGTTGACTTGTGTGTTGTATGTTGACTAGTGTGAAAGTGGTGTGTGCGTGAGTGTTGGTGGTGGTCAGAGGGGCCGATGGTGCAGATTGGAGTCTCACTTCCGTCAGTCTGCCCCAGGGCAGCTGTGGCTACAGGAGTAGTTTATCACCACCGGGTCTGGAGTGAATGAATAAAGCTGTAAAGCGTCTTTGAGTGTCCTGAAAAGCGCTGTATAAAACTGATGCATTATTATTATTGACTTGTGTGTTGTGTCACAGGTGGCAGGGGTATGAAGGCTTCGTGCCCGTCCACACTCTGCCCACGTTCGGCTGTAGAGACTGGGAGCACTTCTCCACTGCAGATGGCTCATTCTTGGTTTACTCTAGCGCCACCTCCAGGCTTAGCAAAGTGTTCCAACTGAAGACCTACTGATCTGCTGGCACTTTATACGAGAAGTGTCTTCACAGAAGAACCCGAACTATTAGACACTCATATTCACAGACACTGGTGTTGCTCAAAGCCTAATGGACTGATGAACAAAGCTGTTTTTACAAAAGTATTTGAACAAATAATATATGTAAAACATATGCTTTAAGTTATATTTATTACTCCTGCATATTAAAGCACAACTGTGTCTCTGTACATAACCAGCCTCCAAATGAGTGCTGTTAAACGGCTGATTTTTTTCACAGTTAAAATTTCTTTTTTATAATAAAGAATCTAATTTACATATGGATCATTTCTTATTATTTAAATCTTTCACATTTTGAATTTATTCAGACCTAAAGCAGTGCTTTAGAAATTGCTATAAAATATTCCAGGTCAAATTGACTGACTGTCCCTCCTCTAGAGTCTGGACTTGACTATAGAAGAATACATTTATATTCTATACATATTTTCCCATCATGAAGTGCTTTGAAATGTTGGTCAAGGCCCATATAACATCCAGTCTCCCCACTGCACTTGACCCAGACCAGTTTGTACACCGCCCCAAGTGTTCCACTGATGAGGCTATCGCAACAGCACTACACCTATGTCCTGCTCATCTGGAAAACAAAAACACTTGTGTACAGATGCTGTTCACTGACTTCAGCTCCACCTTCATCACAGTCATCCTCAACACCTGATAAACAAACTCAGTGCAGTCGCCACTGGTGCAGTCCAGTAGCCATACAACTGGCTACTGGACTTTCACTGACAGACCACAGACAGTAAGAGTTTGAAAAAACTCCACAGAGACCATCATCTCAAACACGGGGTTCCACAGGGATGTGTGTTGAGCCCCCTGCTGTCCACACTAATAACATGCAACTGTTTTACCAGATCACTTCAAACCACATCATCAAGTTTGCAGATGACACAAGAGTGATGAGCCTCATCAGTGACGACTCAGCCTACAGAGAGGACATCCACCAACTCATCAAGTGGTGTGAAATTAACTATCTTCAACTCAGTGTCAGCAAAACAAAAGAAATAACAGTGAACTTCAGAAGGAAACACGTGTCACACACTCCACTCACCATCAATGGCAGAGCTGTGGAGTGTGTGAAAAGCACCAAGTTCCTAAGGGTGCAGATCACTAATGACCTCACATGGACCAACAACACCTCCTCCCTGGTCAAGAAAGCACAGCAGCGCCTACACTTCCTCCGCAGGATGAGGAGAGCTGACCTTCCCCCTTCTGCACTCTCCGCCTTCTATAGGGCTGAGACTGAGAGCATCCTCTCCAGCAGCCTCTCTGGTACGGCAGCTGTTCGGCTGCAGATAGAAGGCCTTACAGAGGGAGTTTTTTGGTGAAATCGCAATTTCGATCCCCCTGTGGTGGAATTGACAATAAAGTTGACTTTGACTTTATATTGTCCAAACCGTCTCATGACATCACAGCACAGGCCCACTGTGAACACTGCAGACGGCCTGATCCTGATGGTACAGGAGGACACACCCCACACAACTGCTGCTTTAAAATGGCCTAAACACTTAATGTACTTCATTTTTATTTTATTTTTCAGCAATAATACAATGACTTAAATCAATGCAAACACTACATTTCTTTTTGTTTTTTACAATATAAGTTTGTCACAAAAAATAAGCAAACAACAGGGTAATAGTGACATAATTAAACATCCACTCTTTATATATCAGAGACCGTTGTAGAAGAAGCCCCCTGTCACCCAACTGTATCAACAAAGGCAAACCCGGTTTCCAGCGCTTAATAAATGTGGGTTTTTTTAATCCTTAAAGAATGTTACCTGCTCCATTTGATACTGTATATATCCCATACTTAGTGGATCCATGTTATAAGACGGTGGATCTGCTTTGAGCCATGTGATGGTTGAAGATTTTAAGGCAGCAGGAAGTAAACTATTCCAAAGGAATTTTTCATCTTGCTTGTTCATACTCACAGGTGATGCTGACCAGACCTTAGCTCTACCCCTCTCCAGTCAGCTGCCTGGATGGAGCCCCACCTGCCTGGATGGAGCCCCCACCTGCCTGGATGGAGCCCCACCTGCCTGGATGGAGCCCCCACCTGCCTGGATGGAGCCCCACCTGCCTGGATGGAGCCCCACCTGCCTGGATGGAGCCCCACCTGCCTGGTTGAAGCCCTCAACCCAAATAAGCCGATGTCCAGTCCCCCACACGTCTGCCTGTCCGTCTGAACCCTGCTCTCTATAAAGTAACTGGTTCCTCAAAGCTCTCAGGTCTGAAGGTGCCGCATGGCGACAGCTGGTTGGCAACAGTGTCTGGAGAGAATTTTCCCATACTGCACCTGCCGGTGGGTTTTTTGCTCTGGCACCAAGGATCGTGTGTTCATTGAGAGACTGAGGATGGGACAATGTGTTTGCTGATGTCTATGTCAGATTATGTTTCCATGTTTTTCACTGTGAAGCTCATTGGGGAAACTCTTGTTGTGATTCTGGGCTATAGAAATAAAATTGAATTGAACTGAGGAGAGCAGGTATTGCTCCCAATAATTCTACTGCCAGTGTTGATGGAATATACTGATTCAAAATAACTAAGGGAATCAAAAACTTCTTTCCAAAACAAATTCTGTTTAGAACAATGCCAAAATATCTGTATGTGATTTGCACTGACCATGCCACAGTTTCTCCAGCATGAGGCAGAATGGATTGGTCTTAGAGAATATATCTGGAGTTCTAATAAATCTGGTAATAAGTTTCATTTAAATTCTCGCCAGATGGTTGAATTTGTAGCAAGACGTGATTCTGTGCATCCCAGGTATCCAGGGGTATATTTATTGTCATCTCAGCTTCCCATCCTGTATTGTTATTACACTTAGTCAACACGGTATTATATAGATTACTAATTATTTTTCTTATCTTCGTTATTTAATTATTTTACAAGTAAGTGCTCTATAGGGGCAGGGCAGATGTCAAAAATGATCTCAGTTGTAAATATCTAAAGAAATCAGTGTTGGGAATGCCACATTCAGACTTGAGCTGTTGAAATGTTTTAATGTTGCCATCCTTGATTAACTGATATAAACGCATTAAATTGTGATCTGACCATTTTCTAAAGCCTGCACCTAATCACCTAATCTTGGAGACTGCCACCATCCCTCCATAAGAGACATTTTTCTCAAGACAGTCTTCTCCCGCATAGACTACTTTTTGTTATCTCATTTTTTAATTAAATGCATAGGCACAATAGATATTACAGACCCCTGTTCCCATCAAGTTATGTATTTCAGCAGAGCTGAGAAGAGAAAAGAATGCAGCATGGTGAACAAATATTAGTTTATTAGATACAGTAGAGAGGATTTCTTAAAATATCTTAAAGATCAAATAATTTCCTATTTCAAAATGAACAATTTCCATCCATCCATACAATCATCCATCTTCTTCTGCTTATCCGGGGCCGGGTCGCGGGGGCAGCAGTCTAAGCAGGGGCTCCCAAGCTTCCTTCTCCTCAGCCACTTCCACCAGCTCCTCCGGACGGACCCCGAGGCGTTCCCAGGCCAAGAGACATAGTCCCTCCAGCGTGTCCTGGGTCTTCCCCGGGGCCTCCTACCGGTGGGACATGCCTAGAACACCTCCCGAGGGAGGCGTCCAGGAGGCATCCAGACCAGATGCCCGAGCCACCTCAGCTGCTCCTCTCAACGTGGAGGAGCAGCGACTCTACTCCGAGCTCCTCCCGTGTGACCGAGCTCCTCACCCTATCTCTAAGGGAGCGCCCGGCCACTCTGCGAAGGAAACTCATTTCGGCCGCTTGTATCGGCGATCTCGTTCTTTCGGTCATTAGCCAGAGCTCATGACCATAGGTGAGGGGAGGAACGTAGATTGAGGTAAATCGCCTCTTCACCACAACGGTCCAATACAGCGACCGCATCACTGCCAACGCTGCACCGATCCGCCTGTCAATCTCACGCTCCATCCTCCCCTCACTGTGAACAAGACCCCGAGATACTTGAACTCCTCCACTTGAGGCAGAGACTCCCCACCCACCTGGAGAGGGCAATCCACCTTTTTCCCGTCGAGAACCATGGCCTCGGATTTGGAACAGCTGATTCTCATCCCAGCCGCTTCACACTCGGCTGCAAACCGCCCCAGTGCTGCAGATCCTGGTTCGATGAAGCCAACAGGACAACATCATCCGCAAAAAGCAGAGATGAGATCCTGTGGTCCCTGAACCGGACCCCCTCCGGCCCCTGACTGCACCTAGAAATTCTGTCCATAAATACAATGAACAGAACCGGTGACAAAGGGCAGCCCTGGCGGAGTCCAACATGCACCGGGAACAGGTCTGACTTACTGCCAGCAATGCAAACACAGCTCCTGCTCCGGTCATACAGGGACTGGACAGCCCTTAGCAAAGGGCCCCGGACCCCATACTCCCGGAGCACCCCCCACAGGGCACCATGAGGGACACGGTCGAATGCCTTCTCCAGGTCCACAAAAAACATGTGGACTGGTTGGGCAAACTCCCATGAACCCTCGAGCACCTGATGGAGGGTGTAGAGCTGGTCCAGTGTTCCACGACCAGGACGAAAACCACACTGCTCCTCTTGAATCCGAGGTTCGACTATCGGCCGGACTCTCCTCTCCAGTACCCTGGCATAGACTTTACCGGGGAGGCTGAGGAGTGTGATTCCCCTGTAGTTGGAACACACCCTCCGGTCCCCCTTCTTAAACAGAGGGACCACCACCCCGGTCTGCCAGTCCAGAGGTACTGTTCCCGACCGCCACGCGATGTTGCAGAGGCATGTCAGCCAAGACAGCCCCACAACACCCAGAGACTTAAGGTACTCAGGACGGATCTCATCCACCCCCGGAGCCTTGTCACCAAGGAGCTTTCCAAACACCTCAGTGACTTCAGCCAGGGTGATGGGTGAGTCCGCCTCTGGGTCTCCAGCCTTGGCCTCTTCTTTGGAGGATGTGTCGGTAGGATTGAGGAGAGCCCCAAAGTTTTCCTTCCACTGCCCGACAACATCCCCAGTCGAGGTCAGCAGCTCTCCCCCCGCACTGTAAACAGTGTTGGTGAAGCACTGCTTCCCTCCTGAGGCGCCGGACGGTTTGCCAGAATTTCCTTGGGGCCGTCCGATAGTCCTCCTCCATGGCCTCCCCGAACTCCTCCCAAACCCGAGTTTTTGCCTCTGCAACCGCCCAGGCTGCAGCACGCTTGGCCCGACGGTGCCCGTCAGCTGCCTCAGGAGTCCCCCGAGCCAGCAAGGCCCGGTAGGACTCCTTCTTCAGTTTGACGGCATCCCTTACTTCCGGTGTCCATCACTGGGCTCAGGGATTGCCGCCGCGACAGGCACCACAGACCTTACGGCCACAGCTATGAGCAGCCGCATCGACAATGGAGGCCGAGAACGAAGCCCACTCGGACTCCATGTCCCCAGCCTCCCCCGGGATCTGGGAGAAGCTCTCCCGGAGGTGTGAGTTGAAGGCCGCACTGACAGAAGGTTCTGCCAGACATTCGGCCCGGCCATACCGGCTGGTCAAAGCCTGAACCCGTCAGATCTCAGAAGCTAAGCAGGGCCGGGCCTGGTTAGTACTTGGATGGGAGACCACAAGGAATTCCAGGTGCCACAGGGGGGCGCCAGTTGCAAAAACTGTCGTTGTGTCCTTAGGCAAGGCACATCACCCACATTGCCTAGTATGAAAGTGGTGTGTGCGTGAGTGTTGGTGGTGGTCGGAGGGGCCGATGGCGCAGATTGGCAGCCTCGCTTCCGTCAGTCTGCCCCAGGGCAGCTGTGGCTACAATAGTAGTTTACCACCACCGGGTCTGGAGTGAATGAATAATGCTCTGTAAAGCGTCTTTGAGTGTCCAGAAAAGCGCTATATAAAACTGATGCATTATTATTATTATTACTATTCCCAGCAGACCCTCACAATACACTTGGGCCTGCCAGGTCTTTCCGGCTTCCTCCTCCGCCAGCGGACCCAACTCACCACCAGGTGGTGATCAGTTGACAGCTCTGCCCCTCTCTTCACCCGAGTGTCCAAGACATACGGCCGGAGGGCAGATGACACGACAACAAAGTCGATCATCGACCAGTGGACCCCCTTGTGCTTAAACATGGTGTTTGTTATGGATGGACCGTGACTAGCACAGAAGTCCAATAACAGAACACCTGAACAATTGAATTCAATTAAATTTTATTTTAACAAAGGAACAGCAAAACAAGGATATATTTGGGACAAATTCAAGGCTTTTATTAGAGGCATTTTTACACAAAAATCATCAATTATAAAAAGAGAAGGTTTAAAGTAAAAAAGTATGAAGCTGAAATTAAATATTTGGAGAAGGCATCCTAATAAAAGGACACAAAGCATGAATTAAATAAACTCTTCTCTCAGAAGGCAGAATATTCATAGTATTGATTAAAACAAAAGTGCGATGAATTGGGTAATAAAGCTGATAAACTTTTTCCAGTCATCTTAAATCAAAACAGAAAACTCATCAAATAAGTGGAGTACAGATAATTTTATAAACGACTCTACAGCCAAGAGAAGGAATCTGACATAAATGTGGCTGATGGTTTTGATGCATTGGATTTGTGAGGCAAATAAGACCAGTAACAACAGAGGAAGTTAAAAAAGTTATTCTCACTTCTCCTAATGGAAAAGCGGGAGGCTCTGATGGTCAACATATGTAATGAGTTTTACAAGAAATTCCCCCTCAGTGTCTGAGTCCATAATAACATTTTGAAACATCCATCCATCCATCCATCCATCTTCTCCCGCTTAATCCGGCTGGGTCGCGGGGGCAGTTTGCTGCCCAATCCTCATAGCACCTGACCCCCTATGAACCCCTCTGTGGGTGGTGAGCCCACAGGAGGGTGGACATTATGGTCCTTGATGTTAGTTCATAGGGGTATTTTGAAACATATAAATATAATATATAAAGACCCATTAGAGTGTAGCAGTTATAGACAGACTAGCCTCTTGTGCTGTAACAGAAAACTGTTTACAAAAGTCCTGGTAAATAGATTAAATTAAATTGATCTTATTCATCGTGACCAAGTTGGCTTTGTAAAAGGGAGGAAATCTTCAGATAGTACGAGACAATTACTACATTTAATTTGGAGGGCTAAAGGTCTTGATTGGCCGATGACTGCAGTTTCAGTTGATGCTCAAAAAGTTTTGATCCTGTCTTCTGGGGATATTTACATCATGCCTTAGGCTTTGACTTCAATACAGCATTTCAGAAAATCATTCAAACTTTATATACAAATTCCAAATCTATTGTTACGACAAATGGCCTCAGATCATCTCCCTCTCCCTGACCTTTTGTCACCTCCTCTCTTCATTAATGCACTTGAACCCCCGGCAGTGGCAATAAGGGTCAAGCAAGAAATAAAGGGAAGAAGAATGGCAGGGATAGACAACAAAATGTCTGTATTTGCTGATGATGTGTTATTTGTACTGTCATAACCGCAAAAATCTGTCCCGCCTTTTTTAGACGTAGTTAACAACTTTTCCAACATATCTGGCTATAGAGTTACTGGGACAAAAGTGAAGTAATGCCATTAGCAAATATGTGTTCCAGAAGTGACTTTCAAACGTGGAAATTTCAGTGGGCCTCACAAAAACTGAAATATCTGGGCATATATTTAAATAAAAGGCTAGAGAAGATGGTATCCAACAACTTTCAGCCAGTTCTAAACACGATCCAGCACCTTATTAAGGAATGGGACAAACTTCAGCTGTCACTAAGGGTGGAGTTAAAGCCCTGAAGATGGTGGTGAGCCTAAGCTTCATCACCTGTTCAGTGTGATACCTCAACCTCCCATCAGCTACTTCTTCACAAAATACTAACTCGGTTTATCTGGTCAAACAAAAAAGCCTAGAAAGAATTTAAGGAGACTGCAGGACACAGCTAACGCACTAGCCATCGCGTACCAAACAGGAAGTGCTCCAAGCGGTTCGTCCAGCTCCTTCTGACTCTGGCTCCCATTGTCTTACATTAGGATCTTGTGGCTCCTCTCTCTGTACCTGCTGCTGTGGCCTCGTCATTTTGGTCTTAAAATGTTCATATTAACCTGCTGCACATGACCCTGATTTTTTTGTTGTTGTTATTTTGTCAAATAATATCCTCTTCATAACACAGAAAAATCTGTTGCACAGGTTTCAGTTCAAAAATAGCTGTTTTATGAAATAATATTAGGGATTGTGCAGGAGCCCTGAGAACTGCATTCTATTATAGGTCTTCCTCAAACAAAGTGTTTTTAAAACATCTTTTTTAATAGAGATGACCTGAGACACCTCACACACTTTATTGGAAAAGTGCAAAATGATTAACAGTAACAAACAAAATAACAGGCAAAAGTCAACAAAATGTAACTTATAAACAAAATGTAAATTATAAATAAAATGGCTTAAATAGCAGGTTTTTCTAGCTGCACCTGAGAAAGTTCAGACAGAATATTACATGACCTCTGTGGGGACCCTCTGTGGGGACCCTCTGTGGGGACCCTCTGTGGGGTCGTTGGTCTGAAGGTCACAGTTGGCTGAAGGACTCCTCCCTGAGGCTTTGGTCCAGGCGCTGCGTCTCCAGCTGGAGGATGGTGGGTGTGGTGCGGCGGGACACGATGCTCAGAGACGTGCTCAGGTCTCCGTGTAAGGACTGCAGCTGCTGAGTGTTCCTGGACAAAGCCTCGATGAAGTGGGCCTTCTGTGGGAGAGAACAGACTTATGAGAGGAACAAGTACACAACCAACAAGAGACCACCAACTCCCCATGACAAAGAGACTGTTGAAAAACCTCTCCGTAAGATGGAGCTGGACTGCAGACTGTACCACTGCTCCTCTCCCCACTGGGCTCATGGAAAAAGCTTTTCAAATTTAAAAAAATTGTGAAGTGACCTTTAATTTTAAGGCTTGGCTAAATGGCAAATAGAGGATTCATTTTTTATTGGCATTCATCAAATATCTGTGGGCTTCTTAAATAATTTTCTAAGGCTGTGACTGCCCCCTGTTGTCCATTTGCTTGAATGGATTTCTTTCGGCTGTTATGTTATGTGCTGAAAAGCCAGAAATAAACTAAATAATATTTTTAACATGTTTAGCGCTCTGTCATAGTTGCCATAGTTACCGCTCTAAACATCCAGGATGTATACAGGGATCGGAGTCTCCTGTCTGCCTGTAAACGTCATGTCAGGTTAGCTACAGACATAAACACAACAGGTTCTTCCATCAGATCTTCTGTGACACAGAACTTTGTGAAAAACTCCCAGACGGGGAGAAGATAGTTAGCTGCTTGTCTAATAACACAAATCAGCTCAAGTCATTTTCTTTATGGTCAAATCGTGTTAAAACAAAGCTCAGATTAAAGACTCGAGTAACAAAGCTTCAGACAGAGCAGTGCCTCCAGTTAAGTTCACCCTCAGGGGAAAGTTGATGACATCAGCTGCAAAGTATCAAAAGACTAACTCTTGCCCCCATCTGGGAGCATAACGCCACCATATTCTAGAATATTTTAGAATCTAAAACCACCAATAAGGCAAAAGAGTAAAGAAAAATCATTGTTTAAACATGTCGCACTGTGTATATCGGTGTGTGTCGCTGATGGTGGCGCACTGACCTGCTCCTCCAGAGATCTGACCTGGCCCCTGAGCCACTCCTCCTCTGTGGACGGGGCCAATGTGGGTGGGGCCAACATGGGCTGTCCCTGCTGTGTCTTGGACCACCGCAGGTCCCCCTTAAGAACAAACCCCAGAAGAGTTAGATCAGAAGGATGGATCCTGTTTTCACCTGTCCCACCTGTCTCACCTGTCCCACAGCCTCTCTCAGCGCGCTCCTCTCCTCCCTCAGTCTCTGGTTGTCCTTCTGTAAACGGGAGATCTTCTGGACCTGGCGTTTCTGTTCCAGCTCCAGTTGAGCCACCACCCGCTGCAGGGTAACCAGTCTCTCCACTGAGCCCTGAGAACCAGAAGGCCACAGTTGTCACTTCCTCTGTAACAGTGAGTATGTACATGGCACAAATCTCAAGGATACTGATGGAGCAGGGGCAGTCTCTACAGTACATCCATACATACATTTATTGATTTGAACAGGGACAGTACATGGGATGGAACTTTTATTTTTATGTTTATTATTTTTTACTGCTACTACTACTGCTGCTGCTACTATATATCACTACATATCACTTTATACCCTTGCCTGGGAGTATCACCAACAAAAAGGCTGAGTACCACCAGATAACGGGCCTAAACCAGGCCTAAACCAGGCCTAAACCAGGCCTAAACCAGGCCTAAACCAGGGTGGGGTGACAGTAGCTCAGTTGGCAGAGCGATTGTCCACTGATCAGAAGGCTGGTGGTCTCGACATAAACATCATTGGTGAGTGGTCAGATCCACAGGTCACTGGTGTGGTTCCAGCTCCCACAGATGAATGCTGTCGTTGTGTTCCTGGGCAAGACACTTAACCCACCTCACAGTGTACAGTGGTGTGTGAATGGGTGAGTGGCTCCTTGTTGTAAAGTGCTTTGAGTGCCTATAAGGTACATATAAAAATGTGACCATTTAGGTCTAAACAAGAAAAGATCCAAAGGAGGATCAAAATGGACACTGCAGAATAAAATGGACTCTAAATGACAAACTGAAGAGCTGTCCCAGTCACAGCACCTCGTTTTATGTCATATTTAACAGGTAGATTTTTATAGATAAACTTAATGTTCTAATTTTGCATATCCCTAAAACATCAATTCCGTTCTGATCAACTTATGGGTATATGTCCCACCTCTAAGTCCACGTTTATGAAGTGTTCATGTGACAGGCCTAGAGTCAGACTCTGGTACGGGATCCTTATGTCACAATAACCAAACTACTGTGATATCGTATCGGCAAAAGTCTCACCATCATATCGTGGGCCACCACAATATACTGAAATACAAGTGTTCATTATTATGATGCATCGTTATCTTAAAAATCTGAGATCACTACATAGACCATGTTCCTTGAACCCCACTCAGAGTGGTCAGAGTGGGGTTGCTCAGTTTCAGCAAATCTCTCTCTGTACAATATCATCACATCCTCACTCACCGTCTCGGGCCCCTGTCCCTGGGGGCCCCTGAGTGTCGCCAGCTCTGCCTGTAGCTGCTCCAGTCGGGCCCTCCCCAGCTCTGCCTCCTGGTCCCGGGACTCTCTTAGTTCCTCCATCTGCTCCACAAGCTCTTTCCTCTGGATCAGCAGAGTGTGGACCTGGGCCCTGAGCTCCTCCTGTCCCCTGTCCCTCTGCTCCTCCTGTCCCCTGTCCCTCTGCTCCTCCTGTCCCCTGTCCCTCTGCTCCTGTCCCCTGTCCCTCTGCTCCTCCTGTCCCCTGTCCCTCTGCTCCTGTCCCCTGTCCCTCTGCTCCTGTCCCCTGTCCCTCTGCTCCTCCTGTCCCCTGTCCCTCTGCTCCTCCTGTCCCCTGTCCCTCTGCTCCTGTCCCCTGTCCCTCTGCTCCTCCTGTCCCCTGTCCCTCTGCTCCTCCTGTCCCCTGTCCCTCTGCTCCTGTCCCCTGTTCCTCTGCTCCTCCTGTCCCCTGTCCTCTGGGCGTCTCTGGGACATGAGTCTCTGCAGTTCCTCACTTTGCTGGCTGAGGGCGCTCTTGAGGAGTTCTCCTTCAGCATAGCTCCCCTGAAACAATGGGCAATGGGGTCAGAGTGGGGTCACAGTGGTCAGAGGGGGGTCACAGTGGTCAGAGGGGGGTCACAGTGGGGTTGCAGTGGTCACAGTAGGGTCAGAGTGGTCAGAGGGGGGTCGACTGAAGCTGACTGAAGCTAATCGAGGCTAGCAGTGAAAGCGTCCCATTAGGGGCCGAGCTCCATGTTTGTCATTTCAAGTGCGTAGCCACCAAAGAGCCAATCCGGTGTGAGGCAGAACATGTGTCATCCATCTGCAGCTCCCAGTCCACTGCCTGATCTTTAAATGTTTATTTTAGCACCACTTGGCAAAAACCCATAGTCCACATGTGAACAGGAAGTAGTGATGCTAACAGTGCAGTTGCTGGTGCTGTAGCACACAGAGCCTATATCTCCTATATATAGAACGCATCAGCTAACAGCTCAGCTATGTCCATTTATTAGGGCTGTAACTTCTGCAAGTTCCACTGTCAAGGCTCCTCTAGTTTAAATACCGCTTCCTGAATGGCTCATACACAATAAAAGTCTTTTGTATATTCCCACTGTAGATAGAGTCTTATTGTGAAAGGCACATTACTGTGGAACACTTCAGGAGTGTTTAAAAGAAAGGAAGCTGACGATAATGAATAAGACATATCCTAATGTAACTGCTTCAGGTTTTTACAGTTAGGCACGTGAGAGAAATAAGATCAGACTTCTAAATGACATTTTTAGATATTGCTGACTCTAAAGGCATTAGTAAAGTAAGCAATAAAATGAGAAACATGCTAAATAGTTGATTAAAAAGCAAATGTGTTATTAAAACGTTCATTCAAAATAGTAAAATTAAATGCAATTAATCATGAGTTAATGCAGGACAATCATGTAATTAATTGTAATAACACATTTTAATAGATTGACAGCCCTAACATTTATAAACATAGACTTAGACAAACTTTATTGATCCACAAGGGAAATTACTTAAATCCACAAGGGAAATGACTTATAGTTAGCATCACCCCCCAGGGAATATTGATGACATCAGCTGCAAAATATCAATCTATGCTATGGTCAGTGTACCGTGGCACAGCATGTACTCGGGTCATGACTGTTACCTGCAGCAGCTGTTTGAGCTCAGAGATCTCCTCCAGGCTTGAGCCCAGTCCCATCTTCAGCCTCTGTATCTGCTGCAGCTCAGCCTCCTGAACACCACACAAGCTTTAGAAGAACAACAGAAGCACATGCAGCTCTTCACTCCACTCACCTGAGACTCAAGTTTGCTTTTCAGCCGTTTCACTTCCTGTTTAGCACTCTCTCTCCGCCTTACTTCCTGGTCCACTTCCTGTTTCAGAGTGCTTATTTTCTGTTGAGTTTCCTCCAGCTTCCTGTTAAGATCTCTGGCTTCCTCCTTGAGCTTCCTTCGTGTGTCCTTTTCCTTCTCCATCTGCTCCCTGAGCTCCATTAGTTGAGAGCTCATCCTCTCCCGTTCCATCTGCTCCTCTTCCACCTTCCTCTCCTGCTCCTTCAGACGTTCCTCCAGGTTCCTCTGCTGGCTCCTCTGCTCCAGCTGTTCCTCCAGTCTTCTGCACCTCCTCTCCTGGTTTCCCTGTCTGAGCTGGTGTTGTGTCCGCTCCTCCTCCCACTGTTCCCTGACCTCTGTGATCTCCTGGCTCAGGTCTCTCACTTTGGATCGGAGCAGATGGTTCTCCTCCGCCCTCTGTTCCATGGATTCCGCTGCATCCTTGGCCTCCTCCTTCAACCTCATGCACAGTTCCTCAAGTTCCTTCAGTCTCTGGGACATGTGGTGTTGCTGGTCTAAGGCAGCCTTCAGCTCTGATTTTCTCTCCTGATAAACACACACAAACAATAATGCTAGCTTTGGCTTACAGAGGGAGGATTTTACTTCTGTGGGGTATTCATTGCTAATTCAGAATATATGTAGATCACCAACATACTTAGATCATTATCTGTTATGGTTTTGAAAACGCAAAATTCACCTGAGACAACATATGCTTGTTGACCCGCAGAGCTCTATCACAACACAATCTGTGTACATCCTGCTACTGAAACTACTGCACACTGCATCAGGTTTGTGAAGCTGTTGTGTAGTGTTTTGTATCGTACTTTTGTATATTTATGTAAAATTGTTGTGTAGGAGTTTGGGTGATGTAGGCTTGTGGGCTGAGCTTTGGACATAATCTTACAGCTAACCAAAAGAACGGTTCGAATAGAGCCCAGGAGAGATCGCTAGATATAGACTACTCAAACATGGATGGATGAGGAATGTAACAATAACAGAAATCTGGTGATATCGTATCGACAGAGGTCTCACAATAATATCGTGGACCATCACAGTGTATCGAATCCCAAGTCTCTTTGCTTAAATGAACAGTTCTGATGCAGAAATGGCTAAAAAAAAACAGAGGGAACTACATAGACCATGATCCTTTGCTCCGTTTCAGTGCAGACGACATGAAGAAATAACTGTTCTAAGCATTTTGAAATCTTTGTCTTGTGAAGGCATTTTTAGAGGAATAAGGAGCAGATTCACAGTTTATTGCAATAAATCTGGTGCGGTGAGATGTTTATGGTGAAAATATGGTACAGAGAGATTTGGATTTCGTTCCATCCCTAATGACAATAAATGTTGCACAAAGCATTTTAGAATGTCAGTCTTGTTATTCTGCAGAATATCGTAATATCGTGAGCCTCCCCACCATATCGTGAGCCTCCCCACCACATCGTGAGCTTTCCCATGATACTGCAATAAATATCGTACCATAACGATATCGTATTGTGAGACTTGGATATCGCTACACCCCAAATGGATGACATCTAAAACCTCTTCAGACATATTTCTGATGAAGGAACAATGTTAAAACATGGTAAAAAAAAAAACTCCAAAAAGATTGCGCTTATGCCTAATAAATTTTCCTTACTCCTAATAAAAAACAAAGCTCAATTCTATATCAAGTCACAACACACACTAAAAGGAACCAAAATGAAAGCTATACAGACTTAGACCTTCACAAATCAGAGGAAGAAACTGACCAGGAGCTGCTGAGAGCGCTCTGCTAAAGCTGCGCTCACATCACCACTCTTCTTCTCCACGTCCCTCAGGCGTGTCTGTAAATGCTTCTCCTTCTCCTCCATCTTTGTGATGGACATGACGAGGTCCTGTCTATGCAGCTCCTCACTCTGCAGTAGCTCCGCCCACCTGGCTGACTCCGCCCTGTGAAGCTCTGCATCCTGTTCATGCTCATGGGCAGCGCTCATTTGGTGTTCCAGGCTATGCTCCAGACGCTTCACCTTCTTCTCCACCTGTACATTGCAAAACAACAAGTGTTTATGTATGGGGAGAAATAAGTGTGACATGGCTGCCACTTTCACTGATCTTCTATGCTTCTCACCTCAGGAAAACAGATGGTGGACCTTCTAGAAACCCACCTGTTTTTCTGCTCTCAGCCTGGGAAAAGAAATGATCGTGGACCTTCTTTAGACCCACCTGTTCTTCTCATCTCTGGAGGATCAATGATGGTGGACTTCAGACAAGCACCTGTTCTTTTTGCTCTTCAGCAGTGGAGAACGGACTCTGGACCTTCTGTAGACCTACCTGTCCCTTCAGCTCCCTTATGCTCCTCACTTCTGGAGGACTGATCTGTTCCTTTAGGTCCACAGCACTAGAGAACAGATGGTGAACCTTCTGTAGACCCACCTGTTCCTTCTGCTCCACCGCAATGTTCAGCTCCACCCTTAGCATCTCCAGCTCTCTCTCCCTCTGCGCTCGCTCTTCTTCTAACCTCTGAACCCTCTTGTCTGACTCCTCGTCTTGTTCCTTCATCATCTTTTCCATCTTCTCCTCCATGCCATCCCGTTCGCTCTGTAATGTCTTCATTCTCAGGTTGACTTCTTCTAATTTCTCCACTAGCTTCTGCTCATGTCGTATCTGTTCTTGAAGCTTCATCCTGGTCTCCTCTGCGGCTTCATGTTCCTTGCGTTTGCCTTCCTCCAATATCTCATTTTTGTGCCTGACTGTGTCCAGTTCTGATTCCAGTAGTTTAACCATCTCCTCTTGTCGTAGTTGTTCAGCCTTCATTTGGTCTTCCCTTTGGTTCTGTTCCTTCTGTAGCTGGTCTAGATCATGTTCTCGCTCCTTATTCAGTTCTTCTAAACTCTTGACTTGCTCCAAAAGTTTCTTAAGCTGATCATGATCCTCTCTCCTCTCCTTTTGTCGCCTCTCCTCCTCAGCTTGGCAAGTCCGGGCTGCTTCTCGCTCCTTGCTGTGTTCTTCTTGTACCTTCTGCAGCAGGTCAGATGTTGCAGTGACTCTCTCCTTCAGGTGAATGTGTTCTGTGGAAAACCTCTCAATTTCTTCAGCCTTCTCCTGGTTTTGCTTCTCAAGCGTTTCCATCTGATCCAAAAACTGCTCCAGCTCCTGGTCTCGTTCTCGCTGTGGCTCCTCCAGGTTCCTTAGATTTTCACAAAGTTTGTTTTCCTGTTTGGCTTTGCTCTCTTCAATTGTTTTGATCATTTCTAATGCATCGTCTAAATGTTCTTCCATTTTAGCACGCTCTCTCTGTAACCTCTGCAGTTCCAATACTTTGTCCTCATTTATTTTTTCTAACACTTGTATCTGACAAAGCAGTTTTTGACGTTGTTCCTTGTTCTCCTCTTCTTCTTTCTCCATTCTAGTAATTCTCTGGAACATCTGCCTCTCCTCCTCCTCCCTGTCCCGCTGTGCTTCCTGGTCTTCTGCACATTTCTGCTCTAAGGTCTCTATCCTTTGGCGCGCTCCAGTCAGCTCATCTGTGTTTTTGCCCAGACAGTGGTGGGTCTCCTGAAGCTTCTCTCTCACACTCTCAAGTTGTGCATCCATGGCTTGCTTCTCCTTCTCCAGAGCATCCAGGCGGCTCCTCAGCACCTCCACCTCTCCATCTCTGGTGCCCAGCTCTAGGTTCAGCTCCTCCAGCCTCTTCTGAAACACTTGGGTCTCTTGTTTCTTCTCCTCGGCCTGCTGCCTGAGCTGGTGTTGTCTCCGCTCCTCCTCCCACTGTTCCCTGACCTCTGTGATCTCCTGGCTCAGGTCTCTCACTTTGGATCGGAGCAGATGGTTCTCCTCCGCCCTCTGTTCCATGGATTCCGCTGCATCCTTGGCCTCCTCCTTCAACCTCATGCACAGTTCCTCAATTTCCTTCAGTCTCTGGGACATGTGGTGTTGCTGGTCTAAGGCCATCTTCAGCTCTGATTTTCTCTCCTAATAAACACACACAAACAATAATGCTAGCTTTGGCTTACAGAGGGAGGATTTTACTTCTGTGGGGTATTCATTGCTAATTCAGAACATATGTAGATCACCAACATACTTAGATCATTATTTGTTATGGTTTTGAAAACGCAAAATTCACCTGAGACAACATATGTTTGTTGACCCGCAGAGCTCTATCACAACACAATCTGTGTACATCCTGCTACTGAAACTACTGCACACTGCATCAGGTTTGTGAAGCTGTTGTGTAGTGTTTTGTATCGTGCTTTTGTATATTTATGTAAAATTGTTGTGTAGGAGTTTGGGTGATGTAGGCTTGTGGGCTGAGCTTTGGACATAATCTTACAGCTAACAAAAAGAACGGTTCGAATAGAGCCCAGGAGAGATCGCTAGATATAGACTACTCAAACATGGATGGATGAGGGATGTAACAATAACGGAAATCTGGTGATATCGTATCGACAGAGGTCTCACAATAATATCGTGGACCATCACAGTGTATCGAATCCCAAGTCTCTTTGCTTAAATGAACAGTTCTGATGCAGAAATAGCTAAAAAAAAAACAGAGGGAACTACATAGACCATGATCCTTTGCTCCGTTTCAGTGCAGACGACATGAAGAAACAAGAGCTCCGCCAGCGGGGCAAAATACGCCCATACTTTGAATTATTGTATATAGAATTAAGTTAGAATTTGTCAAACCTAGTTAAAGATGAATTGTTGGTGCAGTTTGGAAGATTCCAATACTGACAAGGTTTTCGCAAAGGGTCGGGCCGTGACCTTGACCTTTGACCCTGTGACCTTGAAATCAATAGGGAACATCCTTGACCCATGGGGTGTCCAGCCATGAAGTCTGACATTCCTAGGTGAGACGGTTGTCGAGCTAGAGCACGGACAAGAAATTGTCCACAGACGGACGGACGGACAGACGGACGGACAGCGCCATACCATAATACGTCCCGTATTACAACGGGCGTATAATAACTGTTCTAAGCATTTTGAAATCTTTGTCTTGTGAAGGCATTTTTAGAGGAATAAGGAGCAGATTCACAGTTTATTGTAATAAATCTGGTGCGGTGAGATGTTTATGGTGAAAATATGGTACAGAAAGATTTGGATTTCGTTCCATCCCTAATGACAACAAGAGCTCCGCCAGCGGGGCAAAATACGCCCGTACTTTGAATTATTGTATATAGAATTCTAGAATCGGAATTCCACCAATCAGATTGCAGCAACAGAACTTAAAGACACTACAAAGCTTTAATGTGTCAAAGCTCAAAGAAGCAGAGAATGTGGGTTGTTCTCGCTTTCAGCAGCAGAACATTTGAGAAGAGAGTTCAGATCTTTCATGAAGACAAAGCTTCAAAGACTTTAAAGCTTTGAAGTGTCCACAGACGGACAGAAGGACGGACGGACGGACAGCGCCATACCGTAATACGTCCCCGTCTTACACAACGGGCATATAATACATGTTGCACCAAGCATTTTAGAATGTCAGTCTTGTTATTCTGCAGAATATCGTAATATCGTGAGCCTCCCCACCATATCGTGAGCCTCCCCACCACATCGTGAGCTTTCCCATGATACTGCAATAAATATCGTACCATAACGATATCGTATTGTGAGACTTGGATATCGCTACACCCCAAATGGATGACATCTAAAACCTCTTCAGACATATTTCTGATGAAGGAACAATGTTAAAACATGGTAAAAAAAAAAACTCCAAAAAGATTGCGCTTATGCCTAATAAATTTTCCTTACTCCTAATAAAAAACAAAGCTCAATTCTATATCAAGTCACAACACACACTAAAAGGAACCAAAATGAAAGCTATACAGACTTAGACCTTCACAAATCAGAGGAAGAAACTGACCAGGTTTCTCACCTCAGGAGAACAGATGGTGGACCTTCTAGAAACCCACCTGTTTTTATACGCCCGTTTTGAAGACAGGGCGTATTATGGTATGGCGCTGTCCGTCCGTCCGTCCGTCTATGGACACTTCAAAGCTTTGAAGTCTTTGAAGCTTTGAAGTTTAAAGTTCAAAGGTGACACACAGTTCCAGCTGCAGCGGTTGCTAGGCAACGGGAGAGAGAGAATACAAGACAACTACACATTACCTTGTCCGTGCTCTAGCTCGACAACCGTCTCACCTAGGAATGTCAAACTTCATGGCTAGACACCCCATGGGTCAAGGATGTTCCCTATTGATTTCAAGGTCACAGGGTCAAAGGTCAAGGTCACGGCCCGACCCTTTGCGAAAACCTTGTCAGTATTGGAATCTTCCAAACTACACCAAAAATTCATCTTTAACTAGGTTTGACAAATTCTAACTTAATTCTATATACAATAATTCAAAGTACGGGCGTATTTTGCCCCGCTGCCGGAGCTCTTGTTCTGCTCTCAGCCTGGGAAAAGAAATGATCGTGGACCTTCTTTAGACCCACCTGTTCTTCTCATCTCTGGAGGATCAATGATGGTGGACTTCAGACAAGCACCTATTCTTTTTGCTCTTCAGCAGTGGAGAACGGACTCTGGACCTTCTGTAGACCTACCTGTCCCTTCAGCTCCCTTATGCTCCTCACTTCTGGAGGACTGATCTGTTCCTTTAGGTCCACAGCACTAGAGAACAGATGGTGAACCTTCTGTAGACCCACCTGTTCCTTCTGCTCCACCGCAATGTTCAGCTCCACCCTTAGCATCTCCAGCTCTCTCTCCCTCTGCGCTCGCTCTTCTTCTAACCTCTGAACCCTCTTGTCTGACTCCTCGTCTTGTTCCTTCATCATCTTTTCCATCTTCTCCTCCATGCCATCCCGTTCGCTCTGTAATGTCTTCATTCTCAGGTTGACTTCTTCTAATTTCTCCACTAGCTTCTGCTCATGTCGTATCTGTTCTTGAAGCTTCATCCTGGTCTCCTCTGCGGCTTCATGTTCCTTGCGTTTGCCTTCCTCCAATATCTCATTTTTGTGCCTGACTGTGTCCAGTTCTGATTCCAGTAGTTTAACCATCTCCTCTTGTCGTAGTTGTTCAGCCTTCATTTGGTCTTCCCTTTGGTTCTGTTCCTTCTGTAGCTGGTCCAGATCATGTTCTCGCTCCTTATTCAGTTCTTCTAAACTCTTGACTTGCTCCAAAAGTTTCTTAAGCTGATCATGATCCTCTCTCCTCTCCTTTTGTCGCCTCTCCTCCTCAGCTTGGCAAGTCCGGGCTGCTTCTCGCTCCTTGCTGTGTTCTTCTTGTACCTTCTGCAGCAGGTCAGATGTTGCAGTGACTCTCTCCTTCAGGTGAATGTGTTCTGTGGAAAACCTCTCAATTTCTTCAGCCTTCTCCTGGTTTTGCTTCTCAAGCGTTTCCATCTGATCCAAAAACTGCTCCAGCTCCTGGTCTCGTTCTCGCTGTAGCTCCTCCAGGTTCCTTAGATTTTCACAAAGTTTGTTTTCCTGTTTGGCTTTGCTCTCTTCAATTGTTTTGATCATTTCTAATGCATCGTCTAAATGTTCTTCCATTTTAGCACGCTCTCTCTGTAACCTCTGCAGTTCCAATACTTTGTCCTCATTTATTTTTTCTAACACTTGTATCTGACAAAGCAGTTTTTGACGTTGTTCCTTGTTCTCCTCTTCTTCTTTCTCCATTCTAGTAATTCTCTGGAACATCTGCCTCTCCTCCTCCTCCCTGTCCCGCTGTGCTTCCTGGTCTTCTGCACATTTCTGCTCTAAGGTCTGTATCCTTTGGCGCGCTCCAGTCAGCTCATCTGTGTTTTTGCCCAGACAGTGGTGGGTCTCCTGAAGCTTCTCTCTCACACTCTCAAGTTGTGCATCCATGGCTTGCTTCTCCTTCTCCAGAGCATCCAGGCGGCTCCTCAGCACCTCCACCTCTCCATCTCTGGTGCCCAGCTCTAGGTTCAGCTCCTCCAGCCTCTTCTGAAACACTTGGGTCTCTTGTTTCTTCTCCTCGGCCTGCTGCCTGAGCTGGTGTTGTCTCCGCTCCTCCTCCCACTGTTCCCTGACCTCTGTGATCTCCTGGCTCAGGTCTCTCACTTTGGATCAAAGCAGATGGTTCTCCTCTGCCCTCTGTTCCATGGATTCCGCTGCATCCTTGGTCTCCTCCTTCAACCTCATGCACAGTTCCTCAAGTTCCTTCAGTCTCTGGGACATGTGGTGTTGCTGGTCTAAGGCAGCCTTCAGCTCTGATTTTTATACGCCTGTTGTAAGACGGGACGTATTATGGTATGGCGCTGTCCGTCCGTCCGTCTGTGGACACTTCAAAGCTTTGAAGTCTTTGAAGCTTTGTCTTCATGAAGAGGCAAATTCCGATTCTAGAATGTGATGATGTCATACTCATACTCCTACTGCAAGAGCCAGATTTCCCTATTGATTATCCGTCCGTCTGTCTGTCCGTCTGTCTGTGGACAATTTCTTGTCCGCGCTCTAACTCGACAACCGTCTCACCTAGGAATGTCAAACTTCCAAACTGCACCAACAATTCATCTTTAACTAGGTTTGACAAATTCTAACTTAATTCTATATACAATAATTCAAAGTACGGGCGTATTTTGCCCCGCTGGCGGAGCTCTTGTCTCTCCTGATAAACACACACAAACAATAATGCTAGCTTTGGCTTACAGAGGGAGGATTTTACTTCTGTGGGGTATTCATTGCTAATTCAGAACATATGTAGATCACCAACATACTTAGATCATTATCTGTTATGGTTTTGAAAACGCAAAATTCACCTGAGACAACATATGCTTGTTGACCCGCAGAGCTCTATCACAACACAATCTGTGTACATCCTGCTACTGAAACTACTGCACACTGCATCAGGTTTGTGAAGCTGTTGTGTAGTGTTTTGTATCGTACTTTTGTATATTTATGTAAAATTGTTGTGTAGGAGTTTGGGTGATGTAGGCTTGTGGGCTGAGCTTTGGACATAATCTTACAGCTAACAAAAAGAACGGTTCGAATAGAGCCCAGGAGAGATCGCTAGATATAGACTACTCAAACATGGATGGATGAGGGATGTAACAATAACGGAAATCTGGTGATATCGTATCGACAGAGGTCTCACAATAATATCGCGGACCATCACAGTGCATCGAATCCCAAGTCTCTGCTTAAATGAACAGTTCTGATGCAGAAATAGCTAAAAAAAAACAGAGGGAACTACATAGACCATGATCCTTTGCTCCGTTTCAGTGCAGACGACATGAAGAAACAAGAGCTCCGCCAGCGGGGCAAAATACGCCCGTACTTTGAATTATTGTATATAGAATTAAGTTAGAATTTGTCAAACCTAGTTAAAGATGAATTGTTGGTGCAGTTTGGAAGATTCCAATACTGACAAGGTTTTCGCAAAGGGTCGGGCCGTGACCTTGACCTTTGACCCTGTGACCTTGAAATCAATAGGGAACATCCTTGACCCATGGGGTGTCCAGCCATGAAGTTTGACATTCCTAGGTGAGACGGTTGTCGAGCTAGAGCGCGGACAAGAAATTGTTCACAGACAGACGGACGGACAGACAGCGCCATACCATAATACGTCCCGTATTACAACGGGTGTATAATAACTGTTCTAAGCATTTTGAAATCTTTGTCTTGTGAAGGCATTTTTAGAGGAATAAGGAGCAGATTCACAGTTTATTGTAATAAATCTGGTGCGGTGAGATGTTTATGGTGAAAATATGGTACAGAGAGATTTGGATTTCGTTCCATCCCTAATGACAACAAGAGCTCCGCCAGCGGGGCAAAATACGCCCGTACTTTGAATTATTGTATATAGAATTCTAGAATCGGAATTCCACCAATCAGATTGCAGCAACAGAACTTAAAGACACTACAAAGCTTTAATGTGTCAAAGCTCAAAGAAGCAGAGAATGTGGGTTGTTCTCGCTTTCAGCAGCAGAACATTTGAGAAGAGAGTTCAGATCTTTCATGAAGACAAAGCTTCAAAGACTTCAAAGCTTTGAAGTGTCCACAGACGGACAGAAGGACGGACGGACGGACAGCGCCATACCATAATACGTCCCGTCTTACACAACGGGCGTATAATACATGTTGCACCAAGCATTTTAGAATGTCAGTCTTGTTATTCTGCAGAATATCGTAATATCGTGAGCCTCCCCACCATATCGTGAGCCTCCCCACCACATCGTGAGCTTTCCCATGATACTGCAATAAATATCGTACCATAACGATATCGTATTGTGAGACTTGGATATCGCTACACCCCAAATGGATGACATCTAAAACCTCTTCAGACATATTTCTGATGAAGGAACAATGTTAAAACATGGTAAAAAAAAAACCTCCAAAAAGATTGCGCTTATGCCTAATAAATTTTCCTTACTCCTAATAAAAAACAAAGCTCAATTCTATATCAAGTCACAACACACACTAAAAGGAAACAAAATGAAAGCTATACAGACTTAGACCTTCACAAATCAGAGGAAGAAACTGACCAGGTTTCTCACCTCAGGAGAACAGATGGTGGACCTTCTAGAAACCCACCTGTTTTTCTGCTCTCAGCCTGGGAAAAGAAATGATCGTGGACCTTCTTTAGACCCACCTGTTCTTCTCATCTCTGGAGGATCAATGATGGTGGACTTCAGACAAGCACCTGTTCTTTTTGCTCTTCAGCAGTGGAGAACGGACTCTGGACCTTCTGTAGACCTACCTGTCCCTTCAGCTCCCTTATGCTCCTCACTTCTGGAGGACTGATCTGTTCCTGTAGGTCCACAGCACTAGAGAACAGATGGTGAACCTTCTGTAGACCCACCTGTTCCTTCTGCTCCACCGCAATGTTCAGCTCCACCCTCAGCATCTGCAGCTCTCTCTCCCTCTGCGCTCGCTCTTCTTCTAACCTCTGAACCCTCTTGTCTGACTCCTCGTCTTGTTCCTTCATCATCTTTTCCATCTTCTCCTCCATGCCATCCCGTTCGCTCTGTAATGTCTTCATTCTCAGGTTGACTTCTTCTAATTTCTCCACTAGCTTCTGCTCATGTCGTATCTGTTCTTGAAGCTTCATCCTGGTCTCCTCTGCGGCTTCATGTTCCTTGCGTTTGCCTTCCTCCAATATCTCATTTTTGTGCCTGACTGTGTCCAGTTCTGATTCCAGTAGTTTAACCATCTCCTCTTGTCGTAGTTGTTCAGCCTTCATTTGGTCTTCCCTTTGGTTCTGTTCCTTCTGTAGCTGGTCCAGATCATGTTCTCGCTCCTTATTCAGTTCTTCTAAACTCTTGACTTGCTCCAAAAGTTTCTTAAGCTGATCATGATCCTCTCTCCTCTCCTTTTGTCGCCTCTCCTCCTCAGCTTGGCAAGTCCGGGCTGCTTCTCGCTCCTTGCTGTGTTCTTCTTGTACCTTCTGCAGCAGGTCAGATGTTGCAGTGACTCTCTCCTTCAGGTGAATGTGTTCTGTGGAAAACCTCTCAATTTCTTCAGCCTTCTCCTGGTTTTGCTTCTCAAGCGTTTCCATCTGATCCAAAAACTGCTCCAGCTCCTGGTCTCGTTCTCGCTGTAGCTCCTCCAGGTTCCTTATATTTTCACAAAGTTTGTTTTCCTGTTTGGCTTTGCTCTCTTCAATTGTTTTGATCCTTTCTAATGCATCGTCTAAATGTTCTTCCATTTTAGCACGCTCTCTCTGTAACCTCTGCAGTTCCAATACTTTGTCCTCATTTATTTTTTCTAACACTTGTATCTGACAAAGCAGTTTTTGACGTTGTTCCTTGTTCTCCTCTTCTTCTTTCTCCATTCTAGTAATTCTCTGGAACATCTGCCTCTCCTCCTCCTCCCTGTCCCGCTGTGCTTCCTGGTCTTCTGCACATTTCTGCTCTAAGGTCTGTATCCTTTGGCGCGCTCCAGTCAGCTCATCTGTGTTTTTGCCCAGACAGTGGTGGGTCTCCTGAAGCTTCTCTCTCACACTCTCAAGTTGTGCATCCATGGCTTGCTTCTCCTTCTCCAAAGCATCCAGGCGGCTCCTCAGCACCTCCACCTCTCCATCTCTGGTGCCCAGCTCTAGGTTCAGCTCCTCCAGCCTCTTCTGAAACACTTGGGTCTCTTGTTTCTTCTCCTCGGCCTGCTGCCTGAGCGTTTCCTCCTTTGCCTCTAGATTATTACTGTGTCCCTGATCAGACCTCTCCAGCTCTGCCATCAAACACACAATTTCTCCTGCCAAAACAAAACACACTTCATGTCAACAATACAGAAATGTAAATAAAGTGCAGGACAGGTTACAGGTTAGACTGCTGATGTCATAACTGTCATCACGTTCCTGATACAGGAAACGCTCAAAATGGGTTAAAAACCAAGCAGAGCCTAGAGCAGCTTCTGTAGCTCAGACCATTAACCAAGCACGAAGCACAATCCTCCCCCAGTGAGGAGCTCAGCTCTGTCACTAGGACCTTAGTTGAGAGTAACATCAGTGAGGTCTAATACGGACGACATCAGTGGCTGCAGTTTAATAGGTGACCTATGTCCTATGACCGACCACTAGGCGACAGTAGCTCAGTCGGTCGAGCGTTTGTCCACTGATCTGAAGGTTGGTGGTTCGAATCCCGCTCTCGACAATCATTGGTGAGCTGGTGTGATTCCATCTCCCACAGATGAAGCTGTTGTTGTGTCCCTGGGCAAAATTTAACCCACCTCACCCCCAGTGTCTGTGTGAACGTGTGTGAATGGATGAGTGGTTCCTTGTTGTAAAGCGCTTTGAGTGCCTTGAAAGGTAGAAAAGCGCTATAAAAATGTGACCATTTACCATTTTACCACTAGTTAGTATACTGAGGGTTATACTTACCCATGCTTAATTATGAGTAGACTGCGCTGCTTATTCCACTGCAGTTCTAATATGTAAATGAGAGTTTAGCATCTGAGCAAAAGGACTACGCTGTTTCCGCTACATGCGCTGTTCACTGTTAAGCCCTTTACATCCGTACCATTTTCTTTAATCATTTAGCCTAATACAAATAAAAAACAGCTTCTTTTTTTTAAATCATAAGCTTTACACCATGCTCATTGTAAATATATACCTGTATGCACCGAAGCCTCAGCCAAATCCAAAAATGCTTAAAGGAGAAACAGCTGATGCACAAGACGCGTTTGGACACTGAGGCTAAACTTTTACTGTAGCCTAAAGAGCTGCTGAAAATACAGAGTCTGGGACACATTATAGCAGAGCTGAATTAGGGGGGAAAAGGTGCAGGCATGAATGCGCTATGATGTCTTGGTCATTTGAGATCAGCACTCCGCAATCCGCAACAGGCACGCCTCCTCAGTCTGCCGTGTGGACCGCGCCTCCTCAGTCTGCCGTGTGGACCGCGCCTCCTCAGTCTGCCGTGTGGACCGCGCCTCCTCAGTCTGCCGTGTGGACCGCGCCTCCTCAGTCTGCCGTGTGGACCGCGCCTCCTCAGTCTGCCGTGTGGACCGCGCCTCCTCAGTCTGCCGTGTGGACCGCGCCTCCTCAGGCTGTGGTGTGGACCGCGCCTCCTCAGGCTGTGGTGTGGACCGCGCCTCCTCAGTACATCCTTTGGACCCAGTGTGATGGACAGGGACACTTGCCTCTTATGAGGATTAGGGACAGGGCCAAAGTAACACGGGTAAAGGGTCTTTTTATTACGACACGTCTGCCTTCAAAACAGGGTAATTATTATGTTATTTTAGCTTTGTGAATTAGCAAGTGTAGACTCGAGTACTTTGACTTCACATCACATTTAAAGCACCATTGTAGTAGAAACCGCGTTGGAAAGACGGTTCCCAAAATTCTTGCTCTCGCCATCTTGATAAATCAAGTAGCGCCCACTAAACGTCATTTGCATTTTTTCCTCCTCTCATTTTGGTCAAAACGGCTATTGTGCATATTCATTTGCTCCCAGGTGCAAACTTATCTCACTGCATCTGCTTTTTATCATGTTGTTTAGCACGTGTGCAAACACTAGTAAATATAGGCCTTAGAGGAGTAGCCAAGCTGTGGCTCACCCTGCAAAGAGCTCTTGGTTTCCTGGAGGCTCTGGAGGTGGGCCTGGAGCTGAGAGCACTCCACCTGGGCCTCCAGCAGGTCCTTGTGTGCCTCGCTCAGCTGCTGCCTCAGAGACACACACAGAGACCTGCAAGACAACAGGAGTGAGGAGTACCTAACAGGAGTGAGGAGTACCTAACAGGAGTGAGGAGTACCGAAGAGGAGTGAAGAGTACCGAAGAGGAGTGAGGAGTACCTAACAGGAGTGAGGAGTACCTAACAGGAGTGAAGAGTACCTAACAGGAGTGAAGAGTACCTAACAATAGTGAGGAGTACCTAACAGGAGTGAAGAGTACCTAACAGGAGTGAAGAGTACCTAACAGGGGTGAGGAGTACCTAACAGGAGTGAAGAGTACCTAACAGGAGTGAAGAGTACCTAACAGGAGTGAAGAGTACCTAACAGGAGTGAAGAGTACCTAACAGGAGTGAAGAGTACCTAACAGGAGTGAAGAGTACCTAACAGGGGTGAGGAGTACCTCACAGTAGTGAGGAGTACCTCACAGTACTGGATGGTGGTGGAGAGTACCTGAGCTGGAGCAGCTCCTGGTGCAGGTGCTGGCTCTGCCTCCTCTCACTGTCCTGCTCCTCTTGGATCCTCTTGGTCTCTCGGAGGTTCTCCTCGAGAGAGCGCTGGGTGCTCCTCAGCTCCTCCCCCCTCAGGCGGAGCAGCTCCTGGGCCTCCTGCAGCTCCTTCTGCAGCTCCTCCTGCAGCTCCTTCTGCAGCTCCTCCTGCAGCTCCTCCTGCAGCTCCTCCTGCAGCTCCTCCTGCAGCTCCTCCTGCAGCTCCTCCTGCAGCTCCTTCTGCAGCGTGGCAGTTTGGGATGTGAGCTGAAGGCACACAAGAGGAGGACATCACCATGAACGTTCAGACTTTGGCCAATCACTGGGATTTATCCTGCATGTACATATACTGGAACTGTCCGAGGTACTGATATTTCCAAAGAACTGACACAAAAATGAGCAGCATGTTGAATTTTGTTAGTGTTTTTTGTTTGTGGTTTTTCAAAAGGTAATGTATCGTGTCTGTCAGAGGCAGCTCACCTGCTCCATTCGCTCCTGCTTCTCCTGCTGCTTCTCCTGCTGCTTCTCCTGCTCCTCCTCCTGCTGCTCCTCCTGCTGCTCCTCCTGCTGCTCCTCCTGCTGCTCCTCCTCCTGCTGCTCCTCCTCCTGCTGCTCCTCCTCCTGCTGATCTCTCAGGCTCCTCCTCTGCTTCTCTTCCAGGCTCTGCTCTCTCTGCTCCAGCCTGAGCTCCAGGTTAGCGTGCTGTGCTCGGAGCTGGGCAAAGCGCTCCACCCCAGCCTCCCACTCACACCTGCACACACACACACACACACACACACACACACTCACAGAGGGCTGGACAAATATCTAAAATGAGATGTTTCTGACACATAGATCTTTGTGTTTTAAGTGAGGACACTATGGTGACAGTCTCCTCTATTGGTCTAATCCTAACAGGGGACAGGTCTGTTTCAGGGCAGCGCTTCCAGACTTTTTGGAGTCTCGGAGACTGATTCTACTGGAGAACTTCACGTGACACCTGGAGAGGGATGACCGCACAGAACAGCCCCTGATCTGAACCCAAGCAGTGTTCAGATCAGGGGCTTCTGTGCAGAGTTAGCCCATAATGAAGACAGTGTTCAAGACCATGGTCCATCAGTGCACGTGATCCCAGGACATCATGATCTTTGTTGTCACGTGGTCTTCAGGTGTGTCTCTTGGACACTGGGGTGAAGAGAGAGCCTTAAGGCTGCCACACACAATGGGATTTTTCAGTCTTAAATGATTTTTAAATATGCGACAAAAAGCGAAGAGAATCTTATGAGATTTTAAAGCAGGGAGAAGCAAATCGCAGCCTTTAGGTGTCAACCAAACATCATCTGGTTGTGAGTTGGCTCTAAACCTGGTGGTGGAGTAAGGGACTGGAGCCTCTGGGACTCAAAGGCAGCTAACAGGTACTAGCAAGCCAAGCTCGTGCTGTCAGAAAGGCAAAAACTCTGCTGGGAGCAGTTTGAGGAGGCCATGGACGACCGGTTGGCCTCAAAGAAATTGTGGTGAAGGTTCCGGTGCCTCAGGAGGGGAAGCAGTGCTTCAAGAACACAGCTTCTGGGAATGCTGTCGGGTGGTGTAAGGACAGTGTAAGAATAGTGTAAGGCTCTCCCTGTGGCTGAGGGCTCTGAGGAGGTAAAAGCTCCTCGTGGCAGGGCTCCAGGGGTGGATGATCTTAAGTGTGTGGATGTTGTGGGGCTGTCTAGGCTGACACATCTCTAACGCCAAGGACAGTGCCTCTGGACTGGCAGACTAGGGTGGTGGTCTCTTTGCTGAAGAAGAAAAGATGAAATTAAAGATTACCTGAGCTCATCACGCTGCTCTTCCACAGCTTTCAGCTCTCTCTGCAGAGCACTGACCTCTGACCTTTGAGCCTGCATCTCTGATTGGCTGTTGGACAGCTCCGCCTCAATCTGAAACACAGCACATCTCACCTTTAAAAAATACCCTTCTATAGTGCATTAACTGTTAACACAATTAGCTAATAATAATAATATAATTAAAGCCGCAAGCGGCATCGAACGGCCCTCGCGGGCCGCGCGTCGCACTTGGCCGACCCGGCGCTCCCCCGGGTGGCGCCGACGCTCCCCCGGGTGGCGCTGACGCTCCCCCGGGTGGCGCTGACGAGCCTCTTGTCTCTGTGTGTTTGTGGCTTTGGGCTGAATTTCTCACTAAACACATAAAGTCCACACACACTGGAGATCCTGATGTGCTAACATAGATAAACATGGGCACTTTGGGACATCGCCATGGCAACACCGTGCAAAATACAACCTTGGGCCCCGGACTTTTTTGTTCGGGCTGACCTGAAGAATCACTGTGCCAAATTTCACGTTCTTCTATGAAACTATTAAGACGTTATATCACTTTGAAATGTAAGAAATTGTAGAAATTTTCCCATTAGGATAATATGGAGGCTTTGGCGCATCGCCATGGCAACCCAGTGAAATATACCATATGGTTGTCATTTGACTTTTTTGATCGGGATGACATGAGTCATTGAGCCAAATATGAGAATATTCTGTAAAAATAAAATATTTTTCATGAATGGGAATTTATCTGATCTTTCCCATTAGGATAACATTGGAGCTTTCGCGCATCACCATGGCAACACGGTTAAAAATACCATATGGTTTATATTGGCTTTTTTGATTGAGATGGCCCAGAGTAATTTTGTACAAAATTTGGTACATTTTAGAAAAACTAAAATTTTGACCATCCATGCAAAATTTTATTCTGTCCTGCAGGGGGCGCTATCATACCATTTTTGCTCGTGTCACAATTATTCGGCTTTGGCATGAAAATTTTACAAGTGAATCAAATTTGAGAACAATCGGACTTCGTATGGCCGAACGGGAGGAAATTTTGACATTTGAAAATTGCAAAAAATCTGAACAAATTTTGCAGCTTCGCCGCACGTAAACCGTGACAGTTATTTAAAAAATTCAGCTATCGTTTGATGCTGCACTTTTTTAGATGATGTACGGCGATTTTCACCCCCGTGGGTGAAGCACTTTCAAAGGAGTTCGTTCAAATGCGACGTGAGCGAAAATGCTGGCCGCCTTCTGGTTTGTCAGAGGTCGTGGCCATAATAATATTTCTTTTCTGTCTTCACGTGAGGAATGTCTGTAGCGAATTTCGTGACTGTACGACAAACTTTATGTCGGGACGTCTCCCATAGGCATAATGTATTTTGACTTTTGCAGGTGGCGCTGTCGCGCCATTTTTTTATGCCCATACATGCAACATATATTTTATCAAATTTTTCGCCACTTCTGAATTTTGGGCAAAATTTGTCATGTCACATGCCTTCGGCATGGGTTGCTAGGATACTGCTGTTCACGGAGAGAGTGATCGAGGGACGAAGTTCAGTGCCCAGGCATCATCGTTGCGAAAGCAATAGGCCCTACGCCCTGTAGGGCCTAAAAAATAATAATAATTTTAGCAAAAACAATATATCCTTTTACATAGGACGCGCATATTATACATTTTTTAAAAGCTCTCGAGATTCCCCACGTGACCGTGGGTTCTTACGCGCTCGTCATTCACCATCTCGTCGGGGTCACTCATTGACTCCCATTGATTTCCATTCATTTTAGCAGCTATAAATATGGCCCATGCCTTCGGCCTGGGGGCTTGGATACAGCTTGATGTCAGGAGTGTGTTTGGGGGACAGGAGGCGCTTCGCGCTACTTTTGTCAACATTGAGTGAAGTGGCACAGGTGGGTGTGGTGGTGGTGGTGGAGGAGCTCAGAGAGGTAAGTGGGGGCCAGGTTGTGGAGGGACTTGTACACGATGGTGAGGAGTTTGAATTGGATGTGCTGAGGGACGGGAGCCAGTGGAGATCTCTGAGGACAGGAGTGATGTGTTCACGGGAGGATATATACTCCAGCCTCCAGTATTGTATATACTGGAGTCTGTTGAGTTTGGAGGGTGAACCATAGAGCAGGCTATTACTGTAGTCGAGGTGAGCGGAGACAAAGGGGTGGGTGAGGGTTTCACCGAGCGATGTTTTGGTGAAGTGTTCGATGTGGTGTTCATAGGAAAGGGTTTGGTCAAAGATGATGCCAAAGTCACAGAGGTGTGAGGAGAAGGGGACTGAGGAGCCGTTGATGGAGAGGGTGAGGTTATTGTGGGTTTTGGTAAGTGTTTTGTCACAGTTGAGTTGGGGAAGTTTGACTGTAGCCAGGACTTTATTTTGGAGCTGCAGCTTGTGAGGGTGGAATGTGTAAGTGTTTTATTTATGTAGCCCTTTGCACAAACACATGTCCCCAAAGATGCTTTACAGAGCATTATTTACAGATCAATTGTTCATTCACTCCAGACCTGGTGGTGGTAAACTACTGTTGTAGCCGCAGCTGCCGTGGGACAGACTACTGGAAGCTAATCCAATCTCTGCCATCAGTCCCTCCGACCACCACCACTCACGCACACACCACCTTTATACTATGTAGCATGTTTTGGGTTGATGGGGGAAACCCATCCAGACATGGGGAGAACATGCAAACTCCACACAGAAAGGCCCAGGCGACCTGGGGATCGAACCCAGATCCTTACTGTTTATGTATTAAATATGGGACAGTGCACATTAGTCAATATGCATTAGTGCAGCTGTAAATGTGCCAGAGTTTGCCGTGTAGGCTCATCTTCATCCATAGTCCCATTGGCAGGTTGATGGCAAGACAAACAAGAGCTCCGCCAGCGGGGCAAAATACGCCCGTACTTTGAATTATTGTATATAGAATTAAGTTAGAATTTGTCAAACCTAGTTAAAGATGAATTGTTGGTGCAGTTTGGAAGTTTGACATTCCTAGGTGAGACGGTTGTCGAGATAGAGTGCAAACAAGAAATTGTCCACAGACAGACGGACAGACGGACAGACAGACGGACAGACAGACGGACGGATAATCAATAGGAAAATCTGGCTCTTGCAGTAGGAGTATGAGTATGACATCATCACATTCTAGAATCGGAATTCCACCAATCAGATTGCAGCAACAGAACTTAAAGACACTACAAAGCTTTAATGTGTCAAAGCTCAAAGAAGCAGAGAATGTGGGTTGTTCTCGCTTTCAGCAGCAGAACATTTGAGAAGAGAGTTCAGATCTACGGCACATAACATAAAAGGACAGAGATGGAAGATAAAAAGACAGAGATGGAAACAATCACAGTTAGCAAGAGCGACGGGCAGGTTTTCGCAAAGGGTTGGGCCGTGACCTTGACCTTTGACCCTGTGACCTTGAAATCAATAGGGAACATCCTTGACCCATGGGGTGTCCAGCCATGAAGTCTGACATTCCTAGGTGAGACGGTTGTCGAGTTAGAGTGCGGACAAAGCTTCAAAGACTTCAAAGCTTTGAAGTGTCCACAGACGGACGGACAGACGGACAGACGGACAGACGGACGGACGGACGGACAGCGCCATAACATAATACGTCCCGTCTTATTACGGGCGTATAAAAACAAGACATAGGCGCAATAACATTCAGTCCACCACACCACCATGCCGGTAGAGTTAGATGTCATCTGCAAAACAGTGGAACTAGAGGTCGTGGCAGGGCATTATATGACCAAAGGGGAGGATGTAGCATATGAAATCCCTCTGCCCCACTCACTCCTTGAATGAGTTAGGCAGAGGGGGACTTGCAGTGGTTAATATGGATGAACTGGTCTGTCAGTGAGGTAGGAGGTGAACCAAGGGAAGGCGGTGTTGGTGATGTTCATGGTGGTCTGCAGGCGGGCCTTTTATTGTTTTGAAAATGATTTTGGCCAAAACAAGTATTTAATTAGTTTCAATTTCATTTTTGTCCCCACTGCCCTTGCTCACTGCACTAAATCAACCCCTTTCAGAGCGCTATCGCAACACAATCAGTGCATCCAGCTAATGAAACTACTGCACATCACCTCAGTTTGTGAAGTTATAGTGTATTGTTTTGTATCATGTTTTTGTATTTTTGTGGAGGATTGTCATGTGGGAGCATGAGTGACATGGGCTTGTGGGCTGAGCATTGTACAGGATCGTACTGGTACCTGTAAGGAAGGTTAGGATAGGGCCCAGGAGAATACAAGTTTACTCAAACATGCATGACTGATATCTAAAACCTCTTCAGGCATGTTTTTGATGAAAGAATGTTATAACATTGGAGAAAGCTCCAAAAAGTCAATATTTTATGCCCCTTCTTTGAACAGCCATTATACACTATATATTCATATTTTTTCCACTTTACATTGACATGACCATTTTAAAACTCAAATTCAAAGAACTACTTCGGCTTCAAACATACAACTGGCCTATTTTTTGTATTTTTTATAATCTTTTCTTCCACCGAAGTCTTCCTCTCCAAACCATATGCTTGTACTGCCAGAGAGCGGGCTGTAGAGGTGAACTGACCTGGCTGAGCTGCAGATGGAGGTCCCTCTTGTCTGTGGCCAGGGCAGAATTGAGGATGGCCATTTTGTCTAGAGCGTCCTGTGTCTCATCCAGCTGTCTCTTCAGAAGTGTCTCCGTGGAGGACAGACGCAGTTCTACCTCCCTGCTCTGAAGGGCAGACACAGTCAGCCCAGAGTGAAACAACAGTCACTCCAAATGAGAGGCAGCAAAGTAAAAAGGGAACGGGGGTCATTTATTATAAAATCAAATTAGGTTACGATTATTATTTAGGTTAAGGTTAGGGTTTAGGTCACCTGCTTGTCTCCATGGAGATGTCATTGCTTTTCCTGGAATGTTCCATGGTATATTAAACACATCTATACAGCATTTATTCATTATGAGGTTTTTTATTGCTCAAAATTACAGTCATTCTCTATGTGAATAGAGTTGCCACTCCACAGATCTGACCTGCAATAGTCTATAGTTGTCTCCCTTGAGATAGATGGTATCTCTACCATGGAACATTCCAGACAAAGCAATAACATCTCCATGAAGACAAGCAGGGGACAGACCCTCCACCAGAAAATTGTGCAGTGTATCTTTAAGTTCAGGCTAAGTTTTACCTTTGCCAGAGCGTCTCGCGCATCTGCAGCCTCTTCTTCTGCCCTCTGTCTGTCCAGCTGCTCCTGCTCCAGTGCAGCCTGCAGGTGGAACAGCAGCATTACAACATCAAAATATTAAAGCCCAAAGACCACAGGGCTAAACAAAAGCAGACACAGTCTGACCGTGAGGCTGTGGATCTCCTGTCTCTGTTGGCCCTCCCGCTCCGTCATCTCAACCTTCTCTAGGAGCTCCTGTTCTACCCTGAAACAGCCCAGAGTTTAAGTGACAGACATGACTCTAACATGTGGATGTGAGGGGTCAGTGCCTGTACCTACGCTGAGCCTGCTCTTCCAGAGTCTGTCTCCTCTTCTCCTCTTCCTCCTTCTCTGTCCTCAGCCGGTCTCTGTCCCTCTGTAGCTCCTGGACCTCGGAGCGCAGGGCTGTGCTGTCCTCCTGCTCCCTGACACAGCACACACACATCAGGGTCTGAATGAGAATGCTCAACCAGGAAAAAAGGCATCATCCAGGCAGCAGTGAAACCTCTGGAGGTGGTCCTGGGTCTCACGGAGCCTCTGCAGTGTGAGGGCCCTCTCCTCCTCCCTCTGTGTGAGCTCTGTCTGCAGCCGTGTGTGAGTGGCCTCCCAAACACTCCTCTCCTGCTCCGTCCGTGTGAGCTCTGCCTGCAGAGTGCTCCGCTCCTCTTCCAGCCCATGGACACGCTGCTCCAGAGCCTAGGACACAACCACACTCATCATCAATATACTCATTACCGGCAAAAATGAGAACAATATAAATGCGAGCGACTGCAGACAGTGTAAATGTCAAAGTGCCAGGGTCTGGTCTCTAACTATTTGCCATTTTATTTAGACATAAAGCAGCAGAGAACCTACAGACTGGAGTTTGGTGACATCAGTTCAACCCATGTCCACTGTGACTGAGGCACAGGTCTGTGTTAAAGTCTGAGGTGTGAAAGCAACAACAGTTAAAAGGTTAAACAGTGAAAAATTAATGGACGCAGAGTTAAAGATACTGATGAGTGAAATATTTTGAAAGTTTTTATATAAAAGTGTATGTAAGAGACACTTTTTGCTCAATCTTGTGGTTATTTGTACATATTGCAGAATTTGATTTTAAAAGTTCAAAAACTAGAAGAGTGACATATGTGAAAAGTAAGAGCAGGAAAGAGAAAAACTGGACAATTCTGAAGAGGTGTCGAAGGAGTTGAAAAGGGTCAAAACATGGATAAAGGGTAAAATGCAAGAGCAAATAGTGACACTCCAAAATGAAACAATATTATGAACCTTAGTTTGGGACCTTTGAAAGACTCAGTTTATACTGAGAGTACTGTGCCTTACCTGCAGGTGGTGCTGGTTTCTTTGGAGGGCAATCTGTGTCTGACTGATGACCCCCAGCAGAGAGGACAGGTCCTGGGTGAGGACACCCTCAGAGAAGACAGGAGGTGATGGACAGCTCAGAAAGCTGGTCTGAAAACAGCAGCAAAGGTGGTCTGGTCAAAGATCCTCCTCACGGTGCCCAAAACTTAAAATATAATACATAATGTCCTTTTGTTTCATTCACATGTTTACCACACAAATCTTGCATATTTAGGTTGAACTGAAAAACTGAAAACACTCCACTTACTAATGTCATTAAGTGCTAATATTAAGTGCTAATACAGGAAATACACCTTCATTAGAATCATTTCATAAGTTACAGTTACAGCTGGAGCTTTAGCCTCATTCAAATTGCTTCACTTGCACCAACTGATATTAGAGACTTTCTATTGATAATACCAAACTAAAAAAGTATTCCAGAAATAATAGCAACAACTTTAGAAAATACTGAGGAGTAAATTATTTCAATCTAAACTTTAAAACTACCAGTACATGCAAGGTGGAACAGGGCTTTTGGAGCTTTGGAGATGTACACGGATTAATAATAAACTCAAACGTGTGAAATAAAACACAGCAGCATTATACCACGGCTAAAAGATCACATCATTAAGTTTTGTGTAATATAGGACCTACAGCTAACATATAAACCCCATTCCCATGACGTTTAGACCTTTACAAACATGATTGTTCCAGTTTAGCTGTTCATATGCAAGTCTTCTCATAAATGTTGATGCTCACAGTTATTCTGAGCCGTATGAATCACAGTATTTATCAGATACACTGTAATGAGATATGTGTGGTAAAAGTGCCCTCACCAGGCCCAGCAGCGCAGCACTCAGGGCCTGCAGGTTGGACTGGGCCTCTCTCAGTCTGGCACACTCCTGCTCCAACAGACACGAGGTGCTGTCCAGGCTACACCAGCACAAGAGCAGGAAGGACAGGGAAAACAACAGGTGAACACCGCGGGATCAGCGTATGGAAACATGCCACTGGCTTTGGATTATTTTAATGTATATTTCTATTCTATTCCCCTACTGTGGGCTCACCACCTACAGAGGGGTTCATGGGGGGGTCAGGTGCTATGAGGATTGGGCAGCAACCCCCGCAACCCAGCTGGATTAAGCGGGAGAAGATGGATGGATGGATTTCTATTCTATTCTATTTATAGTTCTATTCTATTGATCCCAGGAAGACCAACATGCTATATATACTAGTGTATAGTAAATAGGAGCTGGATCTGACACACTACTTCAACACAGGAACTAGCACAATGGTACTGAACCGCCAACCTTCCTCTTCTAATCTAGAAAACACTGTAGCTCTGGTCATCTGGACACATCGGCTCCTTATAGAAGCCATTTTACATTTGCTGGTCCTGGCTGGGATTTATTCTACTCTGAGCTAACCAAGTCTATCCCCAAAGGGAGGAGTTTTAGAGTGAAACTGCCCTGTCCTAACAACTCATGGTAGATTTTTATTTAGCGCTTTTCCACCTTTAAGGAACAAAGTGCTTTACATCATAGAACCACTCACCCATTCACACACAGACACCCATACACCAGTGTGCCCCAACATAGGGTCATAGGAGTTCTATCAAATGTAAAGTGGCTTCTGGCTGGAGCAGAAAAGACTTTGCAAAAACAGAATCCGGATTGCCACCACAGAAACCTTCTTTACACTGAACCACTCCTGGACATATGAGGGATTATGCTGGCTTGTCTCGCAATTATAAACACATCAACCAACCAGTGGGGGCAATAGTGGCACAAGTGCCAAGACACTTCACTCACAGTCTAGAATGAAAGTGGTGTGTGTGTGTGTGTGTGTGTGTGTGTGTGTGTGTGTGTGTGTGTGTGTGTGTGCGTGTGCGTGTGGTGGTGGTGGTTGGAGGGGCCGATGGTGCAGATTAGCAGCCTTGCTTCTCTCAGTCTGCCCCAGGGCAGCTGTGGCTACAACAGTAGTTTACCACCACCAAGTATGGAGTGAATGAAGAATGAACCAAATTGTAAAGCAACTTTGAGTGTCTAGAAAAGCGCTATATAAGACTAACGCATTATTATAATTATTATAATTGTATTATTATCATTAGAGACACAGTTGACCAATGGTACTCTCCAATCCCCTGCCAGTCCCTCCAGCACACTTACTCCTCCTTCAGCTTCTTTAACTCACAGTCCTCCTGGATCTGTGCAGCTTCAGCAGGGCTCAGCTCGTCCAAATGGAAGGTACCCAGTGAGACAGAGGACACCGAGACAGGGGACAGAGGACGGGGAGGGGGACAGGACTCTGCCACCATGGTGGAGGACAGAGGAGGGGGAGGCAAAGCAGGGGAAGGAGAGAAGGGGGCATGGAGGACAGGAGGAGAGGAGGAGAGAGGGAGGACAGGAGGAGAGGAGGGGGGGGGGACCTGAGCAGCAGACAGGGGCACAGCAGCAGGTAGTGAGGAGCTCTGGCTGAGAGTGAGTGAGTTACAGGAGGACAGCACTGATGTGGACATGCGGGACAAGTCTGCTCTCAGCTGCCACAGGTCCCTGCACAGAACAGGACAGAATCATTTACAAGTCACATTCGGGTTAAGAAATCCCAGGTCAGATAAGAGTGAAACAAGTCATCATGTTAACTCATGCAGTGGATCAAAAGTATACACATTATTCATGACATAACATTTATTAATCCCACAGTCTGTTTGACCAAACCCACTCCACAGAGTCAGGCTGGAGGCTGGTGTACACTGTTGTCTGGGGTTTTAATTGTGTTTATGTTTATTGCAGCTGTTCCAAAGAATCTAGAATCTCCAGCCATGCAAGACGTAAGATGGCGCATGCTCTGCTGCGACAACACAACCTGTACTTACCCCGAGTGCATTTGATTGTTTTTTGTCTAGTTTAGTGTTTATTGTGTTGTTTTTGTATGTCTGTCTAAACTAGTACAGTGTTGTGGAAATGAATTTCCCCTTGGGGACAATAAAGTCTAAAGTCTACTCTCTGACCAGTCACAGACAAGAATCCAACTTCCAGGCTATGCGAAGATGGAACATACCCACTGTTTAATCACTGTATTACATTAAAGCCCCAGTGTGCAACTTCTTTGCCAAAAATAGATTCAAATAAAAAAAAATTCATCATGGATATTTTGATTGCACTGAAAAAATTATGAAAACAATGCATTCTTACTGCGGCCATGCTTGCATCTCCACAAACCTGACTCTCATTTGTGCTCCTCCTGCTTGTTTCCATGGAAATGTTCTTCCTTTGGCTATAATATTCCACAGTATGGTGTAAAATCATCTATCTCCATGGAGAATACATATTTGCCTTTCATTCAGTCCATCATCCGTTAGTATCATGTTGTATAATGTGCGGTTTCATCTGATTTTAGTCATGAATTCAAATTCACGTTGACCCTGCCCCTGCACACACCACCAGCTTCATCGTACAGGCCTCGGGTCTGACAAGGTCAGAGTTTACCGCCCCAGCACATACCTGTCTGAGGCCGACCTGAACAAGTGCCACTGACGCTTGAGCAGGACCACAGCCCTCCACAGGGACAGCAGCGCACCCTGGTGGTGAGTCCGGACCACGGCACTGCTCTGTAACACACACACACAGTTAGGAAGACGCACAGGGACACACAACAACAAGAGGTCACACAGGAGGACAGATGGGAGCAGGAGAGTATTCTGATGATCGCTCAATCCCAACAGACTAGCAACCACTCTTATGAACACTGAATGTATTTGATATCTGCACACCTCCCTCTGCGTTTGCCAATCAGCCTTCCGGTGCTCTGCCTCATTCACTGCTCGGGACCAATCAGCCGTCAGCTTCTCCAGGTCCTCCTTCAGTGTGGCGCTGCTCTGCTGTGATTGGTTGAGTTTCTCTCGGAGCAGAGCGTTGGTATGTGCCAGAGCCTGGGACCTGAGACACACATTGAGGACATGGTCAGCCATTCATGAAAACAAGAAAAATGTCACCAGACACATATGACTTTTACCAGGGGTTTCCAGCCTTTTTTCTCCATTGAGCTACCTTCACAAAACAAAAAGGCCAGAAAACTATCAATTTCAGCAGTCGTAAAGAAATTGCAGTCGTGAATTAGAGTAAATGAGAGAAAATACAGTATAAGAGCCCCGGAAACCCTTAGATGGGGAACAGTTAAATGCATATACAAAACATAAACCAGTGTTATCTGTTTGACTGATGCACAAAGTTAGGCATCAAAGTGATACATTTACAATGGCAGTTAATCAAACTTTACTTATTGTGCACAATACATAGAATACCGAAATCCCTTGGTGAGCTACTTGGAAGGAAGTGGAGACCCCTGACTTACACCTTGCTACTGTTGGTACAGTGATACTTTGCAGCTGATGTCATCAACATTTCCTGCGGTTTTTTAGACTTTAATCTGAACACTATTTTAACACAATCTGACCCAAAAGAGTTGATTAGGTTGGAAATACAACAGGTGAGATGATTTGTGCTTGAGTTTCAGATTATTTTAAAACTTTTCTGCCTGTGTTTGCTAATTCTGTCACCATGGGTTAGGGTTAGCTGATGAACATTCCGCCATACACATACAGGTAGAACATCCCCAGTGTGATATCACTGCAAAGTATCAGTAACTTGCTATATGACAAACCTGCACAGTCCTACCTACACCTCAAATGTTTTTAACATTTAACACAAGAAAGTACATGTGTAGGAAGATTGTCCTATGAATCTGCCATTTCTACAATGTTAAACGTGACAATTTGGAGTAAGAAAACTAAAGACTCAGAATGGCCACTGTTATCTCCCTTTGGAATTTGGGAGGCCCCGCTGACCGGAGCAAACCCCCACTCTAGGCTAAGATTCCTCTAGCCAACAAACACGAGACATTTTCTGTCCAAACTGACCCGAAGACAAGAGACAAGAGACTCAGAAGACTTCTACGTTCCCTTTTCCAAAGAAACCACATTGACTGGAGTAATTCAGATAAATATATTAAACAAATAACTGAGACAAATAAAAGGACACTTTTGTTTGTCTATCGAATTTCTCTACATTTAAAGTCAATGGACTTTCCATTTCCAAGATGAACTTTTGACCTATTCAGATCTCTGAATCACTGAATCACTTGTGTTCTAATATCAATTTGTAAATGCGAATGTAAATGTTTTTAAACTGTTAATGGTTCATGTGTAACATCAGAAGCCCCATCTCACTCCTTCTCTGTGCTAAGAGCCAAAGGGGGGAAGGGAAAAGAAAGAACTCTTATCAGACTCATAGACTGCAGCTTCTCCAGAGAGTCTTCTCCAGCTGCCAAGGAGCTACAACGCTAAAGTTCTCTCCTCCTTTCATACAAAGCATCTGCCAGGGGGACAACGCCTAGTTCTCCCCAGGGTCTTCTCTGACTTCTCCAAAGGGGACAACGCTTAGTTCTCCTCTAAGTTCTGCCCCTCTTTTTGACGTGTTTTACAGCTGTAGCTTAAATCTGACCATTTTTCCAAAATCCGAACAATTGCATTTTATAGTCAACGCATCTTTGACTAATTGCCTTATTTCTGTCAGCGGTACTCAGACCTCACAAGACACTAAGTGTCCCTGCTCCTCTCGTTCTGTGGCCTCCATCTCAACAAGTTTGATTCTTCAGATCCGACGCTCTGAGGACTTCGAACTACAGAGAAACCGCCTGAAGGACCAAACGAACGGACATCTCCTCTACTGGACGTATGCGCATGTCACAGAAAGGCTTATCAATGCAGACTCAACACACAGCTTTAAATAATTCCTAAGACTTTTGTACAATTCCTTTGTCCACATTAGCCTCATTTCACTCATTCTAAACTCATTTGCATAATTTAATATTTAAATGCCGTTTAACTTGGTCAATAAATATTCATAAACCACAGTTTTACTCGATCAATGTGATGTTTTACTTCAGATTCTGGTCCCTGTCATGTCAAAGAACTTAACGAACCTTCAGATCAAAATGTTTAATTAATTATTAATTAATTATAATAGGTAATTGATTATATTGTATTGGTAATATTTTCTCAACACTAGTTGAGTGGTGCCCCAAACTCTTAATTCTAGTAAAATCAGAACCACAAAGGCCACGTGGTGCTGCTGAGCTCAGAATAATCAAATTCCGATTAACCCAATTCAGTTCCCACATTCTTTAAGTATAGGAACCATCCAATACTTAAAGAATAACCCACATGAAAACACTACATATTTTAGTGTGATCCATGTGAGGAATATTTTTCTTACACAGGTGGCAGATTTTCATGTTTTCCTAATTCTGACGGTTTGGTGGAACAGGACCTGTGGTCAATATTTATCATAGTTTTACAGTTAAATGGCAGAGTTTGTTAATCAAGCAAATAAATGCTGTCCCACTTTAATGGCGCTGGACACTCTTCTCCGTCCAGTGGCTGTATCCCATCTTGGAACGCTGCTGGACATTGTTCTCCATCTGGGGTGGCCGTTCCCCTTCCTGGACCGCTGTTGGACACATCTTCGTCTGGGATGGCTGTATTCCTTCCTGGGCTGCTGCTGGGTACTCCTTTCCGTCCGGTTTGGCGGTTTCCCTGGCGTTACCTTGTCAAGCCTGTTCCATGTCTCCATGTCAGCTCTGTCCATGTCGTCCTGCCTAACTGTGAGTCTGTCCCAGTGTATTCAGCCTGCTCCCTTCACCTCATCCTGCACATGCCTGTAATAAATACCTGTTAACACCTACCTGCGCCTCTGTCTCTGCTTTGGGGTCCTCCATACAGAAAACATGACCGTCTTTGTCCAACTATTGAGCTAATTCCGTCTAGTCTTAGAAGAAATTACTTGATCCAAATGACTTTGGACAGAATTCTTTCTCAGAGTTTTCCTCAATGAAAATGGCAACAGTTGAAACTCTGCAATATGACAGATTCATAGGTCATAGGACAGTATGTGTTAGCTGTGTTTTAGTGAAATGTATAGTCTAACCTGTGCACTTTACACTAGTGAAATCAGAAAGTGAGAGGTACATTCGAAAGCGTGTGTGCTCTGTGTGATGTAATAGGGACACATACCTTTGCTGTTCCTCCTCCAGCCTGATGAGGGCGCTCTCCAGAGAGTGGCTGTGCTGGTCCCGGAGCCTCTGCTGCAGGCATAAACCGTATACATGAGAGGACAGAGCTAATGCACTAACCGCCGCATGCCAAACAGGAAGTGCTCCAGGCGGGTCTTCGGCTCCTTCTGACTCTGACTCCCATTGACCTACATTGGGATCTTATCGCTCCTCTCTCTGTAACTGCTGCCGTGGCCTCGTCATTTTGGTCCAAAAATGTTCGTATGAACCCGCTCTATATGATCCTGAATTTTGTCCGTCAAAAAATCCTATTAATGACATAGAGCCTGGCTCCAGATCCTGTAACTGTGAACATCACAAGCAGCACTGAACACTGTGGGTGACGTCACACTCGCTTAGTCCACTTCTTTTATACAGTCTGTGGCTCCAGACCAGAATGTGCACGAAAGTCGCTTCTATTGGTGGTTTTCAGACACTAGAATGTGATGGTGTCACACTCTCAGGTGTGGGGCAAGAGCCAGTTTCCCCTGTTGATTACATTGTACTTTACCATGAAATATCCAAAATGCAAATTCACAAATGTTGAACCGGAACATTTCTATCAGTGTCAAGACACAAGAACTCACTGTATGGTTAAAATTCTGCATTTTAACAATATTAATTTTACTTGCCCCCCATCTGTATTAAATAACATTGGTCTGTAATGCTGTGATGTCGTCTGAAACCAGGAATAGGGGACAGGTTCTGACAGTGTAACGGAGCCGTCTATATGACCCATAGACTGTAAAACTGTGGCTAAGCCGAGATCCATATTTGGAATTCTGACCACGAGTATCATAGCAACCAAAGAGGCAATCGGGAGAGAAGCTGTTGAAGTTCCTTCTGCACTGATGGTATAACAGGGAGTGGGCACTTAGCAGCACTATCAATCAAACCTGTTGCTAACACTAGTGGGAGCGGCTTCAGGAAAAGACTTTGCATGATTTGTCTGTTATTAATGTTCATATCTTGATGCAGAAACAAAGTAGTGAAAAAAATGTAGAGTGGGTTAATACAAAAATGTTAAGACCAAAATGACGAGCCTGACAACGACAGAGGGAGGGGCCATGGTTTTACAATAGAAAGTAAATTGGAGGCAGAGTTAATGGAGCCGGAACCGCACCCACGCTCACTTCCTATTTGGAACGCTCCTGCTAGTGAGTTAGCCATGTCCATACAGTCTATGATCTGACCATGTGCAAGGGAGTGGGTTATAGGGGACAGGGTCTGACCTTTGTGCTGACCAGCTCAGCCTGCTCCTTCTGGACCTGGACCTCCAGATGTTGGGTTCTGTCTCTGTACTCCATCACCTGAGGACACACAGGGGCAGCAATCGACACATTTTTTGCTACAACATTTGCTGCAACATTGATTTAACAGAATAGGTGTGACATACTCTATTTGTATTAGTCTAATCCTAACTAATGTGCAATTTAGACAAGTTTTGTTAACATTAGAGAAAGAGAGACTAAAATGGGAAATATCTCTATGTATGTCATATCTGCAGCCCGAGTCCAGCTAGAAAGTTATAGAGTTCATCAGTATTCAAAAAGTAGAAGAAACACGGCAATATGCTAAAAACACATTTTAGTGACATAGTCTAAACCTGTCATATGAGCTTTAAACAGGGGGCATTTTACTTCTGTGGGGTATTAACTGCTAACACAAAATATATTTAGATCACTAGGTTACCTTTTATTGTTTTGAAAATGCTGTATTCACACAATTGTATTGTATTGTATTAACATGTTTTATAAGCTTCACTTTTATTCCTGACACTCTGAGTGCCTCCCTTTGCTCCCTGAATTAAGTCACTCCTCCTTCAGAGCGCGATCACAACACAATCAGCGTGTATCCACTAATGAAACTACTGCACATCACATCAGTTTGTGGAGTAGTTGTGTACAGTTTGTCATGTTTTTGTATATTCTTGGAGGTTGTCATGTGTCGCCGTGTGTGAGGATGGAGCAGACCTTGTTCTGTAGCCGGTGGATGTGCAGAGCCTGGCGCGCCTCTCTCTCTCGACACTCCCTCATCTTCCTCCTGCAGTCCCTGTGCTCCTCCTCGAGGGGGCATAGCGGCATGCTCTGGAGCAGCTGCACACACAGGACACCATGACGCCCACATGATGCACACATATGACACACATGGAGAACACACACATGTGCATGCGAACCATAGACATAACCTTTAACCCTAACCCAGAGAGATGAAGGATCACTGACCCGCTGGTCCAGGGCCTTGGTCCTCGACTCCAGCTGGTCCTTGTGAGCTCGGGTCTCGGCCAACTCTTCCTGAAGGCGGGACACCTCTCTCTGCAGCTCCGCCTTCTCTTGCTGCCAGCCAATCATGGCCTCCACCTCCATGTGCATGTCTGTGGTCTCCCTTTATCAGAATCAGAATCAGAATTACTTTTATTCATCCCCGAGGGGAAATTTTCTTTGTTACAGATGCAACCGACCAAGAGCATGTAGATCGAAACAAGTTACAAAAATAAGATAAGATAAATACAATAAGATAAAAGATAAAATAGCTCTCTCTGGGAAATTATTTACATCAGTGACATATTTATGACTATATACATGTGTGAGCAGGGAATAGGATAAAAAGGATTGAGTAGTTTGTGATTTAAAGTGCAGCGTTCAACAGTTTGAACAGTTTCAACAGTTTTATGCTGAACAAAGGTGCACTTCTTTACTTCAGCTCATTCCCTTATACAGCAACTTCTGCTTTTGTTCTGGTCTGATCCAAAAGGTGATGGTACAATCCTGTTGCCTTCATTGCACACTCCTTGGGCAAGACATATCCCAGAAAGACCAGTTAAAAGAACTGTATGTTACCTGTACTCTTACAGTTTAAAAAACCATTACAGTCACAACTGAACCTGTGTGGACAGTGCGTTAACCTGCAGGCAGAGGACACATCCACGTTCATGATTCAATATCATGTTGACTTATCTGGAAAATCCTAAGAAAGTTGAATATAAACCTTTTGCCTCTTAGTCTCTTGTAGTAATAGGAACAGTGTTTTAGTAATGAATGAAATAGGTAGATAACAGTATGTGTAAGTAATGTGTAAAATGTATTGTCTGTATTTTAATTGCTATGGGCCCCATTTATAAGCCCAGGCCAGCTTCAGGGGTGTCTCATTTACAGAATGTATGTGATAAACTGTGATTGATATTTTAAATGTACATTTTGCAAAATAAAATAAAAATAACATTTTTTCTCAGTATATGGACAGGCCTCATGTGCAAGCTCAGAACCTCCAGAATTCCCTTCCTGAGCTGCAGAGGCTGCACTAGCATTGACTCATGACTGGTGCAGGTGCTGGAGTTTAGGGAGTGACCGTTCAGATCAGTGAGAGACATTTAAGGTGTAAACACAGTGGACTTCAGCATTGAAACTGGCAACCAAAATGAGAGACTCACATGAGGCTCATTCTGCTTTCTGATTGGATAATCGTCTTGAGAACCAAATTCTAAGATGAAATTGAATATCATGTCCAGTGTTCTTGTAATGTGTGTGGAGTTTGCATGTTCTCCCCGTGTCTGGATGGGTTTCCTCCGGGTACTCCGGTTTCCCCCATCAACTCAAAACATGCCCGCACCCCTATGAACTAACATCAAGGACCATGTTGTCCACCCTCCTGTGGGCTCACCACCTGCAGAGGGGTTCATAGGGGGGGTCAGGTGCAATGACGATTGGGCAGCAAACTGCCCCCGCGACCCAGCCGGATTAAGCAGGAGAAGATGGATGGATGGATGTTCTTGTAATTAAAGTGCATATGACAGGTTAGAATATTAGTTCTCTGAAACATAGTAACATCATTATATTTATAATTGTTTGTAATTTTGGTGAAGGTTATACTTTTACTTTCTGGTTGGATACAGTGAGCAGATGACATGCTGAGGAGTGTTACCTAAATAAGGGCTAAAACCTTTCTAAATTAGACACTTTATGATTTGACTGATAAAAACTAATGACAATACCTTTATTTGGTTAAATCAATGTTAACCTGTGCATAAACTGTCTGAATTTTGGATAGAATAGAAATCATTTGATGACACAGGTAGTACTGCCTGTATTTTCCAAATTTTGTTGTCTAGTTTTCTCCACAAACTTAACAGACACTTAACTGTGATCTCTAATAAATACTGACCACAGGCACTATCCCACCAAGCCAGTCTGAATGAGAAAAGTATATGAATCTGTCAAATGCACTTTGACATAAATCAGTATTACAATTATCAGTTAAAGCTATTTGTGATTTGAACGTGTCTAAAATCTTACATAGGGGTCCTTTAAAGAGCATACATCCCTCCCATCTCTACAGGACCTGTGCACCTCCAGTACACAGACACGTGCAGGTGGGATCTGACCCTTCCCCTCAGGCAGGAGGCTACGGTCCATTCAGACCAGAACCTCTCGCCATAAAAACAGTTTCTTCCCCTCTGCTGTTGGACTCATGAATAATAACACTAGCGGATGCTATCCTTGCTTGCTCCTGCAGTTTCCTTCTTTACTTTGCCTTTTAATCAGTTTACCTCGTCCAACACTGGCAGCTAAAACCTGGAACAGGTATAACAGTATTTCTTATTCTGTAAAGCACTTTGAATTAATTTGTGTACGAATTGTGCTGTACAAATAAACTTGCCTTGCCTATGACGACTGTTCCCACCCCCCGCTCTGTTTCAGTCACATGACCCTGTGCTGTATTTTTTGCACATGTCTGTTTTGCACTGATCATTACCTTTATTTTATTTATTGCATGGTTAGTAGTGTTTGTCTTATGTTTCGCTCCAAGTACCACAGTAATTTTCTAATGTTGTGAACCTGTTTACTCATATGGCAATAAATCTTTTCTGATTTCTGATCCCGCTCTGCTGTACACCACAGCAGTGAGCTCAAATCAGCTGCTCCACACATTGACCATCCACTGCCACATTTTCACTTTTCACAATTTCTCACCATGAGACTTCTCTTCTACTTTTTCAGAGACGTACCTTGATGAGAAACGTTTAATAAATGTTCTAATATTTATGAGTAAACTACATAAGAACTGTTCAAACTGAAACTGAAATTCAAGTCTATCTTTAAATGTGAGACATTTTCCCCTGTTCACCTGCAGTGTCTCGCCTTAAAAATGAAATAATAACATGAAACAGATTATATGAGAGAAAATGATTGATATAAAAGCAAATGTGTGCCACCACAGTCTGAAAGTCTGTACAGCTTTAGAATAATCTGATCATTAAATTATGTGGTAATATACCACATCTGAATTGGTTTGATATTGGATATTGGATATTCCGCACATTCAAAGACAGTCATTTAACTTGTGGTACATATCATAGATTCTTTTGTGATGTCCTCATGATCATCCATATATCACAAAAATTCACAAATATGTATTAAATCAGCTCATAGTATGTTTTAATAATAACTGTCTTGTGATATATACCCTGGATGATCATGAAGATGTCACAAGTTGTTTGAAAAAAATCTGTGTTCTGTATCCCAAGTGAATTGACTGTCTCTGAATGTGTGGATTATCCAATATCCAAAATCAAACCAATTCACCGCGGTTAATAAAATAAAGATTAATCCGCGGACAGCGGCACAGCCAGAGCCGGGCCGTTACTGCTGCAAACACACTATCATTCTCAATGGCGTCAGAAAAGCGTCATATACAGCAGAACACATTATGCAGAAGGTGTGTGTATTTAAAACTACACGCTCATCACAATTTTAAGACCATAGTTGGTCCAAAATTCAAGAGATGTTTCAGGGAACAGATAGAAACCAGTGAGTGAAACTAACGGGCGCAAAGTGGATCCAGAGGCGCATGTACCTGTGACTGTGCCCGAGAGAGAGCCGGTCCTCACCGCCACGACCCGCTCACTTTGAGCCTCTCGCAGCACCACATCCATGACTCCAACTCATCCATGACTCCAACCACAGAACTATAATACAGCCATGACTCCAACCACCAAAACATGAGAGCAAAACATCAGACTGCACAGTTCAAACTCACCTTTCACCCGCGACCGGACGTGACGCGATAAACCCGCGCCTGCGTGTGTGTGCGTGTGTCTTTTCTGACGCCTAGTTTCAGCCATAGACCGTACGGTGTATAGTTTCAGCACAGGCTGTATGAGTTCGTAAGAGTTCCTGTCTGGACAAAGCTGTCACATGTTAAATACACGCAGGTTCCTTTCACCCGTGGAGCCGTGGGTCTCTGGGCATCCTGGATGTATTCTCGTCATGGATGTATAATAAGAGCTGGATAAGGCACTATCCGTGACCGCAGATTGATGTGTGGCCGAGCGAGATATTGCAGCTGCAGCCCAAGAAAAATTCTCCCATAGAAGCGCAATGTATTTTTTGAGAAATCAAACTGCCCGTGTTCGGCTGACAGGGCATCCACAGCTTTCAAAAAGGTCGGATTTTGTAGAGATTCTTCTGTATTTTTACAATACGAACTTAAAAAAATTTTAATCGTCAAAGTGCCTAAAAATCAAGTTTGTAAAAGTTAGCCTAGCCCCGCTCTAAGCCCGCGCTGGCTCCGCTCTAGCAGCTCGCGCTCTGATTGGTCAGAACGGCGTTTCTGACGTCACAGCCCAACAGTCTTGGGCAGCCTGACGTCAGACGTTGGGCTGCGTTGGGCTGCAAACAAGGAAGTAAATGCGGAAATGAAAATCTTTTTTGCGGTCATGCGCCGATGAGCACAGGCCACTGAAAACAACAGGGCGCCATCTTGGATTCATCTTCCAGATTTTATTATAGTTCTGTGATTCTAGTTCTATGGGGTGAAACTGGTGGAAACACTGCCGCCTGCTGTCCACACATGGCCGGTACGCCTATTACCCTGTGAAACCATAGTTCGTACAACAGAACTGCAGCATAGAATACAGCAAAGGGCCATGGACCTTAAAATCCTGTGTCCCCAGAATGTCCGAGTGTGCAGTTAGCAGATTCACTGATCTAAGATCAGATCTAAATGCGAATAGTTATGAGGCTTTATAACAAAAATGAAGCTACAATTCTGAATTTTCAGGGTCCTTATTAATTATTTTTTAAATGAATCATTGCATTTATACAGCACCTTTCAAGACACCCAAAGCTCTTTACAGCTCATTCTTCATTCACTCCACACACAGTGGTGTAATCTACTACTGTAGCCACAGCTGCCCTGGGGCAGACTGAGGGAAGTGAGGCTCCAATCTGCACCATCGACTCCTCTGACCACCACCACCACTTACACACTCCACTTTCATAATGTAGGTAATGTAAGTGAAGTGTCTTGCCTAAGATGGCACCTGGTGTTCCCAGTGGTCTCCTGTCCAAGTACTGCCCAGGCCCTGCTGAGCTTCTGAGATCTGAGGAGATCAGACTTTGACAAGGCCACAAACATGTTATTCTCCGTCTCTGTTAATAAGGGAAATAAAATTGTTTTTTAGCCTCAAAATTAAGCTTGATCAAAAAGTATGTGAAATGTGTAGCCTAATATGGGATATCTGTGGATAACGTGGAAAAGTATGACATTTCTGAAAGTTCCAGTTCCAGTAAAACCTCAAAATGTTTGTCCATCATAATAACCTGTTAAATAAACCAACATGGAAAAGGTCAGATGTCATTCACATGTGTCTGAGTGGTTTTCATTCACCAAACCGCACTGTCAGGTGATATTCTGTGGGCCTGTCAGGTGATCTGTTGTTTTGCTCCACAGTGGACTTTGGTCATCATCCAAACACCATCTTGTCCCAGTGCATTGTTTCCCATAGATCTGATATTCTGATGGCACACATCGTCTGTATTCCATTATATCACTGTATAACTGTCACCTACAGCCTATTTGTTCTTATGAATATTAGGAATATTGTTAAGTTAAACTTGTGTATTACACTGCAGGTCACATCTGTATTGTCCTGATGTGTTTTGCAGATGTCAACACTTTGACGAGGACAAATGTCCCTCTGGGACAATGGAGAAGATCTGAGATTTGAGTTCATCTTTAACAGTCATGTGACGAGTGTAGTCTCTTTAACACATTTGTATAAGAGACTATACTGGGATGGTATGCTATTTGTTTTTAGACTCTGGGGGAAATTTTAGATTATGGGGGCCAGCATAGTCTTGTGTATTAATGGAAAACACTGCAGTGCTTGGACAAAAAAGAGATTGAGGTCATGTTCTATTCCACACGACTGCCACTGTTCCTCGTGCCTGGATTGGGGGTCCAGTCCTTGATCTTGTGCCTCTGAGCACGTTGGTCAGATCGGTCCGGAAGCTCCGTCCTCCATGTGCTGGATCCAGACGGGACGAACAAGACCAGTGCACAATGGACTGGGTCTGAGCGGGTCCGTGCCGTCCTCTGAGCGCTGGTTCCATGTGGGGAAAGCGAGACTGCTCAGTGGAATATAGATCCGGGCGGGTCGCTCCAGTCCTCTGTGCTCAAGGACTGTGGCTGGTCCTGAGCATCCGTACAGATGTGAGAATCCGGTTTGGTTTGTGATGTCTTGTTCTTCCCGGGGAAAGTGCTTCTCAGGCCAAAGCACCGAACTACTCCTCGCTCCAGCTCCTCTGAGCCTGAACCAGAGCTGCTCCCCCTGCTTCCAGGATGTCGTGGCAGAGGTGCATTCTCAGAACCTGACCAGGTGAAACCGAACTTTAAATAATCAGAATCTTATTTCCTTTTTTTTTTTTTTTTTGTTGGTTCTGTCTCCTCGCTCGCTGCTGATTTCTAACCCTAACCCTTGAGATGGAATCAGAAAACGAGACATTTTACAGATAATACACATGCACAGGGACGTGCAGAGGGGGGTTGCTTTGGTTGCCCTGGCAACTGCCCGTATGGCCTCCTCGACTGAAGTTATATATATATATATATTTTTTTTTTTTTTTAATCAGTCGAAGCATACAGGTTTTCATGTATGAAAATGTCTATGCCTAGATTTGAAATTGAAAATAAAATAGTGCCTCATTCACTTACATTAGGGCACAGTGTGAGTCTGGAGGGAGGGGCTCAGTTCTGTTTACAGAGCCACAGAGCTGCACGCGACCAGCACCTGAGCCTGCGCAAAGTAAAAAGAGATTACCCACAAGCCCTGCGGAGAGTCCTGGTCCCGCGGAAAGCCACGGTCCCCCAAAGACCCCCGGTCCCGGAGAGGCCGACACCTAAAGTTAATTTTTTTCAACTTCTAACGCAGGGGTGGGCAAACTTTTTGGCTCGAGGGCCACAAAGGCTCTAAAATTTGATGGAAGAGTCGGACCAGGAGCAGATGGACGGAGGGTTCTGGTCTGACTACATCAGCCCAGCAAATAAACCGAAAATAACTTACAGGATCCAACAATTTACATGTGGCAGATTCAAACGTCTCAATTCAACTTGTGCACCATATTTAGGGCCGATGATTTTCCGTTTCAGAAGTTTTGAATTCCGTTTCATTGTGACACATTTGATAATTCTGTTGACAGTGAAGGTTACTTTAAACTGTATTCCCTACAGATTACAGATTACATACCCCAAAATGGAGTTTGTAACGTAATCCATTAAATTACTTAAGTGAGTAACATAATCTGAATACTTTGGATTACTGTTGTCGATATTGTTTTAAACCTAAATGAATGTAGCAACCACCTCCTGCAAATTCTTGTTTGGTTTTAGACCTGGTTTAGACCTGGTTTTAGACCTGGTTTAGACCTGGTTTAGACCTGCTTTAGACCTGCTTTAGACCTGGCTTAGTCCTGGTGTTAGTTCTGGTTTAGAGGAGCACAGGAGGAAGTGCGGTCCACCCATCGTACGCGACACGATCCACGCGCGGTGTCCACGCCGTACAAGAGGAGATGCGGCGCGGGCCATACGGGAGGAGTGAGAGGCAAACTAGATATAGACTTGGCCGCAGTGCTTTATGGGAAGGTTTTCAGACCATGAGTGAGGTAGACATGTTCAACATATAGTTCTACCCCTGGGCACTGTGCCACAGTTCAATATGGATAATTTGGTTTTATGTATCAAAGTATCTAGAGAGCGCCGTCTGTTGCAAAACTCCAGAATTGCAGAGAAAAAGAAGCTAATAAGTTTTATTACACTTAATTTAAGTTTGGCGGGCTGTGCGGTGCCCTTTCTTCATGTCAGAGCAACTGCCCCTCGAAATTCTTGTGCACGTCCCTGCACACACATCCATACTGCTGCAGATGTGGACACATGTGGACCTTCTTTTTTTTTTTCATGTGTATGTGGCGCCTTCACAGTGGCTCTTTGGCGCACCCCAGTGGAGGCGCCCCATCAACTGAAACCTCTGGGCTACACAATAATACAGAAATCAGTAAAGAAAACAAGACTAAACAAGACTGTTAAAATGTCTGCTTCAGGCAAAACTATCAGAGAAACACTCCTCCTCTCTCCTCTGTCTCATTCCTCCTGTTCTGTCATGTGCACGCTCTCTCCTCTTTCTCATCCCTCCTATTCTGTCATGTGCACGCTCTCTCCTCCTCTCTCCTCTTTCTCATCCCTCCTGTTCTGTCATGTGCACGCTCTCTCCTCCTCTCTCCTCTTTCTCATCCCTCCTGTTCTGTCATGTGCACGCTCTCTCCTCCTCCTCTCTCTTTCTCATCCCTCCTGTTCTGTCATGTGCACGCTCTCTCCTCCTCTCTCCTCTTTCTCATCCCTCCTGTTCTGTCATGTGCACGCTCTCTCTTCCTCTCTCCTCTTTCTCATCCCTCCTGTTCTGTCATGTGCACGCTCTCTCCTCCTTCTCTCCTCTTTCTCATTCCTCCTGTTCTGTCATGTGCACGCTCTCTCCTCCTCTCTCCTCTTTCTCATCCCTCCTGTTCTGTCATGTGCACGCTCTCTCCTCCTTCTCTCTCCTCTTTCTCATCCCTCCTGTTCTGTCATGTGCACGCTCTCTCCTCCTTCTCTCTCTTTCTCATCCCTCCTGTTCTGTCATGTGCACGCTCTCTCCTCCTCTCTCCTCTTTCTCATCCCTCCTGTTCTGTCATGTGCACGCTCTCTCCTCCTCTCTCCTCTTTCTCATCCCTCCTGTTCTGTCATGTGCACGCTCTCTCCTCCTCTCTCCTCTTTCTCATCCCTCCTGTTCTGTCATGTGCACGCTCTCTCCTCCTCTCTCCTCTTTCTCATCCCTCCTGTTCTGTCATGTGCACGCTCTCTCCTCTTTCTCATTCCTCCTGTTCTGTCATGTGCACGCTCTCTCCTCCTCTCTCTTTCTCATCCCTCCTGTTCTGTCATGTGCACGCTCTCTCCTCCTCTCTCCTCTTTCTCATCCCTCCTGTTCTGTCATGTGCACGCTCTCTCCTCCTTCTCTCTCCTCTTTCTCATCCCTCCTGTTCTGTCATGTGCACGCTCTCTCCTCCTCTCTCCTCTTTCTCATCCCTCCTGTTCTGTCATGTGCACGCTCTCTCCTCCTTCTCTCTCTTTCTCATCCCTCCTGTTCTGTCATGTGCACGCTCTCTCCTCCTCCTCTCTCTTTCTCATCCCTCCTGTTCTGTCATGTGCACGCTCTCTCCTTCTCTCTCTTTCTCATTCCTCCTGTTCTGTCATGTGCACGCTCTCTCTTCCTCTCTCCTCTTTCTCATCCCTCCTGTTCTGTCATGTGCACGCTCTCTCCTCCTTCTCTCTCCTCTTTCTCATTCCTCCTGTTCTGTCATGTGCACGCTCTCTCCTCCTCTCTCCTCTTTCTCATCCCTCCTGTTCTGTCATGTGCACGCTCTCTCCTCCTTCTCTCTCTTTCTCATCCCTCCTGTTCTGTCATGTGCACGCTCTCTCCTCCTTCTCTCTCTTTCTCATCCCTCTTGTTCTGTCATGTGCACAGTCTCTCCTCCTTCTCTCTCTTTCTCATCCCTCTTGTTCTGTCATGTGCACAGTCTCTCCTCCTTCTCTCTCTTTCTCATTCCTCCTGTTCTGTCATGTGCACGCTCTCTCCTCTTTCTCATCCCTCCTATTCTGTCATGTGCACGCTCTCTCCTCCTTCTCTCTCCTCTTTCTCATTCCTCCTGTTCTGTCATGTGCACGCTCTCTCCTCCTTCTCTCTCCTCTTTCTCATTCCTCCTGTTCTGTCATGTGCACGCTCTCTCCTCCTCTCTCCTCTTTCTCATCCCTCCTGTTCTGTCATGTGCACGCTCTCTCCTCCTTCTCTCTCTTTCTCATCCCTCCTGTTCTGTCATGTGCACGGTCTCTCCTCCTTCTCTCCTCTTTCTCATTCCTCCTGTTCTGTCATGTGCACGCTCTCTCCTCCTTCTCTCTCTTTCTCATCCCTCCTGTTCTGTCATGTGCACGCTCTCTCCTCCTCTCTCTTTCTCATCACTCCTGTTCTGTCATGTGCACGCTCTCTCCTCCTTCTCTCTCTTTCTCATTCCTCCTGTTCTGTCATGTGCACGCTCTCTCCTCCTTCTCTCTCTTTCTCATCCCTCCTGTTCTGTCATGTGCACGCTCTCTCCTCCTTCTCTCTCTTTCTCATTCCTCCTGTTCTGTCATGTGCACGCTCTCTCCTCCTCCTCTCTCTTTCTCATCACTCCTGTTCTGTCATGTGCACGCTCTCTTCTCCTCTCTCCTCTTTCTCATTCCTCCTGTTCTGTCATGTGCACGCTCTCTCCTCCTCTCTCTTTCTCATCCCTCCTGTACTGTCATGTGCACGCTCTCTCCTCTCTCCTCGTGCGTAAAGTAAACGTGTCAACAATTTGTCCTTCACAATAAGAGGTCGCGCGCAGAGACGCACCTGTTAGAGCAGCGCCTGGGCCGTGGTGACTGTAGACCCGCACATCCGGGTCTTTTATGATCCTGACCCGCGCTAACTCGGCCCCGGGCTCTTTAGAACCCTCTAAAGTCTCTCGCTCTTATTGTGTCGGTCCTCTCCAGCGGAAGCCCCGTGCGCATGTGCAGCCGCTGACCGTCTCCGCAGCCGCATCCCTCCCTCTGTTCTGCAGTCTGACCCGGCACATCCGCAGCACATCCGGACCGAACCGAGCCGAGGTGGACCAAACCGGGCCGAACCGAGTCCAGAGAGCGGAGTCCGCGGCCGCATGAGCAAGAGACCCTGATCGGTAAGCGCGCACACATCCCGCCACAGAGCATCCGCGCCACTCCCTACGCGCGCTCACCTGACACACGCACGCGCACTCTGACCCGAGATGCACACACAAGGTCAGTATGAGGTCCGAGCCGGTCCATACCGCAGGTCCATACCCACAATCCAGTGCGCGGGCATGTGCGTCTCGTCTGTTTCTTTGCGCACATCCCCTCCTCTCCATGCGCCGCTCTCAGGTCAGGGCTAGGGGAGTCCGCCGTGAGCGCTTCTGCTCCACTCAATCCATGCGTCCTGATATAGTCCTGGTTCTGCTCGGCTCTGGCCCGTTCTGAGAGTTCAGACTTGGTTTAGTCCTGGCTGGTTTAGGCCCAGTCTGCCTCAGGCCTATAAAGCAACTGCTGCTATCTCAGTGATATTAGGCTGATCAGTATTATGCTGCTGGAGCTTAGTCGGCCTATGCAATTAGATCAGGTCTGCGCTCTCCTGTGCGTGTCAGGTCCTCCTCTCATATCTTTATTTGTTTAGAACAAAGATATAGTGCCTTTTAAAGAGGAAATACTTTACTTCCATGGGCTATTCAATTCTAACACATTAGATCACCATGTCATTGTTTTGAAAATGCTGCACTAATATCATCATATTGAATATTGGAGCGGACTGCAAATGTACAAGCTCTGCTTCATCCACCCCCTTTTCAAACCTGTATATTTGTATCCTTGTCTGTACTGTTATGGTATGTGAATTGTATGTGCAGATTTTAACTAACTAACTAACTAACTAACTAACTAACATGTTTAATAATAATCAGTTTCGTTTCTGACTCTGCTCTCTAAGCTCAGTCACTTCCTTTCAGAGCACTGTCACAACACCATCAGCGTGCATCTAATGAACTTATCATGTTATAACATTGTCCCTCATCAAAAACATGCCTGAAGAGGTTGTTGATCTCACTCATGCAGGTTTGAGTAATCCAGTGATCTCTCCTGGGCGCCATCTGAACCCTTCTTCTGGTTAGCAGTACGAGCCTGTACAAAGCTCACCATGTTATAGTAAAAGGTAACATGGTGATCTAAATATGTTATGTTAGCAGCTAATATAAGTAAAATACCTCCTCTTTAAAAGGAATATGTTAAAGGTACAGTATGTAACTTTCTGGAGGTGGCACGTCACCTGCATGATTCCATGTCAATAGAAAGTTACATCCATACTTCAGAACATTCTCCATGGAGATAGAGCAGTGGGCACCATAGTGCCACACCCAGGAACCCATCTCCACATCTTGAGACAGTCTATTCAGTTCTCTGTCAATATACAAAAGCAGGACACCAGGAGGACACACACTGAACTGTATGAAATCAAGGACTGTGACGTCGCCTGGTGCCCGGCTGGGCTCAGCCCGAGAGGATGATGTGGGTCCACCCTCCTGTGGGCTCACCACCCGCAGAGGGGTTCATAGGGGTCAGGTGCACAGAGGACTGGGAGGAGAACTGCTGCCCCCTCGACCCAGCCAGATAAAGCATAGGAAGATGGATGGAAGGACACAAAACAATACACTACAACTTCACAAACTTATGCAAACTTATGCAATGGGCAGTAGTTTCATGTGTGGGATACACGCTGATTGTGTTGTGATAGTGCTCTGAAGGGGTGGTGACAGAGTGGGGAGCAAAGGGAAGGAAGTCTCAGAGTGGCAAAATGAAAGATAATAAAAGATAACATGGTGATTTAAATATGTTATGTGTTATCATGTGTGTGTTACAGTTAATACCCCACAGAAGTAAAATACCCCTTCTTTAACAGCCTAAGTGATGTGACCTGTCCTGTGCATTTGTCCTATAGGGAATGAAGCACCTCCTGATGGTGTGAGAGCGGAGTCGTGATGGCCGCAGTGGGAGGAGCCTCCATAGTGCTCACCATCTGTTCTCTGGTGCTGCCTTCCGTGACTGGTCAGTCCTGTCCTCCTGTTTTAGTGCGGGCTTGGGGATTCTTAAAGTGCATATGACAGTTTTCTAATTCTGACTTGGTTTGGTTGGATAGACCCTGTGCTGAAAACTTTGACCTGCCAGGGACTACAGATGTAAAGTAGCCTTTGGGTTAATTCTGGCATATTTACAAGTAATTGTTCTTGAATTTTAAAATAAATAAAATTAACCGTTGTTCCATCAACTGGACAAAAAGTTTTTTGATTGAATACGTTTCACAGCTCATCTGCTTCTTCAGTTCTGGTCAGACGCTGGTGAACACTACCTTATATCTGCCTGAAGGGAGGAGCTAACCTAACACACCTACTTGTTTATAGTTTCTGTTTTTATCTAGGTATAACTGTCAACTGTGCCGGAATCATATTAGCATAATTATTTAGGCAGATATGAGGCAGTGACCACCAGCACCTGACGAGAACTGAACAAGCAGCTTGGATGAGCTACAAAACTTATTCAGTCAAAAAACCTTTATCCAGTTGATAGAATTTAATTTCTCCTTTGGTCTGGATCCTACCTAAGGGATTTCACAAACAAAATTCTATAATACAGCATAAAATCTTTGGTTTGAACTTTCTATTTCCATTTCTGTGTGTATTGTGATGTGTGTGTGTGCGTGTGTGACAGGGACACGGACTGAAGCCAGAGAGTGTGCCTTCTCTGACCACCTGCACTGGGCGTCCCAGGACAACCACACAGTGCGCTGTAGTCGGGGCTATGCCTGCTTCGGGCTGTGGGAGCAGACAGGAGCAGAGGTGGTCCTCCTCAAACAAGGTGAGACCAGGAACTGAGGAACAGACAGACTTCAGTCCTCCCCCGGTGAGATCCTCCACCAGCGCCCTCAACACACAGGGACAGAGACAGGGACAGAGACAGAGACAGGGACAGAGACAGGGACAGAGACAGAGACAGGGACAGGGACAGGGACAGAGACAGAGACAGAGACAGGGACAGAGACAGGGACAGAGACAGGGACAGAGACAGAGACAGAGACAGGGACAGAGACAGAGACAGGGACAGGGACAGAGACAGAGACAGGGACAGAGACAGAGACAGGGACAGAGACAGGGACAGAGACAGAGACAGAGACAGGGACAGGGACAGAGACAGGGACAGGGACAGGGACAGGGACAGAGACAGAGACAGAGACAGGGACAGAGACAGGGACAGAGACAGGGACAGAGACAGAGACAGAGACAGGGACAGGGACAGGGACAGGGACAGAGACAGGGACAGGGACAGGGACAGAGACAGGGACAGAGACAGGGACAGAGACAGGGACAGGGACAGGGACAGAGACAGGGACAGGGACAGAGACAGGGACAGAGACAGGGACAGGGACAGAGACAGGGACAGGGACAGGGACAGGGACAGAGACATGTCACTGCAGCTGTAGTGTCTGACATCACATTTCCTCTGATACTGTGAGTATTCTGTAAACAGTCAGGTCCGTGTAAGGGGATCTCATCAGTATCAGAACAATAACACTGTGACTAAGTAGGTTTAGTCACTTTGTCCCATTGTTACATTTGCCTCTTTATCATTTAATTTTCTTCATTTACCAAATACAAGCTAAACTTTCATGATCCTGTCCTGGTTATTTAGTTAGAGTTCAGTACAAATGATCACATAACACACTGTTCATTTAAATAGACTTGACCTCACCTATACTCTGGCTGGTCACATGATCTGCTGACTAAAGACGTGCCTTTGTTTGAGGGAAGGGCCAGACCATATGCAGGAGGAAATGTTGGGAGTTCTTTAGCTTGCTATGTATTTCTGTATTTTGATTTGCATCATCTCGTGGTTATATATTTATTTTAAACATATTTGTTAAATAGTATGTAATGTAATGATGTAAAGTTGAGTTTGGGGGGTATATCCACACTGTAACAGTGTTGTAGTGCTTCTGGATACCAGGTGTAACACTAAACTTGACCTGTAATAGTCTAAGTCTAAACCTGGTTTCAGTCCAGTCTCAGTGGGATCTTACTGGCTTAAGGATAAATTCAATCAAATGAAATATGTGTGGGTTTAACTGAGCAAGTTAGTGAGCCTCAGTCTGCAGTAAATGTAACTCACTGTAACATGTGTGTGTGTGTGTGTGTGTGTGTGTGTGTGTCAGGCTGCTGGATGTCTCAGCCTGACTGTCTCTCTGACCACTGCCTGGTCACTGCTCCTCCTGCTCACATCCACAAGGGGAGTTACCGCTTCTGCTGCTGCAGCCGAGACCTGTGCAACAGACACTTCACTGAGGCCTCAGTGAGCGCAGCGCCCCCTGTGCTGCAGTACACCGGTGAGACCTGCCTCTGTCACGCCCACTGCTCACACACATCACACATATCACACACACATCACACATATCACACACACATCACACATATCACACACATCACACACATCACACATATCACACACATCACACATATCACACACATCACACACACATCACACATATCACACATATCACACACACATCACACATATCACACACATCACACACATCACACATATCACACACATCACACACACATCACACATATCACACACATCACACATATCACACACATCACACATATCACACACACATCACACATATCACACACACATCACACATATCACACACATCACACATATCACACACATCACACACATCACACATATCACACACACATCACACATATCACACACACATCACACACATCACACATATCACACACACATCACACATATCACTCACATCACACACACATCACACATATCACACATATCACACACACATCACACATATCACACACACATCACACATATCACACACACATCACACATATCACACACATCACACACACATCACACATATCACACATATCACACACACATCACACATATCACACACACATCACACATATCACACACATCACACACACATCACACATATCACACACACATCACACATATCTCTCACACATATCACACACACATCACACATATCACACACACATCACACATATCACACACATCACACATATCACACACACATCACACACATACAAATCACACACATCACACATATCACACACACATCACACACATCACACACATACATCATACACATCGCACACACATCACACATATCACACACACATCACACACATACAAATCACACACATCACATATCACACACACATCACACACATACATCATACACATCGCACACACATCACACATATCACACACACATCACACACATACAAATCACACACATCACATATCACACACACATCACACACATCACACACATCACACACACATCACACATATCACACACACATCTCACACACACAAATCACACACATCACACATATAACACACATCACACACATCACACACATCACACACATCACACACATCACACACACATCACACATATCACACACACATCTCTCACACACAAATCACACACATCACACACACATCACACACATCACACATATAACACACATCACACACATCACACACACATCACACATATCACACACACATCTCACACACACAAATCACACACATCACACACACATCACACACATCACACAGAACACACACATCACACACGCATCACACATCACACACATCACACAGAACACACACATCACACACATCACACATATCACACACACATCACACACATCTCACACACACAAATCACACACATCACACATCACACACACATCACACACGTCACACATATAACACACACATCACACACATCTCACACACACAAATCACACACATCACACATCACACATGCATCACACATGCATCACACATCACACACATCACACACACACATCACACACATCACACTCATCACACACATCACACACATCACACACTACACATATCACACACACATCACACACACATCACACACATATCACACACACATCACACATATCACACACACATCACACACATACACATCACACACATATCACACACACATCACACATATCACACACACATCACACATATCACACACACATCACACACATATCACACACACATCACACATATCACACACACATCACACACACATCACACACATCACACACACATCACACACATCTAGTTCCTCCTATGAATATCGCCGTATTCATCTGTAGGAAAACTTACCTCAAACAGTGAGCTGTACAGTTCTATATGTATTTTGTATGTCATGTCTGGGGTGTTCCAGTGTGTTTGTTCTGTGTGCGATTGCAGATGGAGCTCGGCCTGGACACAGTTCGGCTCTGGTTGCCATGGGGACAGTGGCTGGAGTGGTCACTCTGGTGTCACTGCTGTTCCTTGGATACCGTCTCCTCAGAGGTCAGTCCACACACCACCTCCTCACAGGTCAGTCCACACCACCTCCTCACAGGTCAGTCCACACCACCTCCTCACAGGTCAGTCCTCACACCACCTCCTCACAGGTCAGTCCTCACACCACCTCCTCACAGGTCAGTCCACACACCACCTATAGTTGCTGTGTTCTATAGTTGCTGTGTTCTATAGTTGTGTTCTATAGTTGTGTTCTATAGTTGTTGTGTTCTATAGTTGTGTTCTATAGTTGCTGTGTTCTATAGTTGCTGTGTTCTGTAATTGCTGTGTTCTATAGTTGCTGTGTTCTATAGTTGCTGTGTTCTATAGTTGCTGTGTTCTATAGTTGTTGTGTTCTATAGTTGCTGTGTTCTATAGTTGCTGTGTTCTATAGTTGTTGTGTTCTATAGTTGCTGTGTTCTATAGTTGCTGTGTTCTATAGTTGCTGTGTTCTATAGTTGCTGTGTTCTATAGTTGCTGTGTTCTATAGTTGCTGTGTTATATAGTTGCTGTGTTCTATAGTTGTTGTGTTCTATAGTTGCTGTGTTCTATAGTTGCTGTGTTCTATAGTTGCTGGGTTCTATAGTTGCTGGGTTCTATAGTTGCTGCCTTCTATAGTTGCTGCGTTCTATAGTTGCTGCGTTCTATAGTTGCTGCGTTCTATAGTTGTTGCGTTCTATAGTTGCTGCGTTCTATAGTTGCTGCGTTCTATAGTTGCTGCGTTCTATAGTTGTTGTGTTCTATAGTTGTTGTGTTCTATAGTTGTGTTCTATAGTTGTTGTGTTCTATAGTTGCTGTGTTCTATAGTTGTTGTGTTCTATAGTTGCTGTGTTCTATAGTTGCTGTGTTCTATAGTTGCTGTGTTCTATAGTTGTTGTGTTCTATAGTTGTTGTGTTCTATAGTTGCTGTGTTCTATAGTTGCTGTGTTCTATAGTTGCTGTGTTCTATAGTTGCTGTGTTCTATAGTTGTTGTGTTCTATAGTTGTTGTGTTCTATAGTTGCTGTGTTCTATAGTTGCTGTGTTCTATAGTTGCTGTGTTCTATAGTTGCTGTGTTCTATAGTTGCTGTGTTCTATAGTTGCTGTGTTCTATAGTTGCTGTGTTCTATAGTTGCTGTGTTCTATAGTTGCTGTGTTCTATAGTTGTTGTGTTCTATAGTTGCTGTGTTCTATAGTTGCTGTGTTCTATAGTTGCTGTGTTCTATAGTTGTTGTGTTCTATAGTTGCTGTGTTCTATAGTTGCTGTGTTCTATAGTTGCTGTGTTCTATAGTTGTTGTGTTCTATAGTTGCTGTGTTCTATAGTTGCTGTGTTCTATAGTTGCTGTGTTCTATAGTTGCTGGGTTCTATAGTAGTTGCTGTGTTCTATAGTTGCTGTGTTCTATAGTTGTGTTCTATAGTTGTTGTGTTCTATAGTTGCTGTGTTCTATAGTTGCTGTGTTCTATAGTTGGTGTGTTCTATAGTTGCTGTGTTCTATAGTTGCTGTGTTCTAAAGTTCTATAGTTGTTGTGTTCTATAGTTGCTGTGTTCTATAGTTGCTGTGTGCTGTGTTCTATAGTTCTATAGTTGCTGTGTTCTATATGTGTTCTATAGTTGTTGTGTTCTATAGTTGTTGTGTTCTATAGCTGTGTTCTATAGTTGTGTTCTATAGTTGTTGTGTTCTATAGTTGCTGTGTTCTATAGTGGTTGTGTTCTACAGTTGCTGTGTTCTATAGTTGCTGTGTTCTATAGTTGCTGTGTTCTATAGTTGTTGTGTTCTATAGTTGCTGTGTTCTATAGTTGTTGTGTTCTATAGTTGTTGTGTTCTATAGTTGCTGTGTTCTATAGTGGCTGTGTTCTATAGTGGCTGTGTTCTATAGTTGCTGTGTTCTATAGTTGCTGTGTTCTATAGTTGTTGTGTTCTATAGTTGTTGTGTTCTATAGTTGCTGTGTTCTTTAGTTGTTGTGTTCTATAGTGGCTGTGTTCTATAGTTGCTGTGTTCTATAGTGGTTGTGTTTTATAGTGGTTGTGTTCTATAGTGGTTGTGTTCTATAGTTGCTGTGTTCTGTAGTTGCTGTGTTCTGTAGTTGCTGTGTTCTGTAGTTGTTGTGTTCTATAGTTGTTGTGTTCTATAGTGGTTGTGTTCTATAGTTGCTGTGTTCTATAGTTGTTGTGTTCTATAGTTGCTGTGTTCTATAGTTGTTGTGTTCTATAGTTGCTGTGTTCTATAGTTGTGTTCTATAGTTGTTGTGTTCTATAGTTGCTGTGTTCTATAGTTGCTGTGTTCTATAGTTGCTGTGTTCTATAGTGGTTGTGTTCTACAGTTGCTGTGTTCTATAGTGGTTGTGTTCTATAGTTGCTGTGTTCTATAGTTGTGTTTTATAGTGGTTGTGTTCTATAGTTGCTGTGTTCTACAGTTGCTGTGTTCTATAGTGGTTGTGTTCTATAGTTGCTGTGTTCTATAGTTGTGTTCTATAGTTGTTGTGTTCTATAGTTGTTGTGTTCTATAGTTGTTGTGTTCTATAGTTGCTGTGTTCTATAGTTGCTGTGTTCTATAGTTGCTGTGTTCTATAGTTGTTGTGTTCTATAGTTGCTGTGTTCTATAGTTGCTGTGTTCTATAGTTGTTGTGTTCTATAGTTGCTGTGTTCTATAGTTGTTGTGTTCTATAGTTGTTGTGTTCTATAGTTGCTGTGTTCTATAGTTGCTGTGTTCTATAGTTGTTGTGTTCTATAGTTGTTGTGTTCTATAGTTGCTGTGTTCTATAGTTGCTGTGTTCTATAGTTGTTGTGTTCTATAGTTGTTGTGTTCTATAGTTGCTGTGTTCTATAGTTGTTGTGTTCTATAGTTGCTGTGTTCTATAGTTGCTGTGTTCTGTAATTGCTGTGTTCTATAGTGGCTGTGTTCTATAGTGGCTGTGTTCTATAGTGGCTGTGTTCTATAGTTGTGTTCTATAGTTGTGTTCTATAGTTGTTGTGTTCTATAGTTGCTGTGTTCTATAGTTGCTGTGTTCTATAGTTGCTGTGTTCTATAGTTGTGTTCTATAGTTGTGTTCTATAGTTGTTGTGTTCTATAGTGGTTGTGTTCTATAGTGGTTGTGTTCTATAGTGGCTGTGTTCTATAGTGGCTGTGTTCTATAGTGGTTGTGTTCTATAGTGGTTGTGTTCTATAGTTGCTGTGTTCTATAGTTGCTGTGTTCTATAGTTGCTGTGTTCTATAGTTGCTGTGTTCTATAGTTGTTGTGTTCTATAGTTGCTGTGTTCTATAGTTGCTGTGTTCTATAGTTGTTGTGTTCTATAGTTGTTGTGTTCTATAGTTGTTGTGTTCTATAGTTGCTGTGTTCTATAGTTGCTGTGTTCTATAGTTGCTGTGTTCTATAGTTGCTGTGTTCTATAGTTGTGTTCTATAGTTGCTGTGTTCTATAGTTGTTGTGTTCTATAGTTGCTGTGTTCTATAGTTGTTGTGTTCTATAGTTGCTGTGTTCTATAGTTGCTGTGTTCTATAGTTGCTGTGTTCTATAGTTGCTGTGTTCTATAGTTGTTGTGTTCTATAGTTGCTGTGTTCTATAGTTGCTGTGTTCTATAGTTGCTGTGTTCTATAGTTGCTGTGTTCTATAGTTGTTGTGTTCTATAGTTGTTGTGTTCTATAGTTGTTGTGTTCTATAGTTGCTGTGTTCTATAGTTGCTGTGTTCTATAGTTGCTGTGTTCTATAGTTGTTGTGTTCTATAGTTGTTGTGTTCTATAGTTGTGTTCTATAGTTGTTGTGTTCTATAGTTGCTGTGTTCTATAGTTGTTGTGTTCTATAGTTGCTGTGTTCTATAGTTGTTGTGTTCTATAGTTGTGTTCTATAGTTGTTGTGTTCTATAGTTGCTGTGTTCTATAGTTGCTGTGTTCTATAGTTGTTGTGTTCTATAGTTGTTGTGTTCTATAGTTGCTGTGTTCTATAGTTGCTGTGTTCTATAGTTGCTGTGTTCTATAGTTGCTGTGTTCTATAGTTGCTGTGTTCTATAGTTGCTGTGTTCTATAGTTGTTGTGTTCTATAGTTGTTGTGTTCTATAGTTGCTGTGTTCTATAGTTGTTGTGTTCTATAGTTGTTGTGTTCTATAGTTGCTGTGTTCTATAGTTGTTGTGTTCTATAGTTGCTGTGTTCTATAGTTGTTGTGTTCTATAGTTGCTGTGTTCTATAGTTGCTGTGTTCTATAGTTGCTGTGTTCTATAGTTGCTGTGTTCTATAGTTGTTGTGTTCTATAGTTGTTGTGTTCTATAGTTGCTGTGTTCTATAGTTGCTGTGTTCTATAGTTGTTGTGTTCTATAGTTGCTGTGTTCTATAGTTGTTGTGTTCTATAGTTGTTGTGTTCTATAGTTGTTGTGTTCTATAGTTGTTGTGTTCTATAGTTGCTGTGTTCTATAGTTGTTGTGTTCTATAGTTGTTGTGTTCTATAGTTGTTGTGTTCTATAGTTGTTGTGTTCTATAGTTGTTGTGTTCTATAGTTGTTGTGTTCTATAGTTGCTGTGTTCTATAGTTGCTGTGTTCTATAGTTGTTGTGTTCTATAGTTGTTGTGTTCTATAGTTGTTGTGTTCTATAGTTGCTGTGTTCTATAGTTGCTGTGTTCTATAGTTGTTGTGTTCTATAGTTGTTGTGTTCTATAGTTGTTGTGTTCTATAGTTGTTGTGTTCTATAGTTGCTGTGTCAGGGCTCCTAAATGGCATTGCTCTTATTCTTTTGCCTTAAACAGAAGTCAGTGCAGTGAAGACAGTAAACTCATGTACGATATGGCAGCTCTTGTATTTTGTGTTGTGTTCAGGGACACCACTTAATAAATAATCCTTTGTTTGTCTTTAGGTAAAAAGAAGCTGAGTCTGGTGATTCCAAACATCCCGGAGATCTTGAACGCATCATGTGTGGACATGGAGGAGCTCAAACTATGGGAGGTGAGAGAGCGCTCAATACTGAAGACTTAGATTTAGATTTACAATGACAACAATCCTCTTTATCCTCCAAAAGAGAGCACTGAACTGCAAAGTGTATTCTTTTACATTCAGCACCACAGCTATTCTCATATTCTCATATCTGTGGACACAGTTGGTCAAGTTCATGAAATTTTAAATCTAAATGGGTCGGTTCATTTAGATAAGTTATACTATGGCCCGATCAGTACATAAATATTTATCACTGTGATAGTAAAGCAAAAGAGAAATTCAATTCTGTCACTGGACCGAAGTTTTTTCATCAAATGCGTTTCACAGCTTATCCAAGCTGCTTCTTTACTTCTGAAGAAAACTGACGTGAAGTGAATGTTTCCTTTGCTATGGATCCTACCTGGACTGAGGGATTACACGAACATCTTGAGGATTCTGCTACTGTCTCGTGCTACTGTCTAATTAAAGCAAATTGCTGATTATAAAAAGCTCTTAAACATGTCCAGTTCTGTCTGATTCTGACCCCTGTGTCCTGACAGCTGATTGGTCGAGGCCGGTATAGCTGTGTGTATCTGGGCACCCTGAGTGAGCACAGTGTGGCAGTGAAGGTCTACGCTTCTGCACACAGACAGAAATATGTCAACGAATGCTACATCTACAGCCTCCTGTCAGTACAGCAACAGCCCAGCATTTCCCATTTCCTGTGTGCGGACGAGAGGGTGGATAGTGAGGGCGACACACAGCTGCTCATTGTCATGGACCACTACCCACACGTAAGAACATGGACCACTACCCACACGTAAGAACATGGACCACTACCCACACGTAAGAACATGGACCACTACCCACACGTAAGAACATGGACCTCTACCCACACGTAAGAACATGGACCACTACCCACACGTAAGAACATGGACCACTACCCACACGTAAGAACATGGACCACTACCCACACGTAAGAACATGGACCACTACCCACACGTAAGAACATGGACCTCTACCCATACGTAAGAACATGGACCACTACCCACACGTAAGAACATGGACCACTACCCATACGTAAGAACATGGACCACTACCCACACGTAAGAACATGGACCACTACCTGCTGACTCCTGACCATGATCCCAGCTCAGGTCTGGCTGCTGGTTCGTTGCTCACTCCTCGTGACTACTGCTTGACTGTTCTGTCTGTCTCACTTCTGTTCTGTCTTTAGGTCTGTCTCACTTCTGTTCTGTTTTTAGGTCTGTCTCACTTCTGTCTTTAGGTCTGTCTCACTTCTGTCCTGTCTTTAGGGCTGCCTGTCTCACTTCTGTCCTGTCTTTAGGGCTGCCTGTCTCACTTCTGTCCTGTCTTTAGGGCTGCCTGTCTCACTTCTGTCCTGTCTTTAGGTCTGTCTCACTTCTGTCCTGTCTTTAGGGCTGCCTGTCTCACTTCTGTCTTTAGGGCTGCCTGTCTCACTTCTGTCCTGTCTTTAGGGCTGCCTGTCTCACTTCTGTCCTGTCTTTAGGGCGGCCTGTCTCACTTCTGTCCTGTCTTTAGGGCTGCCTGTCTCACTTCTGTCCTGTCTTTAGGGCTGCCTGTCTCACTTCTGTCTTTAGGTCTATCTCACTTCTGTCTTTAGGTCTGTCTCACTTCTGTCCTGTCTTTAGGGCTGCCTGTCTCACTTCTGTCCTGTCTTTAGGGCTGCCTGTCTCACTTCTGTCCTGTCTTTAGGGCTGCCTGTCTCACTTCTGTCCTGTCTTTAGGGCTGCCTGTCTCACTTCTGTCCTGTCTTTAGGGCTGCCTGTCTCACTTCTGTCCTGTCTTTAGGGCTGCCTGTCTCACTTCTGTCCTGTCTTTAGGGCTGCCTGTCTCACTTCTGTCCTGTCTTTAGGGCTGTCTCACTTCTGTCCTGTCTTTAGGGCTGCCTGTCTCACTTCTGTCCTGTCTTTAGGTCTGTCTCACTTCTGTCCTGTCTTTAGGGCTGCCTGTCTCACTTCTGTCTTTAGGGCTGCCTGTCTCACTTCTGTCCTGTCTTTAGGGCTGCCTGTCTCACTTCTGTCCTGTCTTTAGGTCTGTCTCACTTCTGTCCTGTCTTTAGGGCTGCCTGTCTCACTTCTGTCCTGTCTTTAGGTCTGTCTCACTTCTGTCCTGTCTTTAGGGCTGCCTGTCTCACTTCTGTCCTGTCTTTAGGTCTGTCTCACTTCTGTCCTGTCTTTAGGGCTGCCTGTCTCACTTCTGTCTTTAGGGCTGCCTGTCTCACTTCTGTCCTGTCTTTAGGGCTGCCTGTCTCACTTCTGTCCTGTCTTTAGGTCTGTCTCACTTCTGTCCTGTCTTTAGGGCTGCCTGTCTCACTTCTGTCCTGTCTTTAGGTCTGTCTCACTTCTGTCCTGTCTTTAGGGCTGCCTGTCTCACTTCTGTCTTTAGGGCTGCCTGTCTCACTTCTGTCCTGTCTTTAGGGCTGCCTGTCTCACTTCTGTCCTGTCTTTAGGGCTGCCTGTCTCACTTCTGTCCTGTCTTTAGGGCTGCCTGTCTCACTTCTGTCCTGTCTTTAGGGCGGCCTGTCTCACTTCTGTCCTGTCTTTAGGGCTGCCTGTCTCACTTCTGTCCTGTCTTTAGGGCTGCCTGTCTCACTTCTGTCCTGTTTTTAGGGCTGCCTGTCTCACTTCCTGTCCCACACGTCGGTGGATTGGACGTCCTGCTGTAGGATGATGCATGGGGTGACCACGGGGCTGTCCTATCTGCACTCAGAGGTCCTCACTGGAGGTAGGGCCCCTGTGAGGCTGCTCTGGTCCTTCTGCCTGTGCTATGATCTCTGGATGTGCGACCATGATCAAACAAGGACTTGGTACCACTTCAGAAAAATTTATTTTGGTTTTCCAAATATGCTAAAAGTTATTTTTGACCGATCAGTGTGTTGTTTACACATACATGGGCATGTTTCTGCATCCTCCTTCAGAAGGGTCATGAAGGTGACATCTGCAACATGTGCAGGTATGATTACACTTTTGATTCTCATGTATAGACTGGTGTTTGTTTCAGACCATGACAGTTTGAGCTGCTTCCTCTTCAGAGTGCCATGATGTTGCTGTGACGTGTCTGCCCAGCTGATTTAAATAGATTTTGGTTCTCTCTTTATATTTGGAGCAGTAGGAAGACTGTGCCATCTGCAGTTCCACTTCCTCTGAACTGTATCCCAGGTGTGAGAAAAATGGTACACCCCCACCCTGATTTACAGCCTGGTGGGAGAGTTTCTGGATCTCCACGTCCCCTCTGATCCAACGTTGGGACTTGTTGCTCTTGGTGCCTATGGCCTTAGCGTTGTGTTGAGATGGTTTGACACTTCTGAGGAAGTCTGAAATAAACAGAGCTCTGTGCGTATGAATGAAATAATATAATCAAACACAAGACCTAATGAACTTGTTGACTTGGTGTGGGTCGATTTAAGCATTCAGGGCGCGCTAGTTATCCAGATCAGTATTATCCAGCGTCCATGTACTGATAAACCAGATGAGGCAAAGCAAGTTACCGTGTAGTGAACATAAACCAAATGTCTTAGATCCCTACCAGAGCTTAGGGCCCTGCAAGAGCTTAGGGCCCTGTTGGAGCTCAAGGTCCTACTGGAGCATAGGCGTGCCTGTTGGAAGGTCCCCTCTCATGCTAAGCACACACTGTGTTTCAGATGAGTCCAAACCTGCACTGGCCCACAGAGACGTGAGCAGCTCTCATATCCTGGTGCGCTCTGACCTGTCCTGTGTCCTGTCCCACTTCAGTCTGTCCATGAGCCTAACCCGAGACCCCACACATCTCCATGGAGACGGGGACAGCGTGGCCATCTCTGAGGTCAGCTCTTACACTTGTCCCTTCACTATACATATCACACACAAAGTCACATTATTACTGTTACCTTATCTTCATCACCATGGTGTTTCCATCTGTATCATTTACCTGTTTACATTACATTCAAATGAACAAGTTTGAAGTCCATCCATCTTCTTCCGCTTTGTCCAGCTGGGTCACGGGGGCAGCTGCCCAATCCTCATACTGGTTACTGGTTAATTAAGCATTACTATTTAAATGGGGTATTAGGAAAAATTGACCTTTTGGAGCTCCAAAAAAGCTCCAAAGTCAATTTTTCCTTAAAAAAAAAAAAAAAAAATAAAAATATATATAAATATAAATATATATATATATATATATATATTTATATATATATATATATATATATATATATACATATATATATATATATATATATATATATATAATATTATTATGGCGGCACGGTGGCTGAGTGGCAACACTCAGGCCTCACAGCAAGAAGGTTGCGGGTTCCTTTCTGTGTGTTCTCCCCGTGTCTGGATGGGTTTCTTCCGGGTACTCCGGTTTCCCCCATCAACCCTCCTATGAACTAACATCAAGGACATGACGTCCACCCTCATAGGGGTTCATAGGGGGGGTCAGGTGCTATGAGGATAGTCAGCAAGCTGCCCCTGTGACCCAGCCGGATTAAACGGGAGAAGATGGATGGATAATATTACAATATATCCCTCATCCACAACATGCCTGAAGAGGCTTGTGTCACCCAAGCTGCCACACGACAATTCTCTATAAATATTCAAAAGTATGATACAAAACAATAAAAGTTAACATGATCATCTAAATATGTTAATATCCCATAGAAGTGTAATACCCCCTCTTTAAAAACAGCTTCCCGGGGTATTCCAGTACTGTCTGCAGGAGACATTCTGACAGCCTGAATGTGTTTGTGTGTGTTGTGTGTACGTGCATCAGGTGGGAACTCTCCGGTACCTGGCCCCTGAGCTCCTGGCTGGGGCCCTGGACCTGCATGAGTATGGCACAGCTCTGAAGCAGGTGGATGTGTACGCTCTGGGACTGCTGTTCTGGGAGGTCTTCAGGAGGTGCCATGACCTGTTCCCTGGTAAGCACTTGACTGGACCAGAGCAGTCTGGCTTTATGTGAGCTGGAACCTTGGGTTTTAGTTAAAGACTCAGAATGTAACTTTTCTTGCCAAAAAAACAGATAAGATAAAACCATGTTTTTACATTACTGCACTGAAAAATATAGAATTGCATAGAAAAACCTGTGACTCTTATGTTCACACTGCATTGTCCAAAAATGTCCATGGGAGAAAAAAACAGGAGAAAAATACTTGACACGTGTCCAGGCGTCAGCTGTGGTCTGCGAGTGCCGTGTTTTCCCAGTTGAGAGAGTGACTTTAGTGTATTTATTACATAAAACACTTCAGAAGAGCCCCGGCCCCCGCGGACCCGGAGCCCCGAGCTGGCCCTGGCCCCGAGGAGCTGGAGCCGTGAGGTGGCCTGGCCCTGCGGAGCAAGCCACGGCCACGCAGAGCTAACACTGGTCCCGGCGTAAGCCCCGGACCCACGGAGCACCGGACCACGCAGGGCTTCAGGCTTTGGGCCACAGAGCTCAGAGCCGCTGAGGTCCCAGCCGCGGAACTATGCACTTCGATTCTCAGCTGTTTCTCTTCTTTATGTATAGTTCTGTATAGACACAAAAATTTCAGCTTTTTCAACTTCTGACACCGACACCTGAACGCTCAAGACGCACCATCTCGACGCCAGATTCGCGCCACACTGTGCCTGAAGACGCGCCGCAAAAATGCTGGACGCCCTAGTCACATGACTTTACATGAAAACTTGACGCCCTAATGGTGTAATCTGAACCTACTATTACTGTGAGAGGGCTTGCATCTCCACAAAGCCCTGGAGAGGCACCTCTTCCTGCTTCAGGTGGAGCATGTCTACAGACTACGGCTACAGCTTCAGCAGTGATTTCAAATGTCCAAACACACATGAACACACTCACTGAGGGAATAGTTAAGTCATAAACTTGTTGAAATAAGCAGCCACTCTCATCGTATTTATCGCGCATTTCTCGAGTGTCAGTAAATAGTGAGAGAGGGGGGCTGGGGTAGGGGGGCATGAGAGTATGGTCTGCTCATGGGGGGTCAGGGGGGTATGTTGGTGTTCAGCCCAGTGACCAGGCTCAGGGCTGTGACAGTGGCCCATATGGAGAGCACTGGGGCTGGGACACACTGAGGCCCACTGCCGCCTGTATGTTGGATCACATACTGTAATATGTTTATAGGAAATCATTTAAGAAAATACTTAACTTACAATCACACAGGAATATGATTTTTTTGTTGAATTATGGAGTAAGGAATTAGTAATAATAATAATAATATTCTTCCCTGGTTTTGGTGCTGATGAAAGTGTCCGGCAAGTTGGCTGGGGTCATGAAAATAAAGAGTTTTTCTTCTCTAAACAAAAACAAAACCGTACACCACAAAAGTACAGATTTGTTTGTAAGAACGCTTCATGAATGAGGGCCATTGTCCTCACAGAGAACAGACAAACAAAATCTGCAAAATAAACAATCAAAGCAATCAAATCTATTTCATACTGTTGTACTGTTCTGAATAATATGAGAATTTAGACAGGAGATGTCTTCTGCATTTGAGAGACACATGATACAAATGAGCGGCAGTAGCTGTTTGATTCCCTTTATGGTCCGGTTCAGGACCCCTCTGCATTTGAACAGAATGTACAAGGGACTGGTAAATGGCAGCTTTTTTTTGTATTGAAGACAGAGAGACTTTACCAAGTCTGAAGTAAAAGAACAAAGCACTAAGCCTGTGTTCTGGCTCCTCTGTCCACAGGGAGGACCGCTCCATGCTTCCAGCTGGCTTTTGAGGCAGAGCTGGGACAGGAGGCGTCTCTGGAGAACATGCACATGCTTGTGGTCAGGGACAAGGGCCGGCCCTGCTTTCCCCCGGAGTGGAACCAAAACAGCTTGGTCAGTCCTCCTCACAAACTTCTCCTGGGTGTTGTAGAATAAACTGTAGTAGCCTGAGAGTTGAAGAGAAGAGGCATGAGGCTGGAGTTCTAACCATAGACTGTATAAAAGAAGTGGACTAAGTGAGCGTGATGTCACCCATAGCGTTTAGCGCTGCTCAAATGAGGCTCGTGATGCTAACGGCTACAGGAGCCAATCTGGAGCCAGGCTCTATGTTATGAATAGGGTTTTTTTGGTGAACAAAATAGCGAAAAAAAATTCAGGACCAGCGGGTTCATATGAACATTTTAAGACCAAAATGACGAGGCTCACAGCAACAGGTACAGAAAGACGAGCGATAAGATCTCAGTCTAAGTCAATGGGAAAAAGGGAGAGAAGGAGCCGGAAGAGCCTCCTGGAGCACTTCCTATTTGGCACGCGGCAGCTAACGGGATAGCTCTGTCCACTCATATATACGGTCTATGGTTCTAACACAGGACAAGTGATAGAGGAAATGATAGAGGACGTGCACTCAAGGACATGAACCCTCAGGACACTGTGAGACTGTTGGACATTCCAGTCTAGTACAGTCCAGGCTGGCTATGCTTCCATTATAGGGAGTATTATACCTCTGAAATCTTTGTGTCCGACACTCTCGCAGTGTCCGACGCTCTCGCCGTGTCCGACGCTCTCGCCGTGTCCGACGCTCTCGCCGTATCCGACGCTCTCGCAGTGTCCGACGCTCTCGCCGTGTCCGACGCTCTCGCCGTGTCCGACGCTCTCGTAGTGTCCGACGCTCTCGCAGTGTCCGACGCTCTCGCAGTGTCCGACGCTCTCGCCGTGTCCGACGCTCTCGCCGTGTCCGACGCTCTCGCCGTGTCCGACGCTCTCGCCGTATCCGACGCTCTCGCAGTGTCCGACGCTCTCGCAGTGTCCAGCGCTCGCCGTATCCGGCGCTCGCGGTGTCCGGCGCTCGCCCGTGTCCGACGCTCTCGCAGTGTCCGACGCTCGTAGTGTCCGGCGCTCGCGTGTCCGACGCTCTCGCCGTGTCCGACGCTCTCGCAGTGTCCGACGCTCTCGCAGTGTCCGACGCTCTCGCCGTGTCCGACGCTCTCGCCGTGTCCGACGCTCTCGCAGTGTCCGACGCTCTCGCAGTGTCCGACGCTCTCGCCGTGTCCGACGCTCTCGCAGTGTCCGACGCTCTCGTAGTGTCCAACACTCTTGTAGTGTCCGACGCTCTCGCCGTGTCCGACGCTCTCGTAGTGTCCAACACTCTTGTAGTGTCCGACGCTCTCGCAGTGTCCGACGCTCTCGTAGTGTCCAACACTCTTGTAGTGTCCGACGCTCTCGCAGTGTCTGACGCTCTCGTAGTGTCCAACACTCTTGTAGTGTCCGACACTATCGCTGTGTCCTGAGGGTTCATGTCTCTGAGTGCTAGGTGCTGGACTGATGTAAATAAACTTCCACGGTGTTAGAACTCCAGCCTTCTCTTCAAATCTTGGTTCTACTAATATTTGGCCAAACTAATATTTGACCATCAAAGCCTGAGCTCGTCAAATCTCAGAAGCTCAGCAAGGCCAGGCCCGATTCGTATTTGAACAGGAGACCGCTGGGAATTCTGGGTGCCACAAAGCGGCGCCAGTGACAAAACCTGTTGTTGTGACCTTAGGCAAGGCACTTTACCCATTCGCTTAGTATGAATGTGGTGTGTGAGTGTTGGTGGTGGTCGGCCAATAGCGCAGATTAGCAGGCTCAATTCTGTCAGCCAGTCCCAGGGCAGCTGTGGCTACAATAGTAGCTTATCACCCGTGAGTGTGGAGTGAATGAAGAATTCTCTGTAAGTGTCTTTGAGTGTCCAAAAAGTGCTGTATAAAACTGATTCATTATTTATTCTACAACATTGGGGTCTCTCCTGACCCTCAGCCTGTGCCCTGGTCTCTGCAGGTTCTGAGGCAGCTGAAGGAGACCATGGAGGACTGCTGGGACCAGGATGCAGAGGCCAGGCTGAGTGCCCATTGTGCAGCAGAGAGACTATGCCAACTGTCCCTGCTCCCAGTGCCCGGGCAGCACACACACAGGTGGCATTAACTGCTCCAGAATCCACACACCAGCCAAATACAAACATATGGTGTCAAAAGTGTGAACTCTACAAACGTCAATGTGTGTGTAATGTTTCAGTCACCAGTCTCATGGGTGTTTTCCTCCAGTGGACCTGTCCACCGCCAGGCCTGATGTAGCTGTGGACCTGACAAGCTCCAGCAGCACACTGGAAGTATGTCCTCATGTCCTCTGTGTCTCATATGTCCTCATGTCCTCTGTGTCTCATATGTCCTCATGTCCTCTGTGTCTCATATGTCCTTATGTCTGACTGTCCTCTGTGTCTCATATGTCCTCATGTCCTCTGTGTCTCATATGTCCTCATGTCCTCTGTGTCTCATATGTCCTCATGTCTGACTGTCCTCTGTGTCTCATATGTCCTCATGTCCTCTGTGTCTCATATGTCCTCATGTCCTCTGTGTCTCATATGTCCTCATGTACTCTGTGTCTCATATGTCCTCATGTCTGACTGTCCTCTGTGTCTCATATGTCCTCATGTCCTCTGTGCCTCATATGTCCTCATGTCCTCTGTGTCTCATATGTCCTCATGTCTGACTGTCCTGTGTCTCATATGTCCTCATGTCTGACTGTCATCTGTGTCTCATATGTCCTCATGTCATCTGTGTCTCATATGTCCTCATGTCATCTGTGTCTCATATGTCCTCATGTCCTCTGTGTCTCATATGTCCTCATGTCCTCTGTGTCTCATATGTCCTCATGTCCTCATGTCCTCTGTGTCTCATATGTCCTCATGTCCTCTGTGTCTCATATGTCCTCATGTCCTCTGTGTCTCATATGTCCTCATGTCCTCTGTGTCTCATATGTCCTCATGTCTGACTGTCCTCTGTGTCTCATATGTCCTCATGTCCTCTGTGTCTCATATGTCCTCATGTCCTCTGTGTCTCATATGTCCTCATGTCCTCTGTGTCTCATATGTCCTCATGTCTGACTGTCCTGTGTCTCATATGTCCTCATGTCTGACTGTCCTCTGTGTCTCATATGTCCTCATGTCCTCTGTGTCTCATATGTCCTCATGTCCTCTGTGTCTCATATGTCCTCATGTCCTCTGTGTCTCATATGTCCTCATGTCTGACTGTCCTCTGTGTCTCATATGTCCTCATGTCCTCTGTGTCTCATATGTCCTCATGTCCTCTGTGTCTCATATGTCCTCATGTCCTCTGTGTCTCATATGTCCTCATGTCTGACTGTCCTCTGTGTCTCATATGTCCTCATGTCCTCTGTGTCTCATATGTCCTCATGTCCTCTGTGTCTCATATGTCCTCATGTCTGACTGTCCTGTGTCTCATTATGTCCTCATGTCTGACTGTCCTGTGTCTCATATGTCCTCATGTCTGACTGTCCTCTGTGTCTCATATGTCCTCATGTCCTCTGTGTCTCATATGTCCTCATGTCCTCTGTGTCTCATATGTCCTCATGTCCTCTGTGTCTCATATGTCCTCATGTCCTCTGTGTCTCATATGTCCTCATGTCTGACTGTCCTCTGTGTCTCATATGTCCTCATGTCCTCTGTGTCTCATATGTCCTCATGTCCTCTGTGTCTCATATGTCCTCATGTCTGACTGTCCTCTGTGTCTCATATGTCCTCATGTCTGACTGTCCTCTGTGTCTCATATGTCCTCATGTCTGACTGTCCTCTGTGTCTCATATGTCCTCATGTCTGACTGTCCTCTGTCCTGTGTCCCAGAGGTGCACCGTGGAGGACATGTCCCAAAGCGCTGCAGGAAGTGCCTTCTGCTTCACACCGCCGCTCACAGGTTAACACCATTTTACTCACAGCTCATTTACGCCTCATGCGTCTGCCATACGGCCTTTTCACGGATTACACTTTACACTGTGTATGTCAGGGGTGCATCTGGTTATTCTAAACGTCTTTTTAAACTCACCAGGGCATTGGAAATGTATGAAACGGCAAATTTAACTATATGTCTAACAGACAACACTGCAGGGAAACATGCTTGTGCGCATGAAGAAATGAAGTGTGTTGTTTTGTCCTGTAGGTGGCGCTCTGCCTGGTGTCTCTGTGTGCCTGCCTCTGGAGCAAACACAGGTCAGTGTCAGCAAAGGCCTGCAGCACAAGGCTTAGTCTGTCTTGACTTTTAATTAGCCAGAGTAACTGTGACTAGTCCACTTTTCACATGTATATTGATATCCTTAAATGGTATGACTGGTCGACTAATCAGAAAAATAGCTGCTGACAGGTTGCTCACTGAAATAATTGTTGGTCACTGCCCTATGGATTAAAACTGTGGCGAGGGTAAGACTGTGGACTCTGCTGTTTAAAGAGGGGGTATTATGCAAAATGGACTTTTTGGAGCTGATGTTTGTGATCTCTCCCAAGACAGTAGAGTTTGACCTCCACCCACAAGCTTACACCAGCCGTGCTCCCACACAACAATTCTCCATAAATATACAAATCGATGTTACAAAACCACACACTACAGATTCATAAACCTGATACGATGTGCAGTCATTTTATTAGTATGACGCGCTCTGAAGGGGGTAGTGACTCAGCACATAGAGTAAAGGGAGAGACTCGGATCTTAACTACACTGAAACCTATAAAACACATTAAAACACGTTAACAATAACAATAGAGAAAAGGACAAAAGGATCATGGACCTTGAAAAGGAGCTGATGATTTGGAACAGTACACGAGGAGGGAAGATGTCATTATCACTGGACTGAACATCAAACCCTGCTCCTACGCCAGAGCTGCAGCAATGGGCAGGAATGTTGGTGAGGATGCACAGACTGGTGATTTGTAAACTTTGGAGGGGCAAGTTGTGTAGTTGCGGAAGGACAAAAGAAAACCTGCTATCATGCTTTGCCTTGTGAGTAGGAAACACAAAATAGAACCACTAATAAAGGAAAGAAGGTGAAAGGATCCGAGGGTTATGTGAATGAGCAACTAAGAATACGGCCACTATTGCTCAAGAAGGCCGGAAATCCTGAAGAAAAACAACAAGATTAAATCGACGTGGACGAGAAATTGTAAGGTTTTCATCCAACTTTATGGAGCCATTCCAGAACAAGCCAAAGTGATACTGGTAAGTGATCGTAAAGATCTTGATCAATTCAGATAATGGAGCTCAATTCATAGTGTCAATTTGTAGTGTCTGAGTCCTGGTTAGATGCAGAAAAGTGCTCAGAAATTCAACTTGAAGGAACAAAATAGGACAAGTAAAAAGGGAGGGGGGTTGCTCTGTGTGTAAACACTGATTTGAAATGCAGCAAAATGAATATGAATTTCAGTTTACTAATTCCCGGCTAATGCCATTGCCATGTCGAAAATCCTTGAAAAATTATTTGTGAAAAGACTTGATAGAGTATAGGTAGGGGTGTGGGCGTGTTTTGGGCTGATGGGGGAAACCGGAGTACCCTAGAGGAAACCCATCCAGACACGGGGACATGTGTCTGTAGTGTGTGTGTGTGTCTGTAGTGTGTATGTGTGTCTGTAGTGTGTATGTGTGTCTGTTGTGTGTGTATGTGTGTCTGTAGTGTGTATGTGTGTCTGTAGTGTGTATGTGTGTCTGTAGTGTGTATGTGTGTCTGTAGTGTGTGTGTGTGTGTCTGTAGTGTGTACGTGTGTCTGTAGTGTGTATGTGTGTCTGTAGTGTGTATGTGTGTCTGTAGTGTGTATGTGTGTACACCAAAAGAACCAAGTGCGTATTTCTTTCCTCATAAAAGATTATTGTTATTATTTTCTGTAAATAGTTTTGCATCTTACTCTATATGTTAATAGGGTTGCATAATGCATCATTTCTGCATTATATCATTGTAATAGGATTAATGATTATGTAAACCGAATGTGTGTTACAGCTATTACCCCATGGAGGTAAAACAGCCTCTTTTTAAAAATAAATTTTTAATTTAATTAATTTTAATCATTCATTTTTTGCTGTTATGTGGGCCTCTCCACAGAAACAGTGGATGACATCTCCTGCACCTGTCCTGCCTCAGAGGCCCTCCAGCCTGCAGCTCCTGTCCACTGCCCCATCCAGAGAGAGGCAGGGGCCCCCACAGCACCCTGCCGGTCCCAGAGAGAGGCAGGGGCCCCCACAGCACCCTGCCGGTCCCAGAGACAGGCAGGTGCAGACAGGAGTGGCCAAAATGAACTCGGTGGCAGTCTTAGCTCAGGCTCCAATGAGTGTTACCATGGCAACCGGCAGAGGAGCGGTGTGGATGGCGGATGGCTCCAGTGCCGGGGTGCCCACTCTGGTGACCAACCGCCTGATAGCCCGAGGAGTGACCAACCAGGCGGGGCCACAGGAGGAGGACCCGTGCTGCAGGTCAGTGTCAGCTGTTGTACTGCTATTTTCCAACGGATGTCAACATTCTCTGTGGACTTTAGGCTCTGCTGTGGAGTACAAAAGCTTTCAGAAATATTTGTGTGCATAGGATAGAAATCTGTGCATATTTGGGAAATCCGTGCATATGTGGCTGTAGCTGAGAATAAAATAAATATTTGTAAACTCTCGAATGAGTCCAGTCATACATAAAATGTGTTGTGTGTATTTTATCCATGGGAAAACGAATTCAAAAGTTTCAACATCAAGAATTACAATCATAAAATGAAAATGTATGATTGCACTTTCTTCAGTACGAATTCACAGATGCGACTCAAATGTCAAAAATACGTCATCACTTCACATGCGTTATTTACTGAGCAGAAAAAACATCAATTGAGATGCCGGACTTTTGCACCGCATACGAACTGAACCAGGACTGAACCGGGACTGAACCGGGACTGAACCGGGACTGAACCGGGACTGAACCGGGACTGAACCGGGACTGAACCGGGACTGAACCAGAACTGAACCGGGACTGAACCGGGACTGATTTCAAGACTGAACCAGGGGCCTAAACCAGGACTGAACCAGGACTTAAACAGGACTAAACCAGAACTGAACCAGGACTGAGTGTCAGGACTAGCCTGGAGTAGCGCCCGCGTAGAGTGACCACAGGCGAAAGGACTGGTGTAGATCCCTGCCCCCCACAGGGCTAAGTGCGACCGTCACCCAGTCATGCTGAGTGGACACCCTGCTCCTCGGGCTCTGGGTTCTCTCTCTCTCAAGTCCAAGATTAGTCCTGGTTTAGTCCTGGTGTAGTCCTGGTGTAGTCCTGATTTAGACCTGGCTTAGTCCTGGTTTAGTCTTGGTGTAGTCCTGGTTTAGTCCTGGTCTAGTCCGGGTTTAGTCTTGGTGTAGTCCTGGTTTAGCCCTGGTGTAGTCCTGGTTTAGTCCTGGTGTAGTCCTGGTGTAGTCCTGGTGTAGTCCTGGTGTAGTCCTGGTTTAGTCTTGGTGTAGTCCAGGTTTAGCCCTGGTGTAGTCCTGGTGTAGTCCTGGTTTAGTCCTGGTGTAGTCCTGGTGTAGTCCTGGTGTAGTCCTGGTTTAGTCTTGGTGTAGTCCAGGTTTAGCCCTGGTGTAGTCCTGGTGTAGTCCTGGTTTAGCCCTGGTTTAGTCCGGGTTTAGCCCTGGTGTAGTCCTGGTGTAGTCCTGGTGTAGTCCTGGTGTAGTCCTGGTTTAGTCTTGGTGTAGTCCAGGTTTAGCCCTGGTTTAGTCCTGGTGTAGTCCTGGTGTAGTCCTGGTGTAGTCCTGGTGTAGTCCTGGTTTAGTCTTGGTGTAGTCCAGGTTTAGCCCTGGTGTAGTCCTGGTGTAGTCCTGGTTTAGCCCTGGTTTAGTCCGGGTTTAGCCCTGGTGTAGTCCTGGTGTAGTCCAGGTTTAGTCTTGGTGTAGTCCTGGTTTAGCCCTGGTGTAGTCCGGGTTTAGTCTTGGTGTAGTCCTGGTGTAGTCCTGGTGTAGACCCGGCTCCTTCCCCACCTGGGTAGCTGTGGTCATACTGAACTGGCCCACGGGCCTGGACATCTATAGCCTGTCCGTCCATGGGAGTGGATCCCTCCTTCACTGTAGTTCTCCCCGAGGTTTCTTCTTTTTCCCAGGACTCTGGGTTTTTTGGAGTTTTTCCTTGCTGAGAAGGAGGGTCTAAGGACAGGGGATGACTGGACCATGTTTCATTTGCTGCTTTACATGAATGTTGTTTATTCCTGTTTTGATGTGTCTGTGTGTATGTTTTACTCATCCAAATCTTGGAACGCCCTTAGAGGCAACTGTTGTTGTGATTTTGGGCGCTACAAAAATAAATTGAATTGAATTGAATTGGTTTAGTCCTGGTGTAGTCCTGGTGTAGTCCTGGTGTAGTCCAGGTTTAGTCCTGGTTTAGTCTTGGTGTAGTCCAGGTTTAGTCCTGGTGTAGTCCTGGTTTAGTCCAGGTTTAGTCCTGGTGTAGTCCTGGTTTAGCCCTGGTGCAGTCCTGGTGTAGTCCTGGTGTAGTCCTGGTGTAGTCCTGGTTTAGTCTTGGTGTAGTCCAGGTTTAGCCCTGGTGTAGTCCTGGTGTAGTCCTGGTGTAGTCCTGGTGTAGTCCTGGTGTAGTCCTGGTGTAGTCCTGATTTAGACCTGGCTTAGTCCTGGTTTAGTCTTGGTGTAGTCCTGGTTTAGTCTTGGTGTAGTCCAGGTTTAGTCCTGGTTTAGTCTTGGTGTAGTCCAGGTTTAGTCCTGGTGTAGTCCTGGTGTAGTCCTGGTGTAGTCCTGGTGTAGTCTTGGTGTAGTCCAGGTTTAGTCCTGGTGTAGTCCAGGTTTAGTCCTGGTGTAGTCCTGGTTTAGTCCTGGTGTAGTCCTGGTTTAGTCCTGGTGTAGTCCTGGTGTAGTCCTGATTTAGACCTGGCTTAGTCCTGGTTTAGTCTTGGTGTAGTCCTGGTTTAGTCTTGGTGTAGTCCAGGTTTAGTCCTGGTTTAGTCTTGGTGTAGTCCAGGTTTAGTCCTGGTGTAGTCCTGGTTTAGTCCTGGTGTAGTCCTGGTGTAGTCCTGGTGTAGTCCTGGTGTAGTCTTGGTGTAGTCCAGGTTTAGTCCTGGTGTAGTCCAGGTTTAGTCCTGGTGTAGTCCTGGTTTAGTCCTGGTGTAGTCCTGGTGTAGTCCAGGTTTAGTCCTGGTGTAGTCCTGGTGTAGTCCTGGTGTAGTCTTGGTGTAGTCCAGGTTTAGTCCTGGTGTAGTCCTGGTTTAGTCCTGGTGTAGTCCTGGTTTAGTCCTGGTGTAGTCCTGGTGTAGTCCAGGTTTAGACCTGGTGTAGTCCTGGTGTAGTCCTGGTGTAGTCCTGGTGTAGTCTTGGTGTAGTCCAGGTTTAGTCCTGGTGTAGTCCTGGTTTAGTCCTGGTGTAGTCCTGGTTTAGTCCTGGTGTAGTCCTGGTGTAGTCCTGGTGTAGTCCTGGTGTAGTCCTGGTGTAGTCCTGGTGTAGTCCGGGTTTAGTCTTGGTGTAGTCCTGGTGTAGTCTTGGTGTAGACCCGGCTCCTTCCCCACCTGGGTAGCTGTGGTCATACTGAACTGGCCCACGGGCCTGGACATCTATAGCCTGTCCGTCCATGGGAGTGGATCTCTCCTTCACTGTAGTTCTCCCCGAGGTTTCTTCTTTTTCCCAGGACTCTGGGTTTTTTGGAGTTTTTCCTTGCTGAGAAGGAGGGTCTAAGGACAGGGGATGACTGGACCATGTTTCATTTGCTGCTTTACATGAATGTTGTTTATTCCTGTTTTGATGTGTCTGTGTGTATGTTTTACTCATCCAAATCTTGGAACGCCCTTAGAGGCAACTGTTGTTGTGATTTTGGGCGCTACAAAAATAAATTGAATTGAATTGAATTGAATTGGTTTAGTCCTGGTGTAGTCCTGGTGTAGTCCTGGTGTAGTCCTGGTTTAGTCTTGGTGTAGTCCTGGTTTAGCCCTGGTGTAGTCCTGGTGTAGTCCTGGTTTAGCCCTGGTGTAGTCCTGGTTTAGCCCTGGTGTAGTCCTGGTTTAGCCCTGGTGTAGTCCTGGTGTAGTCCTGGTGTAGTCCTGGTGTAGTCCTGGTGTAGTCCTGGTTTAGCCCTGGTGTAGTCCTGGTGTAGTCCTGGTTTAGTCCTGGTGTAGTCCTGGTTTAGCCCTGGTGTAGTCCGGGTTTAGTCTTGGTGTAGTCCTGGTTTAGTCCGGGTTTAGCCCTGGTGTAGTCCTGGTGTAGTCCTGGTGTAGTCCTGGTTTAGTCCTGGTGTAGTCCTGGTGTAGTCCTGGTTTAGTCCTGGTGTAGTCCTGGTTTAGCCCTGGTGTAGTCCTGGTGTAGCCCTGGTGTAGTCCTGGTTTAGTCCTGGTTTAGTCCTGGTTTAACTGGCATTAGCCAACAGTTTGTCACTCTCATCTTTTTGTTCGAAATCAAACTCTTAAACCATAAACACTTGGACTGATCACAGGCTCCTCAAAATGGGCTCTTTAAATCCATTTTGGACTTTTTTCAGACAGTCATAAAACTTTTTTAATAGTGTTTGCTAATGTGTGCGTTGTGTTTCCATGGTAACTGCTGAAGATTCCACCATAGACATACATGTAGAATCTCCCCAATGTGATGTCACTGCAATGTATCTATGTATTTTAATGTTTAATGGTGCAAACAGAAGTCATAATATTGTATACACAAAGAATAATGAGAATTTAAATTTTTACTGTCTTAAAATCATGAAAAACAGTGATCCAAAGTTCTTCCTCATGTACCTCATGCATTCAGAGCGTCCTAATTATTCACCACAATAAGTTTATAAAGTGACTTATTTTGACCTCCAGAGCTGCTTCAGAATGTCTGGTCAGGGGAAAGACACATTTTGCTCAAGTACGTTGGAAAAATCACATGCAGGAAAATCACTTTTGTACATTTCCTATGAGTGTCCATAATGAACTTCCAGTTCCAGTATGTCTCATGAGCCATGGGATGGAGCTACAGTATCTCTTACAGTTCTGTATTTATTTTAGGAAAGGGTCCTTAGTGTGGAATATTCCAGGAAATTAAATACATTTTATTAGACAAGCTTATGTAGAGCACCTTTAATAATTAAAGTACCACCTCATTAGATTCCTGGTGGTTGTTACGCCACCCGTTTCCATGGCGATAGAAAGTTACTTTGGAAATAGTTCAGTTTTATGGCATTCTTTGGACTATTTGAGGAAAGTTACAAGAAAAGTTACAAATCAGGTTTATGGCGAGGCAAGCAACCTCAGAGGGAGGGAAGTCTTATGTACTGGGGCTTAAATGATTCCTCTTTATTGATTAGCAGGGCCCCAGTCCAACAGTCCACGACGGATCCAGACCCAGGACTGAACTTCGTGTGGAGCCCGGATGAACAGCAGCCCTTATTGCGGAGCGAGGTGACCCCTGCTGGAGCGCTCCTGTCAGTGCAGCGCTCCAATGCCAACAACAACAACAGCAACATCCAGAAAGGGCACTTCCACAATCCAACGGCCCAGAAGACAGCAGCCTCTGATGGGACTCCTGTTGGACAGAACAGCCTCTCTTCTGTCCCAGTGTCAGGTCCTCCTGCCCACCCAGCCAAAGGCAACTCTACCACAAAGCCTGGCACACAAGTTACTCCTCAGCCCGTGAACTTTGCTCCATCTGTCCAGTCAGACACCCTTAGACGGAGCTGTGGAGAGCAGATGTCCATGTGTGAGAATGGAGACCCAGCTGTGGCAGATGATAGTTGTAGAGATGATAGTTGTGTAGATCCTGCTGACAGATGCTGGAGTAAGGACATTAGCAGTCCTGACGTATTTAAAGAGTCCTCACATACCGCTGGAGTTAACGAAGAAGAGGTGTGTCATGGTCTAGCCCTGACCCATGCCCGCTGTTCATCCCTAGATCCAGTGTCCCACATGTCCCCTGAGTGTCCTGTGGGAGTCACCCTGTCTCATGTCCTGGGACATGCTCCCACAGCTCCAGATGTGTTGTCCTCACACAGGGACATGTCTTCAGATTCTGCCACAGCTGCCCTGGACAGAGACAGATGTCCCTCGCGCCCCTGCTCCCTGGACCTGTCCTCGTTTTCTGCTCCAACAGGTGAGTTCAGCAAACAGATGAGGCTGTGTGGAGATTCTAGTTTGGAGCTATAAGGAACAGTGTGATTGGCCTAACAGGTATCAACACTTCAAACTCTGCCCCAGCAGCCAGCTCTTTGTAATCAGAGCTTCTTCTACTCTCGCGAGCGTGTTTCTTTGCTCGTGCACAGTTTCGGCAGCACGAGTAGTTTCTGCGCCTGCGAGCAGTTTCTGAACAGTTCCTGCACCTCGCATAGAGTTTCTATGCGTGTGTTACTTTTGACAGGAATCTGACGCCATAGTTCTTGGATGTTTCAGATTAATCTTTCTGTTTATTATAAACAAAATGTAAAATCAGGGTCTATGCATGTTTATAGTTTAAAACAGTGGCGCTCCTACACTGATCCCGGGAAGAAAAACGTGAGTAGCAGGAGTACGATGCCATGTTACACAATTTTGTTTTATTTTATAATTTCCTCATCACAAACAGCCCTGGAGTTGTGTTTTGTTTCATTCACACATATTTAACTTACAAACCTGCAGATTTAGGCTGAGTTCTTTTGAGCTCTTTTTTCTTTTACAGGTTGTAACATCTACACTGAGCAGGAGATTACCAATCAAAAAATAATACTTATTATCTGGGTAACTGATTAAATCTTAAATGCTACTGTGCTTAATCTGCTTGAAATAAATAAACCCAAACGAAGGTGAAGATTAGTTTTAACTGTAAATTATATTAGGCCACACAGTTCAACATAAATGACAAAATTAATCAGAGCCCCTCCAGAGTCTATAGTCCCTGCACACGCCCCACCGTAGTCTTATCCACCGGCCGTATACTTTAATCCAAAGGCCTCGGTAAAGCAGTTCGAAACCGTCCTGGATCGGCACGAAAAGAGTCGCGTAAATCTCTAAAAATGAGCGATCTCAACAAAAAAGTAAATCCACAGGGCCGCAGCGGCGGAGCGCAGGGTGAAGTATTTGGACCGGTCTCACCCGCTGCGCTGGGTCCTGACTCTCTGCTCCTCAGCTCCTTTTTTCTCGGTCCCCATCGGTTCGTTTAGATTAATCCGCTTAAGGTCCAAGGTCCCGGCCAAGCGCCAGCGGCACAGCGGTGAGTTTGGGGCGGCGTGCGCGCTCACACGTGCGCAGATATATACGGGGCGATCAGCTGATCAGATAAACAATAACAAAACTCAGCGGCCACAAAGCACTTTAGAAATAATTACATGTACAATTTATGTTACCTGTGCTACAAGGTATTTTTATTAGACAAAGTATTAAAGAAGTGTACAATACTAACACTGCTACTGCTACTAATAACATAAATAAATAAAATTTACAATTTAACACACATTGATGTAGAATGAACTTGACCAAGAATCAAATCTCACGTCTCATCTTTAAAAGGAAAATGTAGATCATGTTTCCATTTGGATCTAATAGCAGCTACAGAAGCACAGTCAAGATGAGGTTATAGTGAGCTGCCTCCTCTAAACCAGGATGTCAGCAGGTTTATCTTGTGGTGCTTGAGGGAACTCTGCTGCACACATAATGTCTGAAAAAAATGTGCTGAGACAATTGATGATGATAGTTGGGAGAAGCTAGCAAATTGTCCATCCAAATAAAAGTTGCAAAACATTTTACACTTTTTTTGTGCCAGATATAAGGACGTTTTAGTCAGTGCGTGTGACTCCATGGCGTCTCAGAGCGGAGATGAATGCTCCAAGTAAAAATGTTTCCTCTAAAGCATACACCTAATATTCACAGCCCAGTAATAGTATTGGAAATTGAGCAGGGCCATTCTTCCCACATGTTCTTCCTCAGTGTAGAGGGTTCTGAGCTCTCTTCCAACTTGTGATGTCATGTGTTGGAGTAGAGTCCGTGCACTGGCCACACAACTTCAACAGAATCATTTGGATCATTTCAGCCCTGGAACTGTCAGTCTCTACTGAATTAAAGGTAAAAACTGTAGGACTTTTTACATTGAATTGTCTGAACCCTGTACCCCGCACACACTTTGGCAGTCGGATCACTTGAGTTTTTCTTTTACACTTAAACCAAAGAACAGACATGCTGATGATTCCCTGTGTGTTCTCCAGGGAGTGCTCCTCACACTGACTCGGGCCTGAGTGTCTCGGGGGAGAAGATCCGGCGCAGAGTAAAGACGCCGTACACAGTGAAGAAATGGCGCCCAGCCTCGTGGGTGCCCCCTACTGACCACCACCCAGAGCTGTTCCTCCAGGCCACACCCAACTGCCCCACAATCAGCCAATCCAAATCCAGCATGGCCATGTTTGTGTTGGGAGGCGGGGCCAACTCCAAGCTGGACGAACTCACCAGTTTCTGATTGGTTCACACACTTTTTGGAATAGTTCTACCTCTGTCTTCCACGAGGGTCTTTGTATCTGTACATTAGTGTGTAGTCAGTTGGTGCTGATAACGTTATGCTCATGAGTAAACCATAAAGCAGGTCTGAAGCAGCTCTGTGCTAGTACGGGACATACCACAATTCTTGGGAATGACATGATACTAAGCGGGCCTCCTTTCGTGAGGAGGCTACTTATTTTCTAATCTCTGTTATAATGTTGTTTCCTCATCACAAACATCTGGAAATTTAGAGTGTATTTGTCTCTCAAACAGAAATCACTTTGTGTGGTAATACAGGAAGTGCTCCACTGTATTATTGAACTGAGTACACCTTGACACGATGGACAGGAGCTTGTTTAGGGCCCTCAGCCACAGATGTGAGTCAAGCTCTGCACCAACTGCAGATCCAGCCTTCCTCAGCAGCTTATCCAACTGCACAGTGTCCTTCCTCTGGAGGCTTCCTCCCCAGCAGATCACAGCTTTGAAGAGTCACTGGAGATGACATTCTGGTGTTGAAAGGACTTCAGCCTTGTGACAAAGTACAGCCTGCGCTGTCCCTTTCTGTAGAGCAGGTCTGTATTCTCACACCAGTCCAGTCTGTGTTGAGCTGTACACCCTCCACAGTGTCCCCCTCAGTGGTCACAGGACTAATAAGAAAGAGTTATTCAGACATGAGTGAATGAAACAAAAACACAACTCCAGGTCTGTTTTTGATGAGGTAACAAAATTATAACATGGCTTAAAGCCCACAAGTGTCCATTTGGTGTAATATTACCTAATACCTTTAATGGTGAAGGATTTAGACACATGTATCTATACAAAAGAGCAGGACACCCGACACAGATGGATCAGTCCAAAATGCTGCTGGTGAACATGTTTTTGACAAAAAACAATGAAGAAATGGCCCTAAACATGATTCAAATAGATACTAGCCTTAAAATATGCATATGCTAATTAGTGTCATTGTCAAAATCGATATATTGATATTCGATATCAGTACTCCCATCCATAGTCTGAGCTCGGCCTGACACAGGTCTGAACCAGATCTGAACCAGTTCTCATTGATCCTGGCACTAGTCCAGGCTCCCTCTAAAAGGCAGAGAGCGTTGGCCAGAGCACTGTCAGTCTCCTGTAGGTTATGCACGATTTAGGCCTAGATTATTTGAGCTCTTTCATTTCTGTGAAGCCCAATGATCTTCACAGGAGTGTGGTGTTTTTCACATTGTCAGGGTAAGTGCCTTTACCCATTGGCAGAACATTTGGAAGCTCCTAACATAATCTGCCGCCAGTGAGTGTGGATGAATCCGTGCAGACTATGGTGAGTGCAGCTGATTCCAAGTGTACAGTGTGTCTGTACAGTGCGTCTGTACAGTGCGTCTGTACAGTGCGTCTGTACAGTGTGTCTGTACAGTGCGTCTGTACAGTGCGTCTGTACAGTGCGTCTGTACAGTGCGTCTGTACAGTGCGTCTGTACAGTGCGTCTGTACAGTGCAGGAGGAGCAGTCTGAGAGAGGAGCCTGTAGCACATTAGCACAAAGCACCGGAGCTCATTCATGTCACATCATCAACATGGATTTATTGGATGAACTTCTGTGTACTCTACCAGTCAAATTTTGGACACACTTTTTCATTTATGTTTCTTCTTTATTTCAATCATTATTTACACTGTAGATTCTCAATAAAAAGGCATCCAAACTGACACATGTGGAATGGAATAAACAACTCAAACTCAAAATAATACCAAACTTAAAATAACATGTTTTAGATTTATTATTTTTTACAGTTTAGTTTTCTTTACAGACAAGAGAAAAAAAATGTAGCCTTTACTTTTTGCTTTGAACCCTGGTTTGCACTTTTGAAATTCCTTGTTGCTGTGAAGTGGAAACCATTGCAGGAGTCTTCATGAAGATCACTGAGAGAAGGACACGGGTTTGCAGTTGACAAAGCAAAGGGTGGATACTCTGAGGCTTTGTATGGAAAAAAGATGTAGTTATTAGAGTTATTTCACTTTTTTCACTGCTACATAATTCCACATGTCTTGCTTCATATATTTGATGTCTTATGTCTGTATATAAATGTAGAAAGTAGTAAAAAAAAACAGTGAATGAGAGGGTGTGTCCAAACTTTTTATGTAGGTGGCAGATTTCGGCGTGAGCAGTAATGTATCGTTTACTTGAGTTATGTAAAAAAAAAAAAACAGTGTACGGGCTGAATGCCATACAGAGCTTTACTTGAGTCATTTTTTATTGAAGTAATAGTACTTTTACTTTCAACATAAACATTTCTTGCACCTTCTGTTTTGCATTTTCACATTTTTCTTCTACCAAAGTTTCAGCATTAGTTTGTTTTGTGTGTCAGATTACACCACAGTCATAGCCGAGGTTACGGCCCAACAGTCCCTCACTGAAGTGAACACTGCACTGGTAATCAGCAGAGGTGGTAGTACTCAGTTACATTTACTCGAGTAACTTTTTACTTTTTTTATTGTACTTTTCAGAGTACTTTTCTAACAGCAAACTTTTACTCCTACTTGAGTGATATTTTCGTTGAAGTAACAGTACTCTCATTTGAGTAAAAGTTGTGTCCCTCTTCCCACTGTGAGGAAGTCTAAAGTGACAAAAGTCTGAAATGATTTGAACATTTGTTTCTTTCAGCGCTCCTTCAGATCTGATTTAGTTTGTCCATTATTTCATGTATATCCTAAATACATTTACTTCAAATGATAAATCAGAGTTACTTCTCCACAGTTACTCTTGAGTTACTTGAGTTGCATTTTTCAATATTTTTTCACTTCATTTTTTTGGACCACTACTTTGTACTTGAGTAATATTACAGTGATGTAACGTTATTGTTACTTGAGAACAATTTTGGACGACTCTACCCGCCTCTGCTAATTACTGCGTGTATGTAAGTCATTACTTCTGCATTTCAGTAAAGGTACTTGAAAAGCTGATGCAGCTGTTGGTGTCGCTGCACTTGGCTGTGTTGCTGTGGCATCAGAGGAGCCTGTGTGTGCGCCGTGTACATGTGTGTGCCGTGTACACGTGTGTGCGCCGTGTACACGTGTGTGCGCCGTGTACACGTGTGTGCGCCGTGTACACGTGTGTGTGCCGTGTACACGTGTGTGCGCCGTGTACATGTGTGTGCGCCGTGTACATGTGTGTGTGCGCCGTGTACATGTGTGTGTGCCGTGTACATGTGTGTGTGCCGTGTACATGTGTGTGCGCCGTGTACATGTGTGTGCGCCGTGTACATGTGTGTGTGCGCCGTGTACACGTGTGTGCGCCGTGTACACGTGTGTGCGCCGTGTACATGTGTGTGTGAAGCCCAGACGGTGAGCAGGGTTCGGCATGGTTAGTGCGTCCAGAACTATACTCATATGTGGAGGTGTAAATATGGCCAAGCCACTTCTGTTGCTACTTTGCAGCTGATGTTGTTAGCATTTCCTGGGGGTGTGAAGCTAACTGTAAGCACTGCTCTGTGTGAAGCTCTGTTAGACTTTAATCTGAGCTTTATTTTAACACAATCTGACCAGAAAGAACTGAGCTGGAACTACAACAGGTGAGATGATTAGTTTTTCAGTTAGTCACTCTCACCTTTTTGTTGAAAATCTAACTCCTAACAGGACCATGAACAGGATTATTGATCACAAGCACTTGACCAGGGTCAAATTTTTTCTTGAGTTTTCAGAAAATCTTACATTTTTGATAGTGTTTGCTTACGTGTACGTTATATCTCCATGGTAACTGCTGAACATTCCACCATAGAGTCACACGTAGAACACCTCCAGCGTGACGTCACTGCAAAGTATCAATGGCACTTCTATAGGGACTAAGCATTTCATTTGGATGGAAATGTGTGTGAGAGATTTTGTATGGGCAATTTTCCATATGTTTATTGTGCTTAATAATTGCTGAGCATTTTCTACTGTTTGTACTGGTTTTGATATACACCTGCAGACTCTAGAAGTTTCATTTAGAGCTTGTGGAGTCTATGTTAAAGAGGGGGTATTCTGCTAAATCAACTATTTGGAGCTATCCACCATGTTATAACGTTGTTTCCTCATCAAAAACATGCCTGAAGAGGTTTTAGAATAGGTTTGAATATTTTACAGTTAGTTGTGAGATTTGTCCAATGTTCCACCCAAAAGCGAAGTTTATCCAGACTCCCACATGATAATTCTCCATAGATATACAAAATATAAAAAAGTATGATACTAAAACATGTTCATATGATGTTTTCTGTGATTCTAGCCTTTTCAAAACAAGAAATGTTAATATGGTTATCTAAATATGTTATGTGTTAGCAGTTAATACCCCATAGAAGTACAATACCCCCTCCTTAAACTATGTCTCCAACAGGACACTGAAACAGTAGAGATGGCATCACTGGATGTAACCGAATCCTCTTTCCTTACCTCCCTCCTTCCTTGATTCCTCAGCTGTCAATCAAACCTTCAGAACAAGTGGTAGCATGAAGCAGCTCAGAGAAGACGAGGAGGGAGCACGGATCAAACATGAGCGAGGGATCAGGGGCAGAAAAAAAACAGATTTGTCCCTTGCTCCTTGGCATTGTGTGGAAAGGAGGGAAGGAAAGACGATGAAGACGTATCCACTGTAGTTCTGTGCTCAATGTTCATATCTTATAATGTATGTAGAGTAACGCATCTACTCCTGTCCTCCCTCCTCTGTCTCTTCTATCCTCCTCCCATTGGTTCTTCCCCTCCACTGTTCTGCTCCTCCTTGTCCTCTGTCCCCTGTCCCACATCACTCGTTCATAAAATATGTCATTACTCCAGTGTCAAGGATTTGTCATATTTGATAATCAATAAAGGGAAAATATGAATCACTCTGTGTTTGACTTGGAGACTTCCCCCATATTCTGGAAAAAGTGAATTAGGATGATTCTCTCTCTCTTGCTCTCTCTGTCTTTCTCTCTCTGACTCTCTGTGTGTGTCTCTGTCTCTCTCTCTGACTCTGTGTCTCTGTCTTTCTCTCTGTCTCTGTCTCTCTCTCTTTCTCGCTCTGTCTGTCTCTCTCTGTCTTTTTCTCTCTGTCTGTCTCTCTCTGTCTTTCTCTCTCTCTCTCTGTCTCTCTCTTTGTCTGTCTCTCTCTCTCTCTGTCTGTCTGCCTCTGTCTCTCTCTCTCTGTCTGTCTCACTCTCTGTCTCTCTCTCTCTGTCTGTCTCTCTCTCTGTCTCTCTATCTGTCTGTCTCTCTCTGTCTCTCTCTCTCTTTGTCTGTCTCTCTCTGTCTGTCTCTCTCTGTCTCTCTCTTTGTCTGTCTCTCTCTCTCTCTCTCTCTCTCTGTCTCTCTCTTTGTCTGTCTCTCTCTCTGCCTCTCTCTGTCTCTCTGTCTCTCTCTCTGCCTCTCTCTGTCTCTCTGTCTCTCTCTCTGTCTCTCTCTGTCTGTCTCTCTCTCTCTGTCTGTCTCTCTCTCTGCCTCTCTCTCTCTTTGTCTCTCTGTCTCTCTCTCTCTTTGTCTCTCTCACTGTCTCTCTCTGTCTCTCTCTTTGTCTCTCTCTTTGTCTCTCTCACTGTCTCTCTCTCTGTCTCTCTCTTTGTCTGTCTCTCTCTCTGCCTCTCTCTCTCTGTCTCTCTCACTGTCTCTCTCTCTCTGTCTCTGTCTCTCTCTTTGTCTCTCTCACTGTCTCTCTCTTTGTCTGTCTCTCTCTCTGCCTCTCTCTCTCTCTGTCTATCTCTTTGTCTCTCTCTCTGTCTCTGTCTCTCTCTTTGTCTCTCTCACTGTCTCTCTCTAGCCGTGTCCCAGTTCAGGAGGCCGCAGCCTCCTGAAGCCGCATAGGCCGCAGCCTCCTGAAGCCGCATAGGCCGCAGCCTCCTGAAGCCGCATAGGCCGCAGCCTCCTGAAGCCGCATAGGCTGTAGCCTTCGAACACACCTCCGTGGACCGCAGGCCATGTCGAAATGGGACAGGTCCAGCCCACGGAGCCGCGCCCGTCGCCCAGCAACCGAGACACGCTGCTAATGCTAATGCTAACAACACGCACCTGCAGATTACGCACACAGATCATTAACAAAGATTACACACGGGTCATCAAACTGTCACATTTTGAGAACAAGTTATTCTAATCATTCTAATCCACATTTTATGGCTAAAATATTGCCGTTTCTCCAATACATCTAAAATAGGCTAAATTACCTTAAAGTTTCAAAAGATGTGCATGAAGTATTTTTTAAATTGATAAGGGATTACATGTATACAGGGAATGCATTTAAATCATTTTATAAAGACTCTCCTTTGAGAAAAAATGGTTTATTAAACAATCAAATAAACTTCTGGAAATACTTTGTCCTAATATGAAGAGTCAAACATTAAACCCGTCACACACACACACACACACACACACACACACACACAATGCATTCATAGGTTAATTAATAAATTAATAAATAAAACATGTCAGTGTACTCCCATTGTGTAACTTTTTTTTTTTTTTTTGACAGAATCAAATGTCACAGTGAAAAACGTTCAGATAAACTTATTCTGAACCTAATCTGCATGGAGACATCACTATTAGGACACATTCAGGACAGCAGCAGACAGCGGTGCAGGAAGCCAGATGCACCCAGAGGCCCCACAGGTCTTCTGCAGGTTGTGACTCTGCAGGTCGTGACTCTGCGGGTCGTGACTCTGCGGGTCGTGACTCTGCGGGTCGTGACTCTGCGGGTCGTGACTCTGCAGGTTGTGACTCTGCAGGTCGTGAGTCTGCAGGTCGTGACTCTGCAGGTCGTGACTCTGCAGGTCGTGACTCTGCAGGTCGTGACTCTGCAGAAGTCCTCAGTGACTCTGGACATGGACAGTGGAGACATCTTGTATCTTCTGAAGGAGGAAGAGCAGAATGAACCTTACGTCTGATCGGTTCTGTTGGTTCAAAGTCCTGTCCTGCAGAGTGAAAACCTGTAATGACACATTAAGAAAACCACCAACTATTACAGGAAAATGAGGTCCACAGAGCAAAGTACATTCACATCCAAAGTGTGTTGTGTCCTCATCCAGGAAGCTGCAGATGAGAAAAGAAAATTCATATAAAACATTTCAAACAGTTTTCTCATTGTTATATTAAATGTGACTGGCCTAACAGACACAGGTGTCAATATAATGTATTCCCAGAATGAAATGCATGTGTGGGAGGCTTATATTACGTGATTTACAAGTAAATATTATTATACTGCATGAAATAATGCGTGTTTTTACCTTACCTCCGAGCTGCCCCTGTCCGTGAAAACGTGGCGTTTCTTCCTCTTTAATCACTCCATGGTCTTTTCCCCTAACAGTAAAAAAAAATTAGTGTTTGATGGAAATCTGTCCAAATATGAAAGTCTGAGCGGACTTGCTTAGCTGTAAATAACGTTTTTGACAGTTTTGTGGGAGTTATGGCCGTATTTTATGTTTACCGTTGTGTTAGTGATGATTTCCAATAGTTAAAAGTGTGTACTCACATGCCTGCTTTTTGCTCCGTGTTTTGCGCTCCATGTTTTGCGCTCCGTGTTTTTGCTGATTTCAAACATTACAGCCGCTGCGCGGTGCATGCTGGGATATTGGAGGCCGCGAAGGATACTCGGGTGTAGCCTTGGTTCATGGCCCGATCTCCATGGAAACCAGGCCGGTTTTAAGACTGCATTTGAAGGCTGCACGAAATAAAATGAAATGGGACAGGCCTTGGTTTACCGGAAGTGACGTATGCGGCCTTAAAATCAGCCTCCGGAGGCTGCAGCCTTATGGGGTTTTCCAAGATGGCGACCAAGTAAGGTGTCTTTTGCTGAGCTTGTGGTTATTATGAATTATTCTTTTACATCATGTAATCTGTATTAAGAAATGATCCTGTGGTTTGTTTTCACATACATGCTGTACCTAGGAAATTAACTTTGATTCCTTTGAACTCGCTAAACTGAAGATGACGCTAGCAGTTCCACTTCTGTGTTTACCTTTGTGTTACCTAAATGTATACGAATCAATACTCTTGTCTGAAATGTACGAATAAATAGAGGCATCTCTGGTGCTGTAGAGAGAGAGAGATCAGAGACACGTCTCATAGAATCAAATGTAAGGGCCTATACCTCCTGAAAAGAAAAGTGGTGTTTGAACACATCATGCCTTCTGATTTATTGTTTCAAGGGTCCTCAACTGCACAAACTCACAAGATCCTGCACAAAAATTAAAAAACAAACAGAAAAATCGTTTAAACAAAAATACAGACGATCTTAGCACATCTTGACAACTACCTCCTGCAAACTAATGTTAAAACGTGACTGAAATAGTTTGGGCAGCGTCGAAAATGGCACTCCTGAAGGTAAAGTTAACGCTCTGATTGCATCGTGCCATGACTACAGCATCATGTCAGCAGTAACAGTCCTGGCTGAAGACTTTCCCGCATTACCGGTGACTCCATGCCAATCTCCGGCTGCTAAAAAAGGTCATTACAGGTCAGAAGATGAGTCGTCGCAAGAGAACTTTGTCATCCATACCCTATCCAAACTGATTAATGAGCGAGCTGACTCCATCGAAAAGCTGGTGAGTGAGAACTCTAAGAAGATAGACGACAAAACGTTGAAAATAGAGGGTCTGAAGAAAACGTTGGACTTCGTGTTCACTGAGATTAAAGACACACAGAAGAGGGTGGAAAATGTTGATACTCGTCTCAAGAAAGAAGAACTGAAATCATATAAACTCCAAACGCGTGTCTCTGATCTTGAGTCTTACTCTCGAAGATGGAACCTAAAGCTGTACGGCGTTCGTGAAAGCCAGAATGAAAACGTGAAGGATAAAGTTATGGAACTGTGTCAAACCATCCTCCCGGAGGAAAAGACCAAAGCAACCGAAGCCATCGACGTTGTTCATCACCTCGGGAAGACGGCGCCAGCGAACACCAAGCCAAGGGCCATCATCATCCGCTTTTCCCTACGGTCTTACAGAGATGCTCTTTGGAAGGCTGCAAAAAGTCACCCCTTCTTGCGTGAGCATAAGCTCCGTTTTGCTGAAGATTTGTCACAATCAGCGAAGGAGGCCAGGATGAAGTTCTGGTCCGCAATAAAGAAAGCATGAAGTGAAGGAAAATCTGCATACTACGTTGGGGCTCGTGCGTTCATTGGACAAGAACTTACTTGAGCTGTGACTCCATTCTGCAGGAGACGAGTCAATGCGATCATTTAGCCAAGTCGTCTGTTCCACTGAGGCTTTCCTTAAGACTGTGAGTTTCATAAGACGACGTTGGGACATTTTCAAGGTTTAGGTTTACAGGCATATTTCACTACTTGGTCTGCCTCATGCCTAGTTCATTTTTCTTTTTTTTCCTGGTTGGAAATGTTGCAGTGCAGTGCTGCTCAGTGTGCCACTTACTGTTTCTTGCTTTATATCTAATTGCTACGTTCTTAAAGCATTTCGTTATCTATATGTTCGTTAAATGCCAGGGGTTTAAGAAATATCACTAAACGTAAAGCACTATTCTTATTTTCAAAACAGCTGAATACAGATTTATGTTTTTACCAGGAATCACATTCCGTTTCCAAGGATGTTAACTTTTGGAGAAGTCAGTGGGGTCAAGACCTATGGTTTGCTCATTGCAGCGAAAGATCTGCTGGTGTGCTAACCTTAAAGCATAGATTCAATGGCAATATTGTACACACAGATGCAGACCCAAAAGGACATTTCATTTGTCAGGTCATTAATCAAAATAAGGTATTTTTTATTATTTTAAATGTGTATGGATACAACTCGTACGCAGAGAATATACAATTGTTTGTGGACATAGAAAACAGGCTTAAACATTGGTTAAGTAATTTCCCTAATTCTTTCATAGTAGTGGGAGGGGATTTCACTGTCGTCCTAAATCCTTAAACTGACAGATGGCCACATGCCTCTAGTACTAGAAACGCTTTTTTAAAATCATTCATGGAAAAATTTGGTTTGGTGGATATATGGAGAGCGAAATTTCCAGACACAGTTTTGTTCACCTGGAATAACAAAGACCATACGAGGCTGTCCCGGATCCACTTCTGACTGGTCTCTAGTAGTATAAAAGAGCAGGATATTTCGGTGAATATTTTCCCCTGTCCCCTTAGTGGCTATTTCAATATCTATAAATGTATTCCCCTCAAGCAGTGGGTCCACCAAAGCCAATTGTTGGAAATTAAACAACACTCTTCTTGGTTAAGAAGAAGTGAAATCTAATATTTTGCAATTAATTACAGATTTTTTTCACTAAAGCCAAAAATGAAAATTCATTTTGTTTAAATTGGGAGTTATTTAAATTTGAGGCTTCTAAGTTTCTAAGGAAGTTTGGTAGTAACCTGGCCAAGATCAGGGCTTCTGAGGAACAGAGCATCATTGCCAAAATTTCCACATTGTCTCAGGTCTCCCCAGACACCCTCACAGAAGAGAACAAACTAGAGCTGCTTAATTTGTAAGAGAGTTGGATGGAGCATCTAAGAGAAGGGCTGAAGGAGCCTTTATTCGTTCGCGGAGGCGATGGCGAGAAGAAGGTGCAGAATTCTGCTTATTTCTTCAAGTTAGAAAAAATATAGAGCCAAAATGAACACTATAAATGATCTTAAAATTAATGATGTTATAACTGATGACCCTAAGCTTATATCTAACTTTTGCTCCAACTTTTATAAGACTCTATATAAATCTGATTACTCTGATGGTGATGCACAAACTTTCTTTGACTTGTTACAGGATATTCCTCAAATTGACAAGTCAGAAAAAGACATTTGTGATCTTCCTTTATCCCTAACAGAGATCAAGAAGTGTATCAGCCTCTTAAAGAATAACAAATCACCTGGCACAGACGGCTTTACGTCTGAATGTTATAAATTATTCTCTATAGAGTTAGCACCTTTCTTGTTACAAGTGTACAATGAGAGTTTATCAGCAGCACTTTACCATGGAGTATGACTCAGGGTTTGATAACTCTCATACCAAAGCCTCATAAAGACACACTCTTAACTGACAACTGGCGTCCAATCTGTTTGCTAAACAATGACTCCAAACTGTTCGCCCTCATCCTCACCAAAAGAATTAAAGGTGTGTTAGCGTCAGTTATTGATGAGGCTCAGTCAGGGTTCATGCCCAACAGGCAAATCTCTGACAATATTAGGCTGCTCTTAGATCTTATTCATTACTCACACTTCATTTCTGAAGACAGTTTTATTTTTTTCCTAGAAAATTTGGTTTTGGTGACTTTTTTTGTAACGCCATAAGAACTCTCTACAGTAATGCAAACTGCTCTGTAAAGCTTAAATATGGTTCGTCAGCTGGATTTGATGTGCAAAGGGGCATCCGTCAAGGTTGCCCTATTTCACCATATCTATTTTTGCTTAGATGGCTTAGTTGGCTGATGATACCACATTATTTCTAAAAGACAGCTCTCAAGTTCCTTTAGCTAATAACCTTATGGAATTGTTTTCCAGGGCCTTGGGACTTCATTTAAACCTAAAAAAGTGTGAACCATTAGCCATTAAAGACTGTGGTCTTGACTCTATTGCAAATATACCTATTAAAGACTCTGTAACCTATCTAGGAATCACTATAGACAAGCGGGACTCTCACAGATGCTTGGTTAACTTTTCTCCTATTATTGAAAAAACTAAAAAAAAAGACTAAATCAATGGCTTCTTCAGGATTTGTCTATAAGGGGCAGAATATTGCTTTCTAAAGCAGAGGGGATCTCCAGATTAACATATGCTGCTCTCTCTTTAAGCGGAGATACACACACTTGTAAAACTATAGACAAGATTTTGTTTGACTTTGTCTGGAAAAACCGCACTCACTTTGTGAGAAAGTCATAATGAATGAGCACTGTAAGGGTGGCCATAATTTTCTTGATTTTTCCACCTTGAATTTCACATTTAAGATTAAGCGTTTTCTAAGGCATCCAACATCACTATGGAACTTTATCCCACATCACATCTTCTCATCACTAGGTGGTCTCAACTTTATTTTAATGTGCAATTATAATATCGACAAAATTCCCATCAAACTTGCTTCTTTTCATAAACAAATGTTTTTGGCCTGGTCATTGATTTACAAACACAACTTCAGCCCTCATAAGTTTTATATATGGAACAATAGGCATATTCTGTTTAAAAATAGATCTCTTTTTATAAACAATGGTTTGATAATAATATTGTTTTGGTTAGTCAACTTTTCAATCAAGATGGTCACCTTTTTTTCCTATTCTGAATTTCTCCAGGAATACGGTCTCCCTGTTCCCCCAAAGGATTTCTCTGTTGTTTTTGATGCCGTCCCCACTGCTGTTACCTCTTTATTTAGAGGTATTAAGCCGAATTCTACTCTCCCTGTTTTAGGCAATGTTTCTGATACAAGTGTTGGGAGAAGCTGTTTTTCAGGCCAAAAGAATGTTAATAAATCTATCCGACAACTTTTCCAGCAAGATATCATCACAGCACCTTCATCATTATCTTATTGTTCTGGTTTTGTTGGGGACATTTGTTGGAATAAAGTATGGCTACTACCACATAAATACTTTTTGACTAACAAAGTCAAAGAGATTTCTTTTAAGATGCTTCACAGGTTTTACCCACAACCAATTATTATTTACAGAAGCTCAAGAAAGATATTGTTGTTAACTGTACCTTTTGTGGGGATCAAAGAGAAACACGTGCACTTATTTTGGTCATGCCCTCATACTAAGTTACTATGGAGAAAACTGTCCAGATATATTGTAAACTTTGTTTACCCTGGTTTTGCATTGAAGTGGGAAAATGTCCTATTTGGTTTTGTTAACTTTGGCGAGAACCACACATCAGAGTTTTTTTTTAAATAAATCTGGTTATTATTTTAACAAAATTTTACATACACAAATCAAAATTTAAAAATACAAAACCTGCTTTTATTGAGTTGTCCAACAATGTAAATCAATATGTCTCCTCCATTTCCTCTTCTCTCAATAAGAAAGCTGTAAGAACTATAATACTTTTATGCTTTACAATGTTTTCATGTAATCCTTTTTCTTTTATCTTATTTTTTGTCTTCATTTCATGTTGCCTCTCCCCTGGCATTTGTACTTGATGTATCTGGGGTTTTTTTTTCAATAAAAAAACAAAAAAAACGAGTAAACGAAAAAAAAAAATAAAAGAGGCTGCAGCCTTATGAATTGGGACACAGCTTCTCTCTCTCTGAAGCGCCCTGAAGCGCGGGCGCATGTTGTGCCGCGTGGTGCCGTATGGTGCCGTATGGTGCCGTAGACTGTCGCAGATCCTGCAGCACATTGTGCATATAGATCGTGCAGAGGGGCGATGGAGTCCGCTAAACAGCGTCGAGCCGCGGTGTGCCTGTTGTGTGGAGAGCCCTACACGCTTCCCGGTACTGCACCAACTGTTTCACCACTTATAACCCATATTCAGTTTTTTGTAACTATAACTGTGAGGAGAACTGACATGTGCAAGTATCGTGAGGCACCCAGCACCGCTAGCTACCAGCTAACCTATGCTAATTTGAACGTGAACCATAAAGTTGGAAAATAAATAAATGCATTATATCTATATATATATATATATATATATATATATATATATATGGTAGGATATATATTAGGATCCTAACATATATATATATTAGGATGACCAGATTTTCCAAATCTGGGACAACACTGGTTTGGCTTGGTAGCTAATAATAAAACTATGAAACGAGTGCGTAATTAAGGAAAAGTGTTATGATTTGGCTCTAATGTGAGGCAGTATAGTCACCTTTTCTTTGTGTTTTGGTCATTTTTAAGCAACTTTTCTGTATTTTACCTAAACAAACGACAATTGATGCTTCTGATTAGTGTTGGCCTGTGTCAAGTTTGTCAAAAATAGGGACACCAGGGACATTTCTTGAATAAAACTGGGACAGGGGACACAGGGTTAAATAAATAAATAAATAAATAAATAAATAAATATATATATATATATATATATATATATATATATATATATATATATATTTATATTTATATATATAAACGGATTTCTCACCTTCCACGGTGGTTGGTTTCTCACCCTCATCAGCTCGGGTCCTCTACCAGAGGCCTGGGAGCTTAAGAGTTCTGCGCAGTATCTTTGCTGTTCCAGTACTGCACTTTTCTGGGCTGAGATGTCTGTTGTCCTTCCTGGGATCTGCTGCAACCACTCATCCAGTTTGGGGATCACGGCCCCGAGTGCTCCGATCACCACAGGCACCACCGATGCTTTCACCTTCCAGGCCCTCTCCAGCTCTTCCTTGAGCCCCTGGTATTTCTCTAGTGTCTCGTGTTCCTTTTTCCTGACATTGCCATCGCTCGGTATTGCAATGTCCACCACCACGGCTTTGTTCTCTCGCTTATCCAGAACCACGATGTCTGGTTGGTCCATCACCATTCTGTCAGTCTGTAACTGGAAGTCCCACAGGATCTTGGCCCACTCATTCTCCACAACCTTTGGAGGCGTTTCCCACCTTGATCCTGGGGTTTCCAGCCCATACTCTGCACAGATGTTTCTGTACACTATGTCTGCTACTTGGTTATGTCGCTCCATGTATGCTTTCCCTGCAGCATCTTACACCCTGCAGTTATGTGCTGGACTGTCTCAGGCACTTCTTTGCACAGCCTACACCTTGGGTCTTGTCTGGTGTGGTAGATCTGGGCCTCTATTGCTCGGGTGCTCAAGGCTCCTGTGCTCCAGGATGAGTGCCTTCGTGTTGTCCTTCAGACCAGCCCTCTCCAGCCATTGGTAGGATTTCTTGATATCAGCCACTTCAGTTATGTTCCGGTGGTACGCCCCATGTAGGGGTTTGTCCTGCCATGATGGTCCCTCCAGCACCTTTTCCTCTGCCCCACTGTCTGAGACATTCTCTGAGCGTCATCAGTCTGGGCCTTGTCACTGATGTACTTGCGGAGCTTGGATGTTGGATGGTCACTGTGACCAGGTTTTATTGATAAGTACAACTGTGTGTCATCTGCATAACAGTGAAAAGTTAAGTTGCTTTCTGATTACATTTCCAAGGGGCAGCATGTAGAGCATAAACAGAATGGGTCCAAATACTAAACCCTGCAGCACTCCGGAGTTAACATTGGTGCACTCTGAAGATTGACCATTTACATTGACAAACTGGTACCTCTCAGATAGATAGGATTTAAACCAGCACAAGGCCACTCCTCTAATCCCTACATCACATTCTAATCTTTGTAATAAGATGTGGTCGATCGTGTCGAAGGCTGCACTGAGGACTAACAAAACCAGGATTGAGAGCAGCCTATTGTCTGCAGCTGATAACCAATCATTTGTGACTCTAACTAATGCAGTTTCTGTGCTGTGATGGGGTCTGAATCCTGACTGGAAAATCTCAAATAGGTTGTTGTCCTGCAGGTGGCAACAAAGCTGTTTAGTTACAACTCTTTCCAGAACTTTTGAAACAAAAGGAAGGTTTGATATTGAACTGTAAAGCGCTTTGTGTGTCTCGAAAGATGCTATATAAATGCAATGATTAATTAATAATAAGGTGGAACAGTGTGAGAGGAGAACTCGCCTAAATATGCAGTGTTTATGTGTTAAACTTGTGGGAATGAAACAAAACAAAACACAACTCCAGGTATGTTTGTGATGAGGAAATAACTAGGCCTATCATGGTAACAAATTTTGAAGTTTGACATATTGCTTTAGTAAAGAGACATGATAAACAATCATATTGAAACTAGTTTATGCCACAAATTCAATAACCCAAAAGCAGATTTAAACCACAAATCCTATTTTAAATGTACAATATTGTAAAAAAAAAACAAAAAAAAAACATAAATTGCAACAAATACACAGCTTCAGTAGTTGGTTTACATCTATAATTAATCTTAGATGTTATTAATTCAACCTTTTACAGCTTAAATCATATTCTAGAGCCAAAAAAGAACCCAAACTTTCCCATTAGTGCAAAGAAAATGTACATACAATAAATATTGACCCCAAAAGATATTGTTCCTGCTTTCATATTGAATGATAATAGATATAGTAATTATTGTGACAACATTATAACAGAGATCAAAAAATAGTGTCGACTATTGGCCTTTAAGCGCCAGCACAAGTCAATATTTTGTCTAGGCCCACCTGCTGCACAAAGAACTTCAAAATCAGACCTACTGTACATATGTCCCAAAAATATCTGCTGGTTGGCCCTCAATTTCTCTTGATTTTAAACACTCAGTATCTGCGTCGGCCATGAAAAATCCCATATTGATTGATCTCTACTAAATATCACATATACTCAACTTGCAGAGGGTCCTGTGTACCACCAGAAGCAGGCACATACCACAGTTTGAGATGCTCTGCTCTAAATGACTGACTGTGTGTTTTGGCAGAGGATGCAGTGGATGGGAACCTGCCGCGGGTGCTGCTCTGTGGACACATTTACTGCTCGTCCTGCCTGAGATCCCTGGAGCACAACAGCGCCATCATATGTCCACAGTGTGAGGTACAGGCTGCCAGGCTCTGACAACACATGCTTATTAGGCCTTTATTAGGCCACTTTATAGACATCGGTCTGTGAGCCTCTGCTTCAAAAATGTTTCAATATGTGGCTCTGTGTGAACAAAGCTCCTGCGCTAATGAAACTGCTGCACATCTGTCAAAGAATAAATCACAAGCAGTGAAATACTCGACTAGTTTATAAATGCCAATCTCCAACCTAATTGTGGATTGAATCACCTGGGTCAGAATCAAATCGCCACTGCGACAAGTCAAGTTTTAACGTGCACGGGGGAGACGCGGCGCTGGCGAGGCTCGTCCCGCGCCAGCACTTACTGGCTGCTGGTCCTGGTCTCCCGAGAACCACGTCTCTCCACTAGCCTTTTATTGAAGCAATTGTGTCATCACAATACATCATGGTCACAATACATCATGCGTTAGGTTTACGTTTTATCAGATAAGCACAGATATATGGTCTGAGGAGTCGTTACAGCTGTGTCTTAATCCCACCCTGTCCTTCACCCACAGAGTGCAAAAGTTCAACCATCTGGTTTTTAGATATAGTGCCTGTCACACCCCCACAGACTCTAACAATGGTTTACTCAAGAACTGTGCCTGGTTTGTATCATTCCCCTGAAGACTGCATTAGCTTTATGTACATTTTTAATAACTTCATCATTATAAGCATTTTATTCTAACAACATCACATCAGGCTTGTCAAGTGGCTGTGTACAGTAGAGCTGGGCGGTATGACCAAAAATTGTTATCACGGTATTTTTTAAAATTATCACGGTATCACGGTATTTAACGGTATTTTTGTCTTTGGCTAAGTGGAGTGTGATAGAGTTGGTAATATCATTCCAACGTTTGCTTTTCTTGTCATAGACGGTCCCTTTAGACGGAGTGCGCGGCTCACAAGCACTACGCTCTCGCCCGTGTGACAAAACACTACACAGACGGTCCCTTTAGCAAACGCGCCTAACACTACACAGACGGTCCCTTTTAGCAAACGCGCCTAACACTACACAGACGGTCCCTTTTAGCAAACGCGCCTACCAGGGACGTCTGTGTAGTGTTTTGTGCTGCAGTGCCAACGTTACGCAGAGATTGGGGAGAAGATGCAGATTTTACTTTCTACTCAACTCGCTATCCTTACCTGGCTTGTTGGCTTGTTTGGTGTAACACTGAAAAACAGCCCCCGCTCAATCTACCGCTGTGCGACGTTCCGCCGCTCTGTGTTGCCGACATATGCGCGCACACACGGTATGGCGGTAAATAAAAAATTCATATCATAAAAATAAAAATTACCGGTATACCGGTTCAAACGGTATACCGCCCAGCCCTAGTGTACAGTTTTGTATCATGCATGGGTGACACGGAGCATTGAACAGATTTTATAGCTAACCATAAGGAGAGATGAATAGAACCCAGGAGAGATCACTAAAATACTCAAACATGCAGGGATGACATCTAAAACCTCTTCAGGTATGTTTTGGATGAGGACATTATAACATGGTAGAAAGTTCAAAAAGTCAATTTTGCTTAATATCCCCTTTTAATCATAGGATTCAGTTCATGTTCACAGAAGAACTGACAAAAACACTGAACTGACAAACTAATACAAGAATCACATTTCAGAACATGTTTGTATTAATTATGGTATGTGTAGAATCCCTCAGTTGTCCAGGTACGATCCATATCAAAGGAGAAATTCAATCTGTCAACTGGACACGTTTATTTAGGTCATCATCCAAGCTGCTTCTTCAGTTCTGGCCGGAATGCCGGTGGACACTAGCCAGGCTGGCGCCACCTAGTGCCTCCACTCAATTTAATTTCTCTCCAGCAACTAGGTTAGGAACCACAACACACTAGGTGGTTCACAATAGGGCTGCAGCTATCGATTATTACAGTAATCGATTATTCTGTCGATTATTTTGTTTGAATAATTGAGTAATTGTTTGTTATTGTCGTGTCTACCTTGCACATGTTAAGTCCACACCACCTGCACTGATAGACACACGTGTTTTGGACATGAAAAATTTAATTATCGCTGGGCTAAGGTTGACTTACCTCGCGGTTTCTTTTCCACTTGATGTAATGTACGGGTGCTTTCTGTTTAGATATTGTAGCATCAGTGTTGAGAAGGTGACTTTTAAAATGTAATCCCCTACAGATTACAGACCCCAAAATGTAGTTTGTAACGTAATCCATTAAATTACTTAAAGTGACTAACGTAATCTGAATACTTTGGATTACTTGATATTGTCATGATTTTTAAAACTATATGAATGTAGCAACCACCTCCTGCAAATTCTTGTTTGGTTTTAGACCTGGATTAGACCTGGTTTTAGATCTGGTTTAGACCTGGTTTACACCTGGTTTAGACCTGCTTTAGACCTGGTTTAGACCTGGTTTTAGTCCTGGTGTTAGTCTGGTTTAGAGGTGCACAGGAGGAAGCACGGTCCACGCAGCGCCTCACTGTTGTGCTTTTTGTTGCCCAGAGGGAAAACATCAAAATGTTTTAACAGGAAGAGAAAACTGCTGATGAAATGTCTACTTAGACCATGTTCTAATGTCGTTCCCTCATCTAAAACATGCCTGAAGAGGTTTTAGGTGTCATTCTTGCATGTTTGTGTAATCTAGTGATATGTCCTGGGCCCTATTCCAGGCCTTCTTACGGTTAGTTGTAAGAGTCTGTGCACTGCTCCACCCACAAGTCTACTTCACCCATGCTCCCACACAACAATTCTCCGTGAATATAAAAAAAACATGATACAAAACTACACAGCAACTGGACTGGACAAACCTGATATGATGTGCAGTAGTTTCAGTGGGATGCATGCTGATTATAATGTACTCCAGTATAATGATATATGGGTGTAATGCACTCTGAAGAGGGAGTAACTTAGTGCGGGGAGCAACGGGAGGGGAGATTCAGGGCATGAAACATATTAAACATGTCATTTGCAGCAAATAGAGTGATTTCAAAGTAAAAGGTAATGTGGTGACATAAATATGTTATGTGTTAGCAGTTAATACCCTGTGTGTGTGTGTGTGTGTGTGTCTGTGTGGTCTACAGGTGGAGTCCACACTGCCTGAGGTGGGTGTAGATGGGCTGATAGAAGACTGCAGGATCATTGGGCTTCTTTACACAGCCAAGATGAACAAGAAGAGGTAGAGCAGAGCATCTTTCCTGTTTTCATGACAACTGGAGCTAACTGTGTGTGTGTGTGTGTGCGCACGCGCCCACAGGTTCAGCCGCCCTGCTCGGCCCAGGAACAAAGAACCTCTGCCCCAGAACGGTCACCCACTCTGGGAGGACACCACTGACCAGGTATGTCCTGTGCCAAAAGCTCAGATTTTTTTTCCACTTGCCCTTAGAGTTGTCAAAAGTATCGAAATTCACTTACTAATTGATACTAAAACTTTAATAGAAACTATAATGCTATAATAATTAAAGGAACTGTTTAAAAACACATCAGATCTTAATGTAGAAAAAAAAAATCTGTTGGATTGTGCAAGGAGAAATAAGATGAGCGCTGCCTGTGGCCTGCAGACTGACCTCCAGCAGAACACTGGTGTGAATGTCTCTGCACAATCAGAAACAGACTTCATGAGGGCGCCATGTCCTGTAGTGGGCGCTGTTCTCACCACCAAACACTGTGGAGCTCCACTGGCATTTGCCAGACGACACCAGAATTGATAGGTCCACCACTGGTGCCCTGTGCTTTCCACAGATGAGAGCAGGTTCACCCTGAGCACCTGTGACAGACGCTCTGCTGCCTGCACCATGGTTCACATGAGCGGTTTAGTGTTGGGTCAGTGACATATTGGGATGAAATCCTTGAGTCCATTGTCAGACCCTACGCTGTGCAGGAGGTCCTGGGTTCCTCCTGATGCACCACAGTGCCCGGCCTCATGTCAGTCTGCAGCAGAACCTGGAGGATGGAGGGACTGATACAGTTGAATGGTCCTCACGATCATCTGACTTAAACCTGATAGAAAACCTCTGAGACATTATGTTTGGGTCCATCAGATGCTCCAGGTTGCTCCTCAGACTCTACAGGAGCTCAGGGATGCTCTTACACAGATCTGGGAGGACGTCCCACAAAACACCAGCCATCGCCTCATTAGGAGCATGACACGACTGTCAAACATGAACACAAGCACATGGGGCCACACAAGAGAGTGAGAAGCATTTTGAGGTACAGAAATTAAATTTAGGCAAAACGGACAAGCCTGCATGTCATTATTTCACTTTGATTTTCAGAGTGTCTATATAATGAAGCCCTCTGTGGCTGAAAATGTTATTTCCATTTAAAGACGTGGCATCCTTTTGTTCATAAGACATTGCCCTGTCCACATTTGTATAGATATCAGCTTTTTTTTATTTTTTTTTATGTTGATCTGAATTTTTTTGGAGCATTGTATATACTCATTTGAACAAATATAAATAATAATACTAAAAAAGTCACATTCACAGGACAGAAATGAACCTGTCCTGATTAGCTTTAGCAGGATCTTGTCCACTGTAGAGATAGTTAGTGATGGGCGAAATGAAACGGGCGTTTCGGCACTTCGAGGCTTTGAAACTGTGCCTTTGAGGCTGTGAAACTGAGGCTTTGAAACAGTGCTCCAAAACGCGAGTCAAAGCGCTTGTCACGTGACGTAGGTGGTTCATGAAGCTTGTCACGTGACTCACATGGTTCATGAACCATTCATGAACAGTAGTTTCGCGAGTGTTTCACTAGGGAGCCTTTGGCTCGAACATGGATTTGATTGACAGAGTTTTCAACGAACCACAGAGCAGCACAAAAAGAGAAGTTAGTGCGTCTATCCTTGTGGGTTTGTGAGAGGCGAGAGATATTAGTGATTTTGACAGCGAGTTTGATAGTGATTTTGATAGTCATCTTTGATTTAGTAGTCAGTCACATACATAGACGTGAACTTATTTCATTAGAAATTAAACTATAAAGAAATGCATCCTTCCACAGTCAAAAATATTTTATAGAGTTGTGAACAAAAAACATTTAACAGTGTTTATTGAACTTTATTTGAGAAACAGAAATACATCAGTTGCACACACGCAAACGTGAACTTGTTTTTTGGAAACAAAACTTTTTAATAGCACCTTCCCACTAGAGGTCACTGTGGAAAGTGTTTCGAATCCTGTTTCAAAGCTTCGATACATGTGGTTCAATCGTTTTGCCCATCACTAGAGAGAGTGCTTTTAATTATCACTGGGATCAGAATAGGCATAGTCTTTTCCTTAGTATCAAAATCTAGTTTTAAATCTTGTTAGGAAGAAGACCCAAACTTGTCATCCCAGGGAGCAACAGAAACAACTGAAACCCAATTTAATTTAGAATTTATGAAATATGGAGTAACCATATAAACTGTATAAACATATGTACAATATGTTTATGAGCGATTTTTGACACCGTTTGACAATAAATTAAACAGAAATGCAAGTAAGGTAAATAATACAAACAAATTCCACACCAAAAACTATGACATAAAATCACAACTTGTGTTCTCAAGGACATTTGAGGATTCAAAGGTGAAATGAATGGAAAAAGTCCAAATTCAGAGAGAACGGAGGGAACGACTGTCCCAGATGGAGAAAACATAAACACTGAAAGCCACTAAAAGTTGCGCTGGCAGAGGGTGAGTCTGATAACTGATTGGTTGAAATGGTTGCTGGGCTGTTGCTGAGGCTCAAATGTCAGAATAATAACGTAGTGACAAAAATAGTGAAAACTCAATAACTAAACTAAGGTAATGACAAGCCCCACATGAAATGGGACCCTAATTAACAGAGACACTACTTGTTCCTGTGGGGGCGTCTCCTCAGGTCCTCTCTCCTGGACCATGTGCTAAAGTCTTGTTCATATTTGACGTGACCTTTCAGTTTGTAGATCTGCACGTGTTTGAGCAGGATGTGGATGAATCTTTGGTCCGTGCTGCTGAAAACATGGCCCAGCTGGAGAACATTCAAGAGGTCAGAGCTCACATCTCATCTCATTGTACACGTAAAGAAGCAACACTCACTTTGACCTTATAACTCCATTGTGTTGGTGTCCAGACACTCCACAAAGGCCTGACTAAACAAGTTTCAAAAGAGAGGCATCGCCTGCAGTCGGAGATTACCCAGGTCACCTCCAAAGCCATTCACTGCATCCAGAAGTGGTATGAAATCTTTTACTGTCAATAAAAATCATGCAACAAAGAGAACTACTGGCATAGAGATTTGGGAAAGTGTCTGATGAGGTATTGTCTTAGCAGTGTTAACATTCTTGGAGGTGCTTATTGTGTTAAGGTTAGATTTGACCTCATAAGGACAGTAGTGTTTGTAAGATAATAGTGCTAAGGGAGTACCCACCATTAGGGCTGGGCGGTATACCGTTTGAACCGGTATACCGGTAATTTTTATTTTTATGATATGAATTTTTTATTTACCGCCATACCGTGTGTGCGCGCATATGTCGGCAACACAGAGCGGCGGGCGTCGCGTAGATTGAGCGGGGGCTGTTTTTCAGTGTTACACCAAACAAGCCAGGTAAGGATAGCGAGTTGAGTAGAAAGTAAAATCTGCATCTTCTCCCCAATCTCTGCGTAACGTTGGCACTGCAGCACAAAACACTACACAGACGTCCCTGGTAGGCGCGTTTGCTAAAAGGGACCGTCTGTGTAGTGTTAGGCGCGTTTGCTAAAGGGACCGTCTGTGTAGTGTTAGGCGCGTTTGGTAAAGGGACCGTCTGTGTAGTGTTAGGCGCGTTTGCTAAAGGGACCGTCTGTGTAGTGTTTTGTCACACGGCGAGGCCTTGGTGTGAGCCGCGCACTCCGTCTAAAGGGACCGTCTATGACAAGAAAAGCAAACGTTGGAATGATATTACCAACTCTATCACACTCCACTTAGCCAAAGACAAAAATACCGTTAAATACCGTGATACCGTGATAATTTAAAAAAATACCGTGATAACAATTTTTGGTCATACCGCCCAGCTCTACCCACCATCATACATTTCCATGTTGCGTATTTCCTGATTTAATTTAATAATGAATTGACTATAAAACATTTTCTGTTTCTCAGCAGCAGAGCCCGAATTTATGTTGAGCCAAAATGATATGTTAAGCCCTAATAAAGTCCCAGTCTAATCAACGATAGTAAGTCCCTGCCGTGGGTGTATAATCCGACCTGGATAGGGCACACCTTTCATGAGGGGCTATGGAGTGGTTGGCTGCTTTTGTGGTTACCTGCCTTACACACTGAGCAGTTTTTGAAACGTTTTGTTTTTGAGCTCAGTTTTAAACATCATATCATGGAATTTGAACCAGCGAGTAAGTGCAGCATGTGTAGTTCAAAGGACATAAGGGACTGTTGGATTTTGTGAATTACCCGATTGTTTTTTCCACATCCATGGAGCAGAGGTTACATTAGACTTTATCATTTCCCATCATTTTGACGGACAGGTCGTAAAAATTCCATCATCAACTATTATTAACCCTCATTTGATTTTAAAATGGTAATGGTAATATAGGCCTATATGATAATGATAAGACATATTTAATAACTTGTGTTTTCATTGATTTATTGTTATTTGTCACACTCCCACTCCTACTGAACATAGTACTCCTGCTTAACCTCCTCGCTGCCACTTGCCTGCACTGTAACATGAGCTCCCCCTGGCTCATCAATGTTATCAGTAGTGCTGCCGCGATTATTCGACGTTGTCGACGTAATCGAATATGAAAATGAGTCGACTACAATTTTTTTGGTCGAATATTCGCCTTTATTTTATTTTTGGTCTCAAACGGCTCGTCCAGAGACAGGTGTTGTGAGATGTGTCTGTGTTGTGTCTGTGGCTCAGTGAGAGAGAGAGAGTGGGTGGTTGTGTGCGCGCGCCGGGGGCGCGCGGGAGGTATGTCTGCGCGGACCAAGGGAGCCGGGTCTCGCTCTGGGTGTGTGTCCGCATGTGCTCTGGGAGAGAGGGAGACGGCGACCGGGCGAGTAGAGGAAAGGTAAGGATGCCATGCCTACAGTGTAGTGAGCGAATAAAGCCGACTCGACAGCGAAACTGCCTCCCTTTATTTACATTTTTTTTTATATACACCACAAGCGCACGAGGTCCTCAAAGGGAGTTAACTCCGGCCCTAGGAGAAGACGATCTCCCCTGTGCTCCCCAACCACGGTTAGGGGGCTAGAACAGGAAAAAGTTAACACAGGTATTTCCCCTCCACACCACTAGTAGTACTACACTCGAGGCGGACACCGGTGCTGCTGACAGCGGCTACATCCGGGGTTGACGCCGAGGTTTCACCAAAGGCTAACAGCAGTGGTAAATAATGGCACCGCCAAAGAAAACAAACTTGAGGAAGTGCCGTGCGCACTCTGCTGGCTGGTCTCTCTTTCTCTCTTCCCCCTTCCCCCGATTTGAGCATTTGAGAAAATGCCAGCGGCCGGTGGGTCAGAGTCGGATCCAAGAACAGTGGCGGCGACTTCTAGACCAAGACCTAAAGCCTCGAAAGTCTGGGAATACTTTCGGACAGATGGTGATAGAGTGGTTTGTACACTCTGTAAGACTTATTTGGCTTATCACGGGAGCACGACCACGATGCATGAGGTATTGAGAATACCGTTGCAATATGCTGCTCGTGCATACTCGTTAAATTGTGTGTGCATATCGTTGTTCAACATTGTCGAATGAGCACACACAACAGACATAACAGCAATAACCTTTGCAACTCGCACGCACAAGGTAACCTCCAGGGAAAATCTAACACACGCACTTGTGTGTGTTAGAACCGCTTGTTTTTTTTTTTTTTTAATTAGTCGTTTAGATTAGTCGACTAATCGAAAAATTAGTCGAGAGATTAATCGTTAGAAAATTAGTCGTTAGTGGCAGCACTAGTTATCAGTTGTTGTTACTTGTCTTTCCTTCACCGCATCACTCCCTCTTTTTCACCTCTTTTATCAACACTATCACAGTTATTGGGCTTCGGACCAAACTTCAGACACTCAGCTGCCGTGACGTCTGCTATCTCATATGTAGCGATGGCTAAAGCAGGTAGAGGATGAGACAGCGCCACAGTCCCACGTCTCGGCTCCAGCTACTTGGAGATCACTATATGCCTCAAAGTGCGTTTACCTGCACATCAGTATCCCGGGTATGATTCGGTTTTTTGAGTATCCCGATTTGGTCATGGCGCATGTATACGCAGTATCTCCAATGCAACAGACGCACAGAACACACTCACCATCAGCAGAACATCCTTTGTCACAGAAAGAACACTCATATTCCACTGAGTGGAATATGAGGAAAGAGCTGCTTTTTTCACTGCTGACTGTTTATGTAAATGAGCCATGTGGCTTTAAGTTTCATTTCTGTAAAACGCATCTCAAACGGTTTATATGTTGTAAAGTTGAGATTATTTATGCAGATTAGTAATAGTAATAATAATGATGATGATAATTTTAATATAAATGTGTTAATAATTAATCAAAAATCGGTTGTTAATTCTCCCGACAATTGATTAAGAAAATTTAATTGAATGCTCATCCCCAGTGCGAACTACTTAAATTTATGGTTTATCACCATCGGTGTAATCTGTCAAAATGACAGACGGCCTTCAAATTTTCCCGTCAGTGTTCCATCAATGACTGAGAATATTCAGTTAATGCCACCTCTGCCATGGACACCATGCAAGAGGGTAGTAAGTAGCTAGCTGAGAAGCTAGCTGTGGACATTTGAGATGCTACAGGCATTTTTACATCATATGTGGCAGAGGATCTTCCAGAAGAAACACTTTGAGAGAATGGACCATTTCATCAACTAGGGGTGGGCGATATCTCGATATTTAAAATTTATCAAGATATTTTTTAAAACTCGATATGAATTCTGACATATCGCTATAATGCTTATGTTTACTTCTGGTTTTGCCGCTTCGTTTGTTTTGCCTTCTCTGTGCCGCGCTCGCCTCCGCGGACTAAACCAGTACAAGGACTAAACCAGTACTATATGCGGCCGCAGAGCCCGGGGCTCGGTTGTGGACTAAACCAAGACTAGGACCAGGGCTCTACAGTGCGCCCATTTCACTTGCATTTGCGAGCAAATATTTCGGTGTGCGAACGTGGAAAACAAAACAGTCGCACCAGTGCGAGTGTTTCTGCAGCCACAATAAGGAGCTGCGCACAGACGTAACATGACGAGTTAAACGTTCTGAATGCACGTTTCCCAGCGCGAGCGCAACCACATGACACCTCCGACCGCGCACGACCCCAGCATACGAGCTCTGTGTGTGGCCGATATCACTCATACGAACAAACTCTGCTTCAAAACACACCCACGCCCCCCTTAAACGAGGAGCGTTTAAGTGCAGTACTAAATGAATATTAATAAGATAAAATTTGTTTTTTTGTTTTTGCAGTAGTTTGGGGAGGCTGTATTTTTCCTGTAAAGATATCGAGATATATATCGTATATCGAGATATAGCAAAATATATCGAGATATATTTTTTGGTCCATATCGTCCAGCCCTATCATCAACCCACTGAAACACCTGAGTGGAGTAAGAACGTGGCCTTTCCTGTTGTGTTCACCAGGCTCTCGCTTGGACACTGCTGTGATGCTGCAGGACACTTTTGGCTCTTCCACAGGATCTGCTGACCCTCACTGATCGTCCATCCATCCATTCATCCATTTTCTTCCGCTTATTCGGGGCCGGGTCACGGGGGCAGCAGTCACTGACCAGTCCTCCTGTTAAACTGCACTGAGACCTTTGACAAAGACACAAAGGCTGAGAAGCACAGTGTAAATGTTGCTGTAACATCAACTTCAACAGTTTGCTGCAGCAAAACTTGAATTTCCCTTAGGATCAATAAAGTATCCCTCTCTCTACTCTCCACTGCAGCCCAATCCAAGAGCATTCTCCTTTAGTGTGACATAAAACTGCTCGTGTTTGGCTCATAGAAACCTACGCCTGGGATCAACATGAACTTTTTTTTTTAAATCCTCAGTGCAATGACTAAAAGTTTGGTTTTGTAATATTTAGGGATGCAACGGTTAGGGATGCACCAATCCAAAAATAGCACTTTGTTCCTTAAAACACAGTTCACGTTCTACATGTGAGATCCAATAGTGTTATATAACTGTTATTTATCCTTCAAATAATTAGTGTTGTGTGAATAAAAGTACAAACAATACGAGAGCTTCCAGGACAAAATCAGCCTATAAATAGTCTTATTACATCCAAATAAAGCCCCAACCAGGTTATCGACAACCATATCATGGGACGATACTCGATCCAGTAAATCTTTCAGTATTGGTGCCGATATCTGATACTAGTAATGGTCCATCCCTAGCAATGGTTTTCCCACGATTTGATGTATGTCAATACATGAGTCATGATATCAATTCGATTTCAATATGTTTTAAGATGCAGAAAAAAATCTAATGAACATAATATAAACACTATGTTAGTGATGAAACATGACATTTTAATACATTACAGCACAACTATTGTAGTCTATATGTCATGTGCTTTAGTTCATTGATTTACAGCTCAGAATTTTTATTCAATGAAAATAAGAATACCCCTATGAACTAACATCAAGGACCATGTTGTCCACCCTCCTGTGGGCTCACCACCTGCAGAGGGGTTCATAGGGGGGGTCAGGTGCTATGAGTATTGGGCAGCACGCTGCCCCCGCGACCCAGCCGGATTAAGCGGGAGAAGATGGATGGATGGATGGAAAATAAGAATGGTGCTTTCTAAGGAAAACACTTTTTAAAATATGCTTTTCCTTTCTTGATGTTTTTATGATTTATTTGGATGATTTAATTTCTTTTCCTTCTGAGTTTGACTCTTCTCTCAGTACTGTCTGCGCTGTGCTTTCTGGTTTCAGTAGCAGCATAGACAGTAGCTCCTTCCACACTCCTTTAAGCCCTTACAGACACAAAGCTTTCCCATCTTCTATCTAAATACTCAAACCTTGTTATATTACCAAAAAAAAAAGTCTCAACAGTAAAATCTATGACATAAAGCCTGAAAAAAGATGACATATATCATGAGTCGTATCCTATATCTAACAACTCAATATTATATCAAATATCGTTGTATTCCTAGTATTATTTAGCCCAGCCCTGCTCTGGGCACTTGTTAAGTTGTACTCTAGCCAGCATCACGCTGATTGGTCAAAACTATTCACGTGGTGACAGTGTCATATCTCAGAAAATGTATTAAACATCCACCAGTGTTTGCTACACTTGTGTGTGTTAATAGTTCAGTGGTTCCTTTGAAGGTAGAAAAGTGACATGGAGATGTGACCATTCTACTGTGGTGTTCCATGGCTCTTTTCAGTTGTTTTTGCCACATCTCATCTCATCTGCACAGTTGGTCTCAAACCTAAAGTTTTTGCCTTTATACAACTTCCATCTTTGATTCATCTTCCAATTCTTATTATCCTGTCATGGTTTCTACACCTTAATCATTTGGCAGTCAATGTTGCTTCATCAGGAAGGACTCTCAGCTGGAGAAGCTGTCTGCGCTGGAATCCTACTTCATCCAAACGAAGAGCCAGATGAAGCAGGTGGAGGAGCGGCTGAGGAGCCTGCAGCTTGCCATTCAGAAGGCCAGGGAAGTGCGGCGGGTCAAATTCCTTGAGAAGTACTGTCCACTTGACAAGGTTCTTTTTTTTTACTGTTTATCTACTGCTGCCAAAAGGCTGTTTTTTCAAATTCAGTAGGAAAGAAAGAATAGTCTGATAATCTAATAGTTTTGTAGAATTCGATGATGAGAGGGCAGTGGTAGGCATAAACTCAGCTTAGTACAAATCTTAAGAAAGGAGACTGGTTGATTTCCATTGAGACTGTTGTTTTTAAGTATGTCTCATGGCCTTGTTTTCCCTGTATTGAAGTCCCTCTGGAATTGCTCCATAGATCTTACTGTGCTCGACTCAGTGAAATAAAGTGTGTACAGTGCTGTTGCCTCCTCTGTCTCACATGTGCTCCTGACCTGTGTCTTTGTGTTGGGCAGGTCCTGGAGACTCTGCAGGCTTCAGTGGAGAACCAGTTTGATCTGAGCTGTCTGTCTGAGGTCATAGGGCTAAGGTTGGTCCAATCAGACACACTCACAGAGTGGAATGTTCTCAAGCAGGGCTTAATGCTAGTGCTGCTGTAATAACCATAAAGTACAGGACCTTTGTAGAGCTATGGTATAATGAGGTCAGTAATTCATTGGATTTATATTCTGTAGTGCTATAAACTGCACTATTCATTCATACTCCACTCTCTACAGAGAGACTAATGGATGTGTATCATTATTTAATATATTTAAAGGATATATTTTAAATTGCAATATTCATCAACCCTATGCCCGCGGGCCCCTGGTCGCCCGTGAGCCCGTCTCAGTCGCCCGCCACTGTTCTGTTTCTAAAAATAGAACAGGTCGACTTATCCACAGGCTGTGTACTTTAATCCAAAGCCCTTGTTAAAACAGTTCGAACCCGTCCTAGATCGACACAAAAAAGTCACGTAAATCCCCAAAAATCTCTCAACAAAAAAAAAGTAAATCCACAGGGCCGCAGCGGCGGAGCGCGTTCACCTGCGCAGCTCGTCAGCGCGTTAAGGTGAAGTATTTGGACCGGTCTCACCCGGGTCCTGACTCTCTGCTCCTCAGCTCCTTTTTTCTCGGTCCCCATCGGTTCGTTTAGATTAATCCACTTAAGGTCCAAGGTCCCGGCCAAGCACCAGCGGCACAGCGGTGAGTTTGGGGCGGCGTGCGCGCTCACACGTGCGCAGATATATACGATTAGGCGCCTCAGCTGACGGGGCGATCAGCTGATCAGATAAACAATAACACAACTCAGCGGCCACAAAGCACTTAAAAATAATTACATGTACAATTTCTGTTGCCTGTGCTACAGTACAAAACTGAGAAGTCCCAGTTGGAGGTGAGCCAAAGTCAGGCACATTTACTCTGGGCATTTACACAGAGAAAGTGTCCTGCACTTTGCCTCAGTGCAAAAAGTTCTAAATGACAATGCGTCTGCATCTGTGGTGTTTGATAAGGTAGCAGAAAAATACTGCAGAGTGATTAACAGACTGATGCAAGAGTTTGAGAAGAGTGATTTTGATCAAATGGAGCCATGTGTGTCATTCATTTCAAATCCCTTTAGTGTCAGTGTACATTACCAACACAGCTGAGAAACTAAGTACAACCTTCAACTTGGTTGCAGGGAAGTAGAAATAGAAAGAGTGACTTTTCAGAATGACCTACACCTCAAAGCTCATCTGAGTAACCCAAACTTTTGGAACCTAGTGGACACAGAGAAGTACAAAACTGTCTGTACAGCAGCTGAAGGCTGGTGGCCTTTTTGGATCCACTTATCTCTGTGAATCAGCCTTTTCCAACTAACTGATTCACATTTGCAGGAGTCACTGAGAGTGGCAGTGTCCAACTATCCACTAGAATACAGCAAACTATAACAAAATGGAGTGCCAAGATTCTCATTAAGTGCAACATAGTTTAATAGTGTTTTTGTTAAACACGTGTTACCAGATTATTGCTGTTACCAGGATGAAGTGTCTGTTTAGTTTAAAACAAAAATGAGAAGAAACTACTTAAGTATACTACTACATTACAACATAATTACTACATTACATTACTACATTAATAATGGATTTGTGACACGTTCATTAATTTGCAGAAAATAAATGTCGCTTTGACAAACAAATGGTTACTAATGCAGGTATAGAATGTAATTGAATAATATAGTGTAATAGTATATTTTTTGGATTATCTGTATTCAGCTGGTAGCCCTCGTAATATTTGATGATATTAAGGTGGCCCTCAGCTCTGAAAAGGTTGGTGACCCCTGATCTAAAACAACTTGGTAGAAGAAAACAGTGGCCAGTGTCTTTCAGTTAAAAACGGTTAAAAACACTCATTGTGACGGTGTGACTGTACTGTGTCAAACTGCAAGTAAAGGGGAGTGGTGGGGGAAGTAGATGAAAACACAAACTTTTGGAGCAGTGGTGTCTTGAATGCAGAAGAATTACGGTAAAAGGTTTTTCAGTTTCATTACTGATATCATTAGTACAAGTATCTGGTAATATCCAGAATGAACCAGTACCAGTGTAGGGATTGAAAATGGCACTTTTTCCCTCTCAAAACACAGTTACCTTTATTCCAAAATGGATCCTCTTGTGTTCTGTGTGTGTTATATATCCTGCCTGTAACTAATGAGCTTTGTATGAGTTAAAGCTCAAACATCATGAGGTGGGCCACATCAGTCAGTAAAGAGTCTGACCAGGATCTAGGCTGAACTGACATCATGCCTCCGATAGCTGATACTGAAAATTTTCCTAGATCGACCCAATATTCAATACTAGTATCGGCATCCGAGCATCCCTAATTATAACAATAATATGTTTTAATGCCCTACTTTAATTTCCTGCCCTTTGATGGATCGTAGCATCTTCAGCCTGGATGTGGTTGAGTCACGAGTGGCGGATATTGGAGTACAAAATGACATCAGGTCCACTGCTGTTCCACCTTGCACCAGTCTTGTTCTATGAGTGTGTTGGTGCTAGCTGCAGGTGTGTTGCTTCAGTTTTAATTTGCATCTCACATCAATGGATCTGTATGTATATAAGTATGATCTTCTATTTGTTATTCATATGGACGAAGTGGGAGAGTTACTGCTCTGTTCTTGTTTTGTGCCAAAGCCGGCACACTGTCAGACAGTTGTAATGTAGGTAGCATCTACCAATATTTTGTGAGAATGCAACATGGTGCAATGGGGTGACATATTGGGACATTTAAAAGTAGATGTTGCATGAGTCTCTTTTAACCAAACACAAAGGTGCTTCCTGTTTTAGATGTGAACTGAACTCTCACATTGTGGAGGAGACTTTGACTGTGGTCCTGGACTTCTCAAACCAGTGAGTATGTTTTATGGGACAAAGTAGTGATCCTTATGTGAAAAATATCAAATCTATGCAATAATAATCATTTTATGGTTCATTTTGCATTCATTTGATATATTTCCTACTGGATTGGGTTATGTTGGGTATATATAATTTTGTATGTTTTAGAAAGGACATAGCACAGAGTGAGGAGGCTCATTGGCTCCAGGAGAACAACAGGCCTAAAGCCCTAGGCAGCAGCAGCAGCAGCAGTCTGGACAGTAGGAACCCCTCTCCTGCAGGCTCTCCCGGTCCCAGCCTGTCCCGCTACGGCTCTCACTCTTGCCTGGCCCCAGACATCATCATCGAGGAGGTGATGGAGGACAGCCAGGAGGGTCAGTGTGGAGCACTCACCACACATACATGCACACACACAGGTTTACAGAGACTTACACTCACTGTGGAGTACAACAATCCATCCATCCATTTTTCCCCCGCTTATCCGGGGTCGCAGGGGCAGCAGTCTAAGGAGGGACTCCCAGACTTCCTTTACCACCCCAGACACTTCCTCTAGCTCCTCCGGGGGGACCCAAGGCATTCCTAGGCCAGCCGAAGTCCTGGGTCTTCCCCGGGGCCCCCTTCTGCCGGGACAAGCCCAGAACACCTCCCGAGGGAGGCGTCCAGGAGGCATCAGAACAGATGCCCGAGCCACCTCAGCTGCTCCTCTCGACGTACAACAATCAAGTTGTGCTTTTTAACATTAATGCTAGCAACACAAACAATCTGAGATTTGAATGTATGGGAGTTTGATTGGTGGGAGTGGAAAGAGAGTGCACAACAACTGAGTCAGGATAGTTTGGGTCAAGTTAACATAAATCTAATGTAAGCAGCTTCTGACTAGTTTCAACTCAAATGTTGAACTATTTTCATTGTTTAGTTTTTGCCTATTCAGTATTAGTATTTTGTAGTAAAACATAATTTGAAGGGACAATGTGTACATTAAGCTTAATTAATACAGACGGACAATGGTGCAAGTATAATCCGTATGGATATTTGCTTTGTTTTCTATTAGTGTCCCTTCCTCCCATTGGCCCTCAATTAACCAATGAGAAGACCAGCAGCAAGGAGAGGAAGACACTGTCTACAAGTTACACTAGAACTGGTAAAAATCACACTTTGTTCACATGCTGAATTATTAGACCAATCATGATCTTAGCCAGGCTCACATATGTGACTATATGTTTATTTTTCAGTGACCCAGTGGGTTGTGGTGACCTATGTGGTGAACCCCAATCACTTCTATGTGCAATATGTGGCTGAGAAGAAGGAGGGCAAGCTCTTGTCCAAGAAGATCAACCTGTTCTGCTCCAAGCCAAGCAGCCTCCTGTGTGCCCGCCACACACTGGACACAGGTGAGTGCAGCCAACAGGACACCCACATACTACGTCTTAAACAAGGGGTCGGAGGTACTGCAGGGCGTTTGCGAAATCTTTGGTTGATAAGACATATGTACACACATATATAAACATATATATTTCTTCATTTTTGAAGGATGAGAATGAACTGGTTGTCTGTTCGCTCCCGCTTCGATGGAATACCCCCTAGTTTTGAATGTACAATAACAGAGTAACTATGTTTATACACCACACTAGGCCCAATTTAATATAAAACACAACTGTATGCCATATATATAGTAGGGGGTCTCTACTCCAGCTCACCATCAGTTGGGGGGTCCCTGGCCTGAACAATGTTGAAGACTCCTGACATACAAGATACACACAGTGTGGCCATGGTTTTACTCACATGGCTTCAACTATAGTTTTGGTGACAAAACCCTCCTCTGGGCTATATAGAAAATTCTGAATGCTGATGAAAGTAGCATGCATTTTCTTTTGTTTACTTGTGAGTGTACAGCCCAGATGCTGTTGTGATGCTGTTGTGTTTGTGTGTCTCGTAGGGTCTCTAATCTTTGTCAGATATGAAGACGGTCTGTGGCACAGGGCCAGAGTGGTGGAGGTGTTTCAGGTTGGATACACTAGCACTGTCAAGTGCTGCCCAGTCCGTCAGATAGCCAGTGTGCAAGTGTTCTTCATTGACACTGGTCTGACCACTGTCATCACCATCAAAAGGTCCCCATTCTGAAACCCTCACTTCAGTGTGGTCATCACACTCATGTTTATGTGTTGTGTTTGCACAGTGAGAACAGAGATTCTGATGAAATGCTCAAGGCAGTCAACAACTACCTGCGCAGAATGGTGGACGTGGCCAAGGCTGAGCTGGACTTGTTTGCTCCACAGGCCATCCGCTGCTGCCTCAAAGATCTGGTGCCCTATGATCTGGTAGCACATGCACTACACTCACTGGTTGAATAGGCTGAAAGTTTGCATTCATGTGACATCACAACATTCTTAACTGCCCATAATTTAAATCTCATGGCCTGTGTACACTGACTGAGGTGCGGTGCTGTTCAGTGCGGTTCATGTCCTGCAAGACTTGGAAAGTCATTAAAATCAACGGTGCCGGTGTGTGTGGGGCGTGTGGAAAGAATCCGCAAACAGTCAATCTTTGCTGGACACCGCAGCGGTCTCTGATGTCAAGCTGGCAAAATCACATGAACAAAACAGGAAATCAAATGCATAGATCCGATGTATTTTCAGAATAAAATATCCCTGCTCACTCTTGATATTTCGCAAATGAACTTACCCATTGTAAATTGTCACGGTATCCAAAAGCATGAGAAAGAAGTATCCAAATGTGAGAGAAACTGGTATAGTGTGAAATGCCACTGGCTTCTTGTACATGCTAATCTATCGTGCAAACTCCCGACCAGAGGATGAATCCTCATGAATATGTCTCGGGAGTAGGGATGGGCATTCGATTAAATTTTCTTAATCGACTGTCAGGAGAATTAACAATTGATTTTTGATTAATCATTAAGGTTTGTATATTAAAATGATCATCATTATTATTACTATACTTGTACATATTAAAATGCAATGAAAACACAAAAATACAGCGTGTTTTCTGCGAGGAGATCTTTATTAGTCGGACAACTGTTGGCAATTAAACTTTACTTGAATTCATTCTCATTGTGCAGATCTGTGTTGCGAAACTCAACTTTACAACATATAAACCATAACAACTATAGATCCGTTTAATATCATATGCAGCTTTGCGCACATTTATTTACGTTTTACAGAGATGAAACTTAAAACCACATGGCTCATTTGCATAAACTTTAAGCTCTGATGGCCGCAGCTCCAGTGTTTGTGCTGTCAGGTGCAGCCTCGTCTCCTTACGCTACACACAGCAACCTACAATCAGATTGTCGAATAAAAATGAGTGTGATCGACGAAATTCTTAATGATGAATTATCAATTAGTCGACTAATCATGCCCATCCCTACTTGGGAGTGCAGTTTCCACACTCTGCCTGCAGCCTGCTACGACTGCACAGCCGCAGAGACAGCAGTCAGTGAGGCTTACAGTCACAGTACAAGTGCACCGCACCTGCAGTCAGTGTACACCAGGGTAAAGCCCTATTCGCATGGGATACGTTTTACCTAGGGATGTCTGTAAAATTTTTATTGCAGTTTTATTTTTACTTTTTTTCATTGTAGAGAAAAACAATTTCTTCAATTAATCTGGATTAGAATATAGTCAGGTGAGAATACATATTGTTGCTTTTGTTTGGACCTAAAATGGACTGTAGAGACATTTTCGAATTAGAATTACACATTTTTTGACATTTTTTACAGATATGGACGATTCACATGGGACTAGAAACACAAGACAACATATTACTGTGTATGTAGGTAAAATGAACCCCATGCGGATAGAGCTACAGGTGGAGGGCAGGTCAAAAACTGATGTATCTAAATAAAATTGGCACCATCTTATTTCTGTTAGCAGAAATAAACAAACATGAAAATTGTATTATCAATTAAAAGTGAATTCTTACTATAGCAGACTGATTTGACACTATGGTAGCTATTACTCACTACAAAATTGAGAGTTTTGTAATAATCAGCTGTATAATAATAATCAGATGGATTGTGGATCTGTTTGGGTGCAGACGATCTGCTTTAAATCATTTTTGACAATGCCAAAACGTAAAGTTGTCCAGAAAAGGTATACACCGGTCTCTGCAAAATCTTGTTAACCAGGTGTGCAATTGCCAAAGTCGGATAACCTTTACGTGAACAAAACACGATGAGGGTAAAGGGCCAGAGATTACGCACTGCTTTTCACTGTTAGATATGTTGTATGTTAATCTCTCAAAGCCCTGTTTGAGGATTTCAGATTGTTCTTGAGGTCAGTCATTAATACCCACATGTATGACAACTGTGGATACAGTGCTATTTCAATTCAATTCAATTTATTTTTGTAGCGCCCAAAATCACAACAACAGTTGCCTCTAAGGGCGTTCCAAGATTTGGATGAGTAAAACATACACACAGACATATCAAAACAGGAATAAAGAACATTCATGTAAAGCAGCAAATGAAACATTGTCCAGTCATCCCCTGTCCTTAGACCCTCCTTCTCAGCAAGGAAAAACTCCAAAAAACCCAGGGTCCTGGGAAAAAGAAGAAACCTCGGGGAGAACTACAGTGAAGGAGGGATCCACTCCCATGGACGGACAGGCTATAGATGTCCAGGCCCGTGGGCCAGTTCAGTATGACCACAGCTACCCAGGTGGGGAAGGAGCCAGGGAGGAGCCAGGCGAGGAGGAGGAGGCCGGGCGAGGAGGAGCCGGGCGAGGAGGAGGAGGCCGGGCGAGGAGGAGGAGCCGGGCGAGGAGGAGGAGGCCGGGCGAGGAGGAGGAGCCGGGCGAGGAGGAGGAGGAGCCGGGCGAGGAGGAGGAGGCCGGGCGAGGAGGAGGAGCCGGGCGAGGAGGAGGAGGAGCCGGGCGAGGAGGAGGAGGCCGGGCGAGGAGGAGGAGCCGGGCGAGGAGGAGCCGGGCGAGGAGGAGGAGCCGGGCGAGGGGGAGGAGCCGGGCGAGGGGGAGGAGCCGGGCGAGGGGGAGGAGAGGGGTCCAGCTGCCATCAGGCGTCTGAAAGAGTTCCACTCCACAGGGGGAGTGGGACAGGGGACAACATGTGAATAGCAATGAACGAGCTACAGATGAGAACATAGTAAGTGATGCTGATGAGAAAATAGGAGGAAACAGAGGACAGTGCTCAGGTCGCCACACTTCCCCCAGCTTGTTATCTCCTGCGGCAGCTTATCTTAGTCACATCAACTAAGTAACCTGGTCATAAGCTATTCCGAAGAGGAAGGTTTTAAGCCTGGTCTTAAATAAAGAGACTGTGGAGCCTGTTTAACATCAACAGGGAGTTGATTCCATAACACAGGAGCTTGGTAACTGAAGGCTCTCCCCCCCACTGTACTTTTAGACACTCTAGGAACCACTAATAATCCTGCATTCTGAGAGCAAAGTGCTCTATTTGGCTGATAGGGGACAATGGCATCCTGAAGATATGATGGGGCCATATTGTTTAAGGCTTTGTATGTCAGGAGGAGAACTTTGAATTTAATTCTAAACTCGACAGGAAGCCAGTGAAGTGATTTTAACACAGGACTGATGTGATCACATCTTTTAGTTCCTGTTAGGACTCTGGCCGCTGCATTTTGGACCAACTGGAAGCTTCTTAAAGTACCTTTAGCACAGACGGTGAGCGGAGAATTACAGTAATCTAGTCTGGATGTAACAAATGCATGGATAAGTTTTTCAGCATCATTTTTAGGCAAAATATTTCTGATTTTAGTTATGTTTCGCAGGTGAAAATATGCAGTTTTACAAGCTTGGTTTATATGAGCTGTGAATGAGAGATTTTGGTCAAATACGACTCCAAGGTTTTTTTTACAGTAGAGCTAGAGGCTATGTCAAAGAATAAATCACAAGCAGTTAAATACTCTACTAGTTTATAAATGCCAATCTCCAACCTAATTTTGGATTGAATCACCTGGGTCAGAATCCATAGCCAACTACGACAAGTCAGTTTTTACGTGCACGGGGGAGACGTGCGCTTGGCTAATGCTCGTCCATGTCAGAACACCCGCCAGAGCTACGTCTCCCTTGGCTTTTATTGAAACAATTGTGTCATCACAATACATCATGGTCACAATACATCATGCGTTAGGTTTACATTTCATCAGATAAGCACAGATATATGGTCTGAGGAGTCACCCTGTCCTTCACCAACAGAGTTCAAAAGTTCAAACATCAGTTCAACCATCTGGTTTAGCAGATATAGTGCCTGGGTACCCCACAGACTCTGACAATGATTTACTTTAAGAACTGTGCCTGGTTTATATCATTCCCTGAGACTGCCTCTTAGCTTTATGTACATTTTTAATAACTTCATCATTATAAGCATTTTATTCTAACAGGCTATACTCACATTGTCAAGTGAGATTATCTGGTCGGACAGAGAATCTCTCTGACCTTTAGGACTGACAACAATGACCTGTTTTTTCAGGGTTTAAGAGCAGGTAATTCAGGGTCATCCAGGTTTTGATGTCCTTCACACAGGCACTGAGCTTATCGATTTGATCGGTCTGATTTGGTTTCATTGATAAGTACAGCTGAGTGTCATCAGCATAGCAGTGGAAATTAATGCCATGTTTTCTGATAATGTTACCTAATGGCAACATATACAGAGTAAACAGGATTGGACCAAGCACAGATCCTTGTGGAACACCGCAAGCTACTTTAGAGCAGGGAGAGGTGCACTGGTTTACACTAACAAACTGGTACCTATCTGATAGATAGGATTTAAACCATTTGAGGGCGGTCCCTCTGACACCTATGTCACATTCTAACCTCTGCAGTAGAATGTTGTGATCAGTGGTGTCAAACGCTGCACTGAGGTCCAGTAGGACCAGGACTGAAGCCAGCCCGTTATCAGCAGCTAGTAGCAAATCATTTGTCACTTTAAGCAGAGCAGTTTCTGTGCTGTGGTGAGCTCTGAAACCAGACTGAAATTTTTCAAATAAATTATTGTCCTGCAGATGGTGACAAAGCTGTTTCACCACAACTCGTTCCAGAATCTTTGAGAGAAATGGAAGATTCGAGATAGGTCTGTAGTTGGCTAGTTCATCAGGATTTAAGCTAGGTTTTTTCAAAAGCGGTTTAATTACAGCATATTTAAATGACTGAGGAACATAGCCATTTTCTAATGACATATTTATTATGCCTCCTGTGGGCTCACCACTCGCAGAGGGGTTCATAGGGGGGGTCAGGTGCTATGAGTATTGGGCAGCAAGCTGACCCCGCGACCCAGCCGGATTAAGCGGGAGAAGATGGATGGATGGATGGATGGATGGATATTTATTATGTTATTGATGGAACCTATTATTAGGTGGAGAGCTTCTTTGAGGAGTTTGACTGGAATAGGGTCGAGCAAACAAGTTGATGGTTTGGACGACATGATGACTGAGGTAATCTCCACCTCATCGAACGGAGTAAATTTGTCTAATGCTGTTAGAGGATTTAAGTGGGATATTGGTGTGACGGACTGGATTTGCTGAATTTGCTCGGTGCTGATTTTTGGAGTGGCTTCGTTGATCTTGTCTCTAATGGTTGTAATTTTGTAATCGAAGAATTCAAGAAAGTCATCACAACTGAACTTTGAGGGGAGAAGAGACTCAGGGGCAGTGTGTGAGTTTGTCAGCCTGGCTACAGTGCTGAACAGAAATCTGGGGTTGCTTTTGTTTACTTCTATTAGGTTTGAATAGTATCTGGTTTGCGCTTTTCGCAGAGCGGCCTTATAAGAGAGCAGGCAGAGCTTCCATGCCTTCAGAGACTGCTCGGAGCGCGAGCGGCACCAGAGCTTCTCTGTGCGTCTTATGTGTTGTTTGAGTGATCACAGTTCTAGAGTAAACCAAGGAGCCGGAGGTCTTGGTTTAATGCTTTTCTGTTTTAGCGGAGCTGCAACATCGAGAGCAGATTTTAAGGTGAGCATTGTCCTATCAACAAACTGATCCATGATAATTGGATTTAAGTTGTTCTCATTGTCACATGGCATATCATTTAATACTGGCTCGATTATTTCTTTGAACTCGGCTACCGATTTTTCTGATATTGTTCTTTTCATTAGAGTTTTCTCCTGCCGAGCTGGATAGTCTTTTAGTACGAATTGAAAGGTAATTAAAAAATAGTCAGAGAGTATAGGGTTTTGAGGAAGAACAATTAAATCATTAATCTCAATACCATAAATTAGGACGAGATCAAGAGTGTGATTGTGACAGTGAGTCGGCTTGTTCACACTCTGGGTAAAACCGACCCCATCCAGGAGAGCACCAAAAGCACTGCTGAGGCACTCACTGCTGTTATCAACATGAATGTTGAAATCTCCAACTATAACAATCCTTTCCCATTCCAAAACTAAACTTGAAATAAAGTCAGAAAACTCTGTCAGAAACTCGGCATATGGACCAGGAGGTTGGTAGATTGTTATGAATATAACAGCTTTTTGGTTTTTCCAGTTGGCGCACGTAATAGATAGTGTGAGGCTTTCAAAGGAGCGGAATATTTAACTGGATGAATTCTGTTGCCTTGATGTATGTCATTTCCGCGCTCTCCCAGGAAACCGAAGGAACAGCAGTGATGTAGCAACACATGCCACATCTTTGAGGTTCCTGCAGGGAGGACTTTTGGAGATTCTTGCCTCCCTGTAACACAACGCAGTGTGGGGACGTTGCGTTGTGTTGCGCAGGTTTAGCTCTAAGCTTGGGCCAACTGGTGTTATCCAGCGCGGGCAGGTTGTTCATATGGATGGACTCATCTCCATACATAGGCCAAATGCCATTCCAGGGAATCCCCCTGAGTTTCCACATCGGAGCGCTCTTTGACTGGAGAAGCAATGGCAAAAAAGTTTTTTTTTTTTCTCAAAGTTCCTGCTTCAGTCAGATGACTTTATTCTCCAACTGTGAGGATATTTGACTGCAGTCTGTACAGACAGCCATGGTACAGGAATGGGGTGCAGAATGGAACTTGTGACTTGGGATGAGAGTGCTTAAGCCCGTGGGCTAGCACAGAGGTTTGGAGATAAAGTGCCCCTGAGCTAGTCAGGTGCTGCTGACAGCTTCTAGTTTCGTCAGGTATAGTTTGTTTAATTGTAGAAGCAGCAGTATCCATCCATCCATCCATCCATCTTCTCCCGCTTAATCCAGCTGGGTCGCAGGGGCATCTTTCTGCCCAATCCTCATAGCACCTGACCCCCCTATGAACCCCTCTGCAGGTGGTGAGCCCACCATATATTTATTTTTAAATAAATATATAACAGTGTAGTACAGCTGTACTACACCAGGCAGAAGCAGAAGGATTCTTTTCCTGACTGGTGTGTTAAAAGCACCATGAGCATTTGAAGAACGCATACTTGACGTTTGTATGCATTTGATTTGTTACAATTCTGATCTGATTGAATGTTATTGAAATGATGAATTAATATTATTGTGAATAATGGGATGACTAGTACTAACAGGGAGAGTGGAAGAACTAAATTAGATTCAATCAGTTTTTAAAACAGCAGTTACTTTTTAGGCTACAGTATTTTATGAAGCAGAATATCTTAAAAAGTAGCATTACTCAAAAAAGTAACTCTTGTTATGTAAACAACATTGAGCAAATGTCAAATAATAATTTTGTTCAACTGATGTTTGTGGATATTTTGTTTGGTTATTTATTTCAAAAACACAAAACCTTGAACACATGACCTTGTTCCAATCACAGAATGATCTTGCTGTGTGCAGAACAAAGGCTGGACTAAAGAAGCGCAGGTTGAATTCCGCAGTATGGTCAACTCCACAGTCGTGAAGATGCAGACTCTGGGACAGGATAAACTCTCTCTGCTGGTGGACCTGAAGAAAATCCCTGTGAAACGGGCCAGTGGCCCCTACATATCAGTCCGAGAACATTTGGTTTTCATTGAGGTGGCCAGGTACATATAAGACTATCTCAAAAAATTTGATTATCATGAAAAAGTTCAATATTTTTTGTCATTTTAGAAAGTCAAACCCATATAGAGACTCATGACACATAGAGTGAAATATTTATACATACAGTTTATTTCTTGAATTTGTATGATTATGGCTAATAGATAATGAAAACCCAAAATTCAGTGTCTCAGAAATATAGAATATTGCATAAGATCAATAAAAATTATATTTTAAAGAGAAATGTCAGCCTGAAAAGTCTGATAATTTCTATGCACTCAGTACTTGGTTGTGCCTCCTTTGGCATGAATGACTGCATCAGTGCACCGTGGCATGGAGGAGGTCACCCTGTGGCACTGCTCAGGTGGAATGGAAGCCCAGGATGCTTTGACAGTGGCTTCAGGTCATCTGCATCGCTGCTCTGGTGTCTCTCATCTTCCTCCTGACAATATCCCAGAGATTCTCTAAGGGGTTCAGGGCAGGGGAATTTACAGGCCAATCAGGCAGAGTAACACCATAGTCAGTGCGCCATCCTTTGCCTGTGTAGATGGTTGTGTTAACTGTAGACTTCAGAACACACAGTGGACCAACACCAGCAGATGACACGGCAGCCCAGTCATCACTGACTGGAAACTTCACACTGAACATCAAGCAACATGGATTCTGTGCCTCTCCATTCTTCCTCCAGACGCAGGGACCTTGGTTTCCAAAAGAAATGTAAAATGTACTTTCATCTGAAAAGAGACTTTGGACCACTGAACAGTCCAGTTCTTTTTCTCCACAGTCCAGGTAAGACTCTTCTAACATGTCTCATGTCCCATAGAGGCTTCGTCTGTGTGGAGAGGCTCTTGATGCACTGACTCCATCCTCAGTCCACTCTTTATGAAGCTCCCCAAATGCTTAATGCGTCATCTCTTTTGCTGGTGCTTCTTTTCCTACCACCCTCTATTCTTCCACTCAAGTTTCTCTGAATATGCTTGGATACAGCACTCTGAACAACCAGCTCCATCCATCTTCTTCCACTTACCGGGTCACGGGAGCAGCAGTCTAAGCAGGGGCTCCAAAGCTTCCCCTCGCCAGCCACTTCCTCCACCTCCTCTGGACGGACCCTGAGGCGTTCCCAGGCCAACCGAGAGACATAGTCCCTCCAGCGTGTCCTGGGTCTTCCTCGGGGCCTCCTACCGGTGGGACATGCCTAGAACACCTCCCGAGGGAGGCGTCCAGGAGGCATCGGGAACTGCTCCTCTCCATGTGGAGGAGCAGCGGCTCTACTCCGAGCTCCTCCTGTGTGACCGAGCAGCTCACCCTATCTCTAAGGGAGCGCCCGGCCACTCTGCAGAGGAAACTCATTTCGGCCGCTTGTATCCACGATCTCGTCCTTTCGGTCATTACCCAGAGCTCATGACCATAGGTGAGGGTAGGAACAGTCCGATACAGCGACTGCATCACTGCCGACGCTGCACCGATCCGCCTGTCAATCTCACGCTCCATCCTCCCCTCAATTGTGAGCAAGACCCCGAGATATTTGAACTCCTCCACTTGAGGCAGAGACTCCCCACCCACCCGGAGAGGGCAATCCACCTTTTTCCGGTCGAGAACCATGGCCTCGGATTTGGAACAGCTGATCCTCATCCCAGCCATTTCACACTTGGCTGCAAACTGCCCCAGTGCTGCAGCTCCTGGTTCGATGAAGCTAACAGGACAACATCATCCACAAAAAGCAGAGATGAGATCCTGTGGTCCCCGAACCAGACCCCCTGCGGCCCCTGACTGCACCTAGAAATTCTGTCCATAAATACAATGAACAGAACCGGTGACAAAGGGCAGCCCTGGCGGAGTCCAACATGCACCGGGAACAGGTCTGACTTACTGCCGGCAATGCGAACACAGCTCCTGCTCCGGTCATACAGGAACCAGACAGAGACTTAAGGTACTCAGGACGGATCTCATCCACCCCTGGAGCCTTGCCACCGAGGAGCTTTCCAACCACCTCAGTGACTTCGGCCAGGGTGATGGACGAGTCCGCCTCTGGGTCCCCAGCCTTGGCCTCCTCTTCGGAGGACGTGACAGTGGGATTGAGGAGATCCTCAAAGTATTCGTTCCACCGCCCGACACCATCCCCAGTCGAGGTCAGCAGCTCTCCCCCCGCACTGTAAACAGTGTTGGTGAAGCACTGCTTCCCCCTCCTGAGGCGCCAGACAGTTTGCCAGAATTTCCTTGGGGCCGTACGCTAGTCCTCCTCAATGGCCTCCCTGAACTCCTCCCAGACCCGAGTTTTTGCCTCTGCAACTGCCCGGGCTGCAGCACGCTTGGCCTGCCAGTAACCGTCAGCTGCCTCAGGAGGCCCCGAGCCAGCAAGGCCCGGTAGGACTCCTCCTTCAGCTTGACGGCATCCCTTACTTCTGGTGTCCACCACCGGGTTTGGGGATTGCCGTCGCAACAGGCACCACAGACCTTACGGCCACAGCTATGAGCAGCCGCATCTACAATGGAGGCCGAGGACGAAGCCTACTTGGACTCCATGTCCCCAGCCTCCCCCGGGATCCGGGAGAAGCTCTCCCCCGGAGGAGTGAGCTGAAGGCCGCACCGACAGAAGGTTCTGCCAGACGTTCCCAACAGACCCTCACGATACGCTTGGGCCTGCCAGGTCTTTCCGGCTTCCTCCTCCGCCAGCGGACCCAAGTCACCACCAGGTGGTGATCAGTTGACAGCTCTGCCCCTCTCTTCACCCGAGTGTCCAAGACACACGTCCGGAGGTCAGATGACACGACAACAAAGTCGATCATCGACCAATGGACCCCCTTGTGCTTAAACATGGTGTTTGTTATGGACAGACCGTGACTAGCACAGAAGTCCAATAACAGAACACCGCTCGGATTCAGATCAGGGAGGCCGTTCCTCCCAATCATCCCTCTCCAAGTGTCACTGTCGTTGCCCACGTGGGCGTTGAAGTCCCCCAGTAGAACAACGGAGTCCCCGGTTGGTGCACTGTCCAGTCCCCCTCCCAGAGACTCCAAGAAGGCCGGGTACTCTGCACTGCTGTTCGGCCCGTAGGCCGACACCACAGTGAGAGACCTGTCCCCGACCCGAAGGCGCAGGGACGCGACCCTCTCGTTCACCGGGGTGAACTCCAACATGCAGCGGCTGAGCTGTGGGGCGATGAGCCCACACCAGCTCGCCGCCGCTTCCTGCGGCCAACGCCAGAGAAATGGAGAGTCCAACCCCTCTCAAGGAGTTGGGTTCCAGAGCCCAAGCTGTGCGTGGAGGTGAGGCCGACTATATCTAGTCGGTAACGCTTGACCTCCCGCACAAGCTCAGGCTCCTTCACCCCCAGCGAGGTGACATTCCATGTCCCCAGAACTAGTCTCCATGTCCGGAGATCTGGTCGCGGAGGCCCCGCCTTCGACTGCTGCCCAGATCTCTCTGCACCCGGCCCCTCCGGCTGCTCTCGCGGGTAGTGGGTCTACAAGAGGGCGGTCCCACGTCGCTCCTTCGGGCTGGTCCCGGCCGGGCCCCATGGGGAAAGGCCCGGCCACCAGGCGCTCGCCAACATGCACCCACACCAGGACTGGCTCTAGGGTGGGGCCCCGGTAGCGCCATTCCGGGAAACGTCACTGGCCTTGTTCTGTCTCTCATCATAAGGGAACCGCTCTTAGACTGACCCGTCCCCCCGGACCTGTTTACCTTTGGTGACCCTATCGGGCATAAAGCCCCCGACAACATAGTTCTGGGATCATTCGGGCGCTCAAACCTCTCCACCACGTTAAGGTGGCAGTTCTAGGAGGGGTGAACAACCAGCTCCTTTAGCAATTTTCTGCTAAAGAAGTGACACCAGGACTTTCCACTATTCATTTATCCACACTGTTCTAACTTTGGCACAGAACAGAATTTGGAGTTTTTATTATCTGTAAGGCATAATCATCAGAATGTCAAGAAATAAAGACTGTAAAGCTCCACTCTATCTGTCATGAGTCTATATAATATATGGGTTTGAAATGACTGGCATTATAAAGTGTGTGCAACAGTGATCCAGTGATCCTGTGTGTAGGTTCTACTCGCCTGTGACAGTGCGTAAGAAACCCCTACTGTACTACCCTCCAGTCAGCCCCAGGATCTGCACTGAGCTCAACGCTGTGGTGTCTTGTATCCACACCCCAGGAGACTTCTACATTCAGCTGGTACCACACAGCACCGGTCACATTACATTCAGCTGGTACCACACAGTACCGGTCTCTACATTCAGCTGGTACCACACAGCACCGGTCACACTACATTCAGCTGGTACCACACAGCACCGGTCACACTACATTCAGCTGGTACCACACAGCACCGGTCACACTACATTCAGCTGGTACCACACAGCACCGGTCTCTACATTCAGCTGGTACCACACAGCGCCGGTCTCTACATTCAGCTGGTACCACACAGCGCCGGTCACACTATATTCAGCTGGTAGCACACAGCACCGGTCACACTACATTCAGCTGGTAGCACACAGCACCGGTCACACTACATTCAGCTGGTACCACACAGTACCGGTCTCTACATTCAGCTGGTACCACACAGCACTGGTCACACTACATTCAGCTGGTACCACACAGCACCGGTCACACTATATTCAGCTGGTACCACACAGCACCGGTCACACTACATTCAGCTGGTACCACACAGCACCGGTCACACTACATTCAGCTGGTACCACACAGCACCGGTCTCTACATTCAGCTGGTACCACACAGCGCCGGTCTCTACATTCAGCTGGTACCACACAGCGCCGGTCACACTATATTCAGCTGGTAGCACACAGCACCGGTCACACTACATTCAGCTGGTAGCACACAGCACCGGTCACACTACATTCAGCTGGTACCACACAGTACCGGTCTCTACATTCAGCTGGTACCACACAGCACTGGTCACACTACATTCAGCTGGTACCACACAGCACCGGTCACACTATATTCAGCTGGTACCACACAGCACCGGTCACACTACATTCAGCTGGTACCACACAGCACCGGTCACACTACATTCAGCTGGTACCACACAGCACCGGTCACACTACATTCAGCTGGTACCACACAGTACCGGTTTCTACATTCAGCTGGTACCACACAGCACCGGTCACACTACATTCAGCTGGTACCACACAGCACCGGTCACACTACATTCAGCTGGTACCACACAGTATCGGTCTCTACATTCAGTGGGTACCACACTGGTACCACTCAGCATACATAGTTGGTTATACATAGTTTAGTTAATTCAAAACAATGTGAACTAGAATTAGAAAGTATGTTCTCTGATGTGCCCTGACTGACAGGTGGATAACATGGAGTCACTGCTTCTGTCAGACAAGCTTCAGAAGTTCTACGGTGCTCCCCTGGAGTCTGAAGAGGAGGACCTGCACGTCTATTGCCCTGTGATTGGAGAGGCCTGTGTGGCTCTGTTTGAGGACAAGATGTGGTACAGAGCTCAGATCACAGGTACTCCTCTGCCACACACACTGTTTGGATTGAACGCCGTTCAGCAGTGGGCCAACAAACCCTGAGTTTAAGAGTTAACGCTCAATCTGCAAACAAATTAATACAATCCAGGCTAGCGGTTATAGCGCATAATCTGTAATCAGGGTCCTCACTTGCCAGGTGCAAAACTAAAGAGCGGTGACAGGGAAAAAGGGGCAGCTGACTGCTCTGTTATTAATGTTCATATCTTGATTTAGGGACAAAATGGTGAAATAAGATACTTTTGAGTATGTTAATCTGAACATTTCATGGTCAGAACAATGAGCCTGACAACAGCAGTTATTGAAAGGGACCAGTTTTTCTATAGAAGCTCAAAGGAACCACTTTGTGTCTATGCTCACTTCCTATGTGGAATGTGGTGGCTAACAAATCAGATACCGGAATATCTGTCTATTTATATATATACACTATGATAGTCACTGTCAAGATTAGCACAACTAGAATGACAGTGATGTGCTTCTGACTAGGATCTGAAAAGGCTATCCAGATGGCAAGTTATAATCCATTATTAATGTTTGAAGAAAATAATTTGGCTTTGGCTACAGTACACACCTCACAATCTTCAAATAAATTGAATTTATAGCTTTGAGGTGGTAATATTTAATCATACCAATAAGATCATGAAAAGCGTTTGTTTCACTGTTGCTCTGAAGCTTGTGTGGCCTCTGTGTGTGTGTAGGTCATCCAGGTGGCAGAAAGGTGGAGGTGGTGTATGTGGACTTTGGTAATAAGGAGATTCTGCCAGTGACAGACCTGAGGAAGATCAAGGATGAGTTTTTCTCCCTTCCTGCTATGGTACAAACTAAGTCCAACTGAACCTCTACATTATAAAGTGCACATAATGTCCCTTAACCTGTGGAGTCTTGATGGTTACTAGTGGGCGAAGTTAGTGCAGGTAAAAAAAACTGAACATTTTAAGAACACTTATGATGCATTCTTGTGGCTTTAATAAAGGTCTATGGGCCGCATCTTGCTCCCTGGTCACTGGTAGCAAGATAATCTACTGGCAGATAGAGTGAGCTCTACTGCTGAGAGCGTTCTGCGTCGAGCTCTAAACAAGAGGTGTGCTGTGCATACCTATCAGGTGCAGTGAAGGGAATTCAGAATGTGGTGTGCATGACATTAAAAACATGCCGTATGGATGCCCTCCCGCAGCAGAGCACAGCCCCTCGCCCACTTGTATCAGCTCAGTTTGATCTGGATCTATACAAAAGCTGCTCATTCTCATGAGGCTGTTTACAGCTCTATTCTATAGTACCCTGTCTGCAGTCCTAATGCTGCAGTGTTGCATTTCCTCACATCCTCGTTATTCCCATTGTGCCACTTTAGTTAGTTTATAAAGTTAGTCGCCAGTTTATAAAGTTAGTCGCCAGTTTATAAAGTTAGTCGCCAGTTTATAAAGTTAGTCGCCAGTTTATAAAGTTAGTCGCCAGTAGTTAAGCAGGAAACAGGAAATGTTTTTTTCTCCTCAATACTGATCTGCACCCTCCCTGTGTGTTAATAATTTACTCCATGTCTGCGTACAAAGCGGTAAAATCAGAAACAACATTTATGACAATAAACACATTCCATAATCAGCGAGGCATCTACCAGTGTGGCACCAAATGCAGTGGACACGTGAGCCTGTGAGCAGTCAGCAGCACGTAGCAGTGGGAACTCACTTCAGGTGAGATGTGGGCCACTAGGACAGATGGGAGAGGAGGAGGATAGAGATTAGCAGGTCTGCTGTGGGATGGGGAGTGCACAAGACAGTCACTGGTCTGCTACATAATGGGAGGCAAAAGTATGGAAAAACAGAAAAAAACAAAAAGGTTTATATGTAGGCACATACACAGGATGCAACCCATGCAGTCATGTGAAAAAGTTTGGGCACCCCTGATCATTTTCAAGATTTTCCTTTATAAATCATTGGTTGTTCGGATCAGCAATTTCAGTTAAATATATCATATAGCAGAAAAACACAGTGATATTTGAGAAGTGAAATGAACTTTAGGATTTACAGAAAGTGTGCAATAATTACTTAAACAAAAGTAGGCATGTGCATAAATTAGGGCACCCTTGTTTTATTGATTTTAATACCTTTAGCACTAATTATTGGAACACAAAATTAGTTTGTTCAGCTCATTGACCCTTGGCCTACAGACACAGGTGAAGCTGATCAGGAGAAAGGGGATTTAAGGGGCCAGTTGCAAGTTGTTCTCCTCTTTGCATCTTCTCTGAAGAGTGGCAACATGGGAGCCTCAAAACAACTATCAAATGACCTGAAAACAAAGATTGTTCAACATCATGGTTTAGGGAAAGGATACAAAAAACTAGCTCAGAAATTTCAGCTGTCAGTTTCCACTGTGAGGAACATAGTGAGGAAATGGAAGACCACACGCACAGTTCTAGTTCAGGCCAAGAGAAACCTCAGATAAGCAGAGGTGAAGGATGGTGAGAACAGTCAAACTCACCCCACAGACCAGCTCCACAGACGTACAACATGATCCTGCTGCAGATGGTGTCACGGTGCATTGATGAACTATTCAGCACTTTGCACAAGGAGATGCTGTATGGGAGAGTAATGCTACAGAAGCCTTTTCTGCGCACATGCCACAAACAGAGTCGCTTGAGGTCTGCTAAAGTACATTTGGACAAACCAGCTTCATTTTGGAATAAGGTGCTGTGAGCTGATGAAACTAAAATTGAGTTATTTGGACATAACAAGGGGTGATGTGCATGGTGAAAGAAGAGCACAGCATTCCAAGACAAACACTTGTTACCCACAGTAAAATGTGGTGGTTCCATCAGGCTGTGGGCCTGTGGCCAGTGCAGGGACTGGAAATCTTGTTAAAGTTGAAGAATAACTAACAATGTTCAAGAATCAGTGACAAAGTTGCCCCAGGGCTGGATACTTCAACAAGACAACAACCCTAAACACTGCTCAAATTCTGCTAAGGCAGATCATGCAGAGGAACAAGTACAATGTTCTGGAATGGCCGTCTCAGTCCCCAGACCTGAATATTACTGAAAATCTGTGGTGCGATTTAAAGCGGACTGTCCATGCTCGGGCTCCATCAAACTTGACTGAACTGGAGATGTTTTGTAAAGAAGAATGATCAAAAATACCTTCAACCAGAATCCAGACCCTCATTGGAAGCTATAGGAAGTGTTTAGAGGCTGTTATGTCTGCAAAAGGAGGATCTACGAAATATTTATGTAATTTTTCTGTTGGGGTGTCCAAATTTATGCACATGCCTACTTTTGTTTAAGTAATTATTGCACACTTTCTGTAAATCCTATAAAGTTCATTTCACTTCTCAGATATCACTGTGTTTTTCTGCTATATGATATATTTAACTGAAATTGCTGATCCAAACAACCAATGATTTATAAAGGAAAATCTTGAAAATGATCAGGGGTGTCCAAACTTTTTCACATGACTGTCTATGTACCTGTACTGTCCCACTCCTGCCCCCAGTGGCCAAATACACCCTTTTTACACCGGCGCTAAGATCTTGTAGCTAGCAGGAGTTTGACCTGGACACACGTCCCTCTTAAAACCAGGGGCAAGATACAGCCCAAAGTTTTTGATCAAATTGGGATTTGATCAAGTTGTATTTCAGATACAATAACTTAAAGTTATCTCTTGGAAATGTACTTAATAACTTCACCTCCATTTTTAATTATGCATTTAGACGTTGAAGCCCAATGAACAATAGAAAAATTGACTAATGCAGTGCTAGCCAATGCTGTTTTTTGCAATGCATTGTGAACACAATTTGATCAAAGAATCATGATGATTTATTACATGGTTTAGTACATGTATGTGCCTCTTAAAGCTGTAGTCGACTCAAAATTCATGTATGACATGCCATGTGATTGACTAAAAAAGGGCATGGCAGATGCTTAGGATTTGTGCATGTGTGCAGAGGTAATAAACAGCGTCATAGGTGAAAAAATTCAATTGTCCATTTGCTTCCAAAACTGCAGCTAACTCACTCCAGAGTGCATGACTGCTATCATCCAACATTCTAAGAAAATAATTAGTCAACAAATGATAAAAAATGTAGAGTTTTAGGATCTGCACTGACTGCAGGGTGGGTCTGGTTCATACCTACAGCAGGTTCCTTGCTGATTGCCTGTTACACCAACTACAACACCTGTGGTGCATATTTGAGCAAAGCAAAGCTTACATGATAATTGTTATTACTTGAAAATTGCTCCAGACTGGTGTGGTGTTTAGCAAAAACAGACTTCTTGTAGATTCTTTCCCCAGACCAACACCTCACCTATACCTGCACTGGCACTCCACTGAGGTCAGTGGAGCAGGACAGAGGTCAGAGTGGCAGTAGTTTTAAAGACTTTCTTGTGGGACCAGCACGAGTCCTGAACCGCACCAAACTTGCAGTCAGTGAACACCTGGTGTAAGATACTTCTGTCCAATTAATCTACAGCCCTAGTTTCTTTGTATTTTGGAGTGTCTAAGTTAATTTCCTCTAGGCTTATTTCTTATGAGGCAGTAATAAAAATATTCATAAATGCAGATCTGGGGTGAGTTAGGGTGGGGCAGTTACATTTTCTGCTCTGAGTGGCTGGTTTTCTAGGCTATCCACTGTTGCCTCTCTGATGTGGTTCCTCTGGATGGAAGGAGTTGGAGTGAGGCATGTTCCTCACGCTTTATCAGCCTTGCCAACCACAAACTGGTGACAATAGTGGCTACAGGTACATATTGTTGGTGTGTCACAGATAAAGTGTATCCATTCCAGTACATGTTTATCATGTAGTCTTGTTGGAAACCCTCCCCCTATTCCAACAGCCAAAAAACGTCGGCATGGACCCGTCCCTGTTAAACTGTTTGAGAGTGGATTGAATGGACCTCTGGAGAATATTGGAGAAAAGCTGGTAGAGGAGGAGCTGGCTTGTTTGAAAGAAGGGTGAGTGAGTTGCTAACAAATGATCATTGGAAAGTCTGGAGGGGAAGAAAAGGGATGCTATGGAGCATTGTGAGGGGCAGTCCCTCAAGATGGAGATGCTCTCCTAAACTGCTCTTTTGTAATCCATCAGAAATGTGCAAAACATGTGCATGCAGAGAGGACTCCACTGTCTTCTCTTCATGCACATGTTGTATGCATTTCTGATGGACTACAAAAATAACATATGATTATGAAAGAAGTGCTAAAAGACCACCTAAAGCTGGGCTTATACTGTGTTGTCTTGCAGTCAGAGCAGCCGCAAGTGCCGCAGCGAGGACTCTACAGTGTGGGACCCTCCTCTAGAGCCAGGCTCAGATGGGGATAGTGTAGCTGACCACACAGACATCTCCTCCCACTTCCAGCCCCAGCTCCCGCTGCCTGCTCAGCTCAAAGAGGTCAAAGTGCGAGTGAGCCACGTCAGCTCCCCTAGCAGCTTCTATGTGCAGCTCACCAAGTACGACCCGTGGCTAAAGCGGTCAGTATGCTCTGCCACACCACAGCATTTCATCTCCAGTAATCACATCATGTGTTTGATTTAATGACAAATTATACATTTTCTGATATTCAAATACACTATTTGATATGTTGTATCTTTGTAGATAGCAATATAAACCTGTGTTGGATCTTTTTTAGATCAAAATATTTAAATTTCTAAATGGATCAACGGTCAAACTAAACTTTCTTTAAACATTTTACCATGTAAAAGCACACGTTTGTAAGTAAAATTGTTTGCTGTGCCACGTTGATTTTGAACAATTTGAGCCTTTCCCACATGATGCTTAATAAATGTAGACTCCCATTAATATTCTTGGCAGTTTTCAGTGAATTGTCATGTATTTTTATCATCAGGAAAACATTGACATCTGCAGAAGGCAATGAGTTTAAATAAAATAAAAGCAATAGGCCCTATGCCCTGTAGGGGCTCGGGCCTAAAAAGGGGGCTCAAATAAAGAAATGAATGAATATATGCCTACAATTATAATAAATATAGCTGCAAGCAGCTATATTTTGTGTCTGTTGCCAGAACTACTCAAAAGTCACTGCAGTTTATCGGCAGAAGCCCAAACTGTTTATTATGTTTCTCTAAGATTTTCATCTTCTGGCTTGTGTTCATTTTGTCTGTGCTTGTGAGTACTTGTTCCTCTGTAATTGCTAATATCTGATCAGCATTAGCAGGGCATTTATCATCACTGTCCACTATGTTCACACAGTAATGTCCTGACGTAGTTAAGTCCAGTTTGACAAGGTGATTGAGCATCACTGCACCGTCATTTTCCATGTCCAGAAATGTACGTGCTCTTTTCGTCTTACTCAAACACAGGGATGTTCACAAGTACCATTTTGGTTTGTGTAGTACACTGTGTGTTTCCAATCTTGGCTGGTGTCTTTACATTTTTGACAAAACACGCCACTTTTCCATCTACAAACATGAAGGGCCTGTGACTTTGTATTTAATTTTTTCTCATTAACTTGACATTTTTCTTTCGTGACACACTAATGTAGTTGTACAGCTGCTCGTGTACACATACTGTCCTAGTGTAAGCAGTGTCTATTATAGCTCAGTCAAAACATTCAGTCAGGAATATTAATGCATCTGTTGGTGATTCTTTAGGGTACGATGTAATCCATGCCTTATCAGCTATTTGAACACTCTCACCTTTGTGTTGACAATCTTTGGCCCAAGGAACGTGCTTTGGCCCGCAGTACATTTTGACCGCTGTCCAAACTTGTCCAGCGGGTTGGACTGCGCTGTGGAGTTTTGGGTCAGGCTCTCTGATCTGTCTTTTTGTCATTGCTGCATCGTTGCAAACACAGATTCTAACGTTTATTTTCTTCAGAGCGTATTTCATAGAGACAAATGTTAAAGTTAAATAATCTGCCAGTATTTCCATCACCATCTTTCACGCACTGCCTGATAGTGCCAAAGCCACAGCAAGAGCTTTTTTCTTCTGCAAATCAGTTACCCTGGTCCAAATGCCAACTTCATTTTTCCATCTTTTCCATCCTCTTCAAACTTTTTTATTCTCATTTATTGACAGATTTATTCAATGTTCACATGCATCGCAGCAGGAGCAGCAACTGGTTTGGTTAGCACCAAGACACAACATGTGTAAAAGGAGCAATAGTGCCCTCTAGCTGTGAGGCATGTAAGTTTAAACATAAAAATAAGAGCTTCACTTCATGTCGGTGCACTTTTCGGCCACTTGTACCGTGGCTTTGCGATACTAATAGGCTTTTTACCTTTCACCTTCTGGTGCTCAGGCCTAATAATGCATTTTATTTAATGGTGCTGTGCAGAAATCTCAACGTTACCTTACAAATAAAAAAAAAAAAAAACAAGATTGCAAAAATACCAGGTAAAACCAAAGCAATACAGGGGTCACATGAGGACACTGGACAAACAATCAGTTGATTGAATCAGCTAGTTCAGGGCCAGTGTGAAGGGCTGGGTTTTTAATGGGTTTTGAAAGAAGGCATGGAGTCTGTGTCACAGATGGATGACGGAAGGATATTCCAGAGTTGGGGGGCACAGCGACTGAAGGCTCTGGCCCCCATAGAGAACAGGCAGGCAGGACAGACATAGAAGAGGTTGGCAGAAGTTAAGCACAGAGAACGTGAGGGAGTATAAGGGTGGGGGAGTTTGGACTAGTGGTGGGAGGAGGTGCAAGATTGTGATGTGGAATTTGGAATTTGTGGAGTTTTGGAACAGCTGTAGTTTATGGAGAACAGAGTTACAGTATTCTGAGAGAGAAGTGACTAAAGTATGGACGAGTGTAGCTGTGCTGTGGGGGGTAAGTGAGTGTCGAAGTTGGTGAATATTTTAAAGATGAAAATAAGCAGATCTGATGATATAGGCTCTATTCAGGCTTACGTCACAAACCAGGAAGACGTTTGGAAACGTGATGACCACCTGGGCTCTGTTAGCGGCAGCAAGTAATTTGCCCACAAATAATACTTGCCCTGGTAGCGAAACAAGTACTTTTCTCTTTTAAGAACTTGTAGCCTTTCACTAGTTTTGAGCTGCCTGTAAGGGTCATTGAAGATGCAATTAGAGTCACTGTTGTTGAATCCATGGTTTTATCACACTTCAGTGGGTTTTATCACAGTCGGTAGGCAAGCCCAGTGTCAGTAACTACACTGGAAGTTTTCTAGTAGTTGTTGCATGTTTTCTGGAAGTTGTTGCATGTTTTCTGGTAGTAGTTGCATGTTTTCTAGTAGTTGTTGCATGTTTTCTGGTAGTTGTTGCATGTTTTCTGGAAGTTGTTGCATGTTTTCTGGAAGTTGTTGCATGTTTTCTGATAGTTGCATGTTTTCTGGAAGTTGTTGCATGTTTTCTGGAAGTTGTTGCATGTTTTCTGGTAGTTGCATGTTTTCTGGAAGTTGTTGCATGTTTTCTGGAAGTTGTTGCATGTTTTCTAGTAGTTGTTGCATGTTTTCTGGTAGTAGTTGCATGTTTTCTGGTAGTTGTTGCATGTTTTCTGGAAGTTGTTGCATGTTTTCTGGAAGTTGTTGCATGTTTTCTGGAAGTTGTTGCATGTTTTCTGGAAGTTGTTGCATGTTTTCTGGAAGTTGTTGCATGTTTTCTGGAAGTTGTTGCATGTTTTCTGGAAGTTGTTGCATGTTTTCTGGTAGTTGTCGCATGTTTCCAAACATCTTCCTGGTCTGTGATGAAGGCATGAATAGAACTTATTGGAGATGTGAGCAGAGAAGGACAGTGTGCTGTTCTGTGAATGACGTCCAGACTCTTAACCTCGGGGGAGGGAGATATGGAGGAGCCATCAATGAGAAATTATTGGTTACTGACTTTTGAGAGTGTGGCTTTGGTTTCATTGAACAGGACTTCCTTTTTAATGCCATACATGATTTAACAGTATCACCAAGAAACATTGTTCTTATATATTTTTGATGTTGTTAGTGTAGTTAGTATTGTTACTAATAATGTGCTTTGTGCTTTCAGAGTGTGTGAGCTGCTCAAACAGGAGTGTACTCAAAGGGAGCCCGAGGACATCATGTGGAAGACCGGCATGTACTGTGCTGCTCACATCAACGGGGTCTGGGAGAGGGCCCGACTCTGTGTTGATGTCCTGTCCAACGATATGGCAGAGGTACTCACTACACACCATGTACCATGAAAAATGGATGCATAATCTGGACTGTGGTACACAGAAACACAAAAAACAAACATATATGACAGGGCAAAAGTAGCTCAGTAGGTTGAGTGTTTCTCTGAATCCTGCTCTCAACATCAACATCATTGGAAGAGCAGTCAGACCCACTGACCCACAGGTGATGAATAATGCTGCTGTTATCTTGGGCAAGACACTTAACCCCACTCATCCTCAGTGTCTGTGTACACTGGTGTGTATGTGAATGGGGGAGTGATTCCTTAATGTAAAGCGCTTTGAGTGCCTTGAAGGTGAAAAAGCACAGTGTGTCGTCTACATCTTTCTGACCTGGGCCTGATGAGAGGGGAGGGAGAGTCGTAGCCAACTTTAGTTTACCCAAAGTTAGAAAAAGCTTTAACTGAGTGAAGGGGCACGGCTCCTCTTTTCTTTTCTCTTTCAACAGCATCTTTATTTCATTTCTTTGTTTATTTAATGATACCCATTAGTCGCTGCAAAAGCTGCTCTTCCTGTCCATTCTCAGTGTAAGGTACTGTGTGCATCAGGGATTGCACTGGTTAATGGAAAGCCTTCAACTGAGTTTTCCCCAGTCAGAAGGACGGGCAACTCCACTTGTCTGAAGATAAGACCTTTATTGATGGTTACAGGCAGGGCTCTACACTAACTTTTTTTTTCAGGAGCACATGTGCCCCTAAGTCAAAAATTTTAGGAGCACAGAAAAACAAATGGGGGCACAAATAGGTTTTAGTTTTGAACGTTTATTACAGTGCAGAACTTGCACACACCAACTTATTTGAATGAATTTTATACAAAAAACACAATTATGACTACTTTTCCTGCACAATCACTGTGTTTTTAATCAGTCTATCTCCATTTTATCTGATTAATATTCATTTAGACACTCTGTGCCCCTTTTTGGACCTAAGCTAACATACAAGAACATTCACACAGACAGTGGCTTCCTCTTTTCTGCATCACTCGAGGAAAAACAAAAACTAAAACACAACCCTACCCACAGTTTGAGAACCTCTTCTTTAAGAGAACTTCCACTGGCACTTTACACAAAAATGCTTCGATGTGAATAAAGTGGGTAGAATTTTTAAACCTGTATTTTCAAATTCCTGGAGTTGTGACAAACAGATTTATTTGGCATTTTCTTTGGCAAACTTCAGCCCACATATCGCCTGCTCTGTGCCGTAGCTCTGCTCTGTGCGGACACTGACATAAAATTCGTTTTTTTCACAGGGCAGATGTTTAACCTGCCCTGTGACGCACGCTGAGGGTGGAGCTGTGGACAAGCCGCGTGCTGGCGGTGCAGTGTCCACGGGCTCCAGCACACAGGTCCCGCACACTGGTACAAGTTTATTGGCGACAGCAGCGGCCGTAATGAAATATGATGCACTCAGTATTCAGACATCGAGTCCGTGACGTGACCGAGTCCAAATGCGCTCGAGTCCTAAACAAGACCGAGATAAAGCACTCGCTTTAGAGAGGGAAGTCCAGCGGCACAGGGGAATGGGGAGTGGTGGAACAGGTGTGGGTCCTGCTGCGGTGCCGCTCCTCGTTTAAGGGGGCGTGTGTGTGTTTTGAAGCGGAGTTTGTTCGTATGAGTGATATCGCCGCACACGTGGAGCTCGTATGTTGGGGTCGTGCGCGGTCGGAGGTGTCGTGCCGGGCAAGGTTCGTTGCGCTGCGCTGGGTGTCGCGCTTTAGGGGCGATCCAGGCTTGGGCACGATTCTGAAGTCCTAGTGTGAGTGCGCCCCAAATGTTTGACACATTTAGAACGTTTAACTCGTCATGTTGCGTCTGTGCGCAGCTCCTTATTGTGCTGTAGAAGCACTCGCACTGGTGCGACTGTTTTATTTTCCTCGTTCGCACGACGAAATATTTGCTCGCAAATGCGAGTGAAATGGGCGCACTGTAGAGCCCTGGTTACAGGTGTTCAGGGTGTGGGATGTGTGTATATGTGTGTGTGTGGTTATCTGAAAAAGAAACAAAAAGAAGAAATGTATACATTAGAAACAAACTATATGAAATGAACATTGCTTGTCATTACACAGAGGAACCACAAGTGGGTGCTCCAACACAATAAATGTATTGCATGTGGATCGCTTATAGATCGTGAGAGCACCGCACGGTATAATAGCGTATAATAACAATGAGTCTGAAACTAAAAACTACACATCTAAACGAACAAATACACATTTGCACTTGATTACATGTAATACTTACATTGCACAAACGCACACAGCACTCACAAAACCACACAAAACTAGTCACGATTCCCGAGACCAGCACGAGTCTCCACACCTTATGTAACAACAACCGGACCCGGAACTCGTGGGACCCAAGCTATAGAAAGGTGCAGCAGGTGCATCATGGGTAATGCAGTCCCATGTACATCAGACTTTTAACACTCAGTTCAATTCAAGTTAATTCATATAGCACATTTACAGCTTCAGCTGACCAAAGTGCTTCACAGAAAAGTCAACAAAAACAGAATAAACATTAGTGCTGCCACTAACGACTAATTTTCTAACGATTAATCTCTCGACTAATTTTTCGATTAGTCGACTAATCTAAACGACTAATTAAAAAAAAAAACAAGCGGTTAGATTTTCCCGGGAGGTTACCTTGTGTGTGCGAGTTGCAAAGGTTATTGCTGTTATGTCTGTTGTGTGTGCTCATTCGACAATGTTGAACAACGATATGCACACACAATTTAACGAGTATGCACGAGCAACGGTATTCTCAATACCTCATGCATCGTGGTCGTGCTCCCGTGATAAGCCAAAGAAGTCTTACAGAGTGTACAAACCACTCTATCACCATCTGTCCGAAAGTATTCCCAGACTTTCGAGGCTTTAGGTCTTGGTCTAGAAGAAGTCGCCACTGTTCTTGGATCCGACTCTGACCCACCGGCCGCTGCCATTTTCATACCGCTCTCAAATGCTCAAATCGGGGGAAAGGGGAAGAGAGAAATAGAGAGACCAGCCAGCAGAGTGCGCACGGCAAATACTTCCTCAAGTTTGTTTTCTTTGGCGGTGCCATTATATACCACTGCTGTTAGCCTTTGGTGAAGCCGAGGTTAGCCACCTCGGCGTCAACCCCGGATGTAGCCGCTGTCAGCAGCACCGTGTCCGCCTCGAGTGTAGTACTACTAGTGGTGTGGAGGGGAAATACCTGATCTCAGGCAAGCAAAAGGTCTCTGGACGAGCCGTTTGAGACTGTCACGGGGTCCTCTTCAAAACACTCAGGCTAAGTCGGGATGCTCGTTTAGGATGTTTTATTCCACAGTGCAGAACAGGAAAACAGGCGCAAAAATGTGTGCCGGAAATATTTACAGTGAAACAGTGGGGAAAAAAAGGTCTATTTACAGGGCAGGCAAAAAGGTTGACTTCTCCTTCAAGTCTCTCTCTAGTTTTCGCTCCACTCTCTCTTAGTCTCTCAGTCGTTTGCTTGCTCGCTCCCTCGCTTGTCCAGCGAAACACTACCTTCATTGCAGCTAGGACACGACAAGACACGACCCGACCCGACACGACGAGAGTAGAGAGTAGACTGACACAGGTGCTGAGCGGCAGGGCGCACCTTTATACACCCCTCGCCCCTCCCACCTTACGTAACTCCCCTCTAAAAGCTTAATTAAATCATTTCTACAACTAAATGATTAATATTACTGGGGCCAACAGTTACACATAGAGAATTGCTTTGATCTCACATCCATAAATGCCCGAAAATGGGTTAAACACAAATAAAACACAGTTAATTGTCCATGCCAGTCACCTGTGGCTCACATGACCCCGGAGCGCGCACAACGGGAGGATTTAAGCTCCTGACGTGGATGTGTCCGGGTTTGCCAGTGCGCACCGGGATGCGACAGCAGCGGCAGTGCGAGGGCAAGTAAAAGTCGATCACGCTGGTCTCTGAAGGACAGCTCCGGCGCCTCCAAGTCGCACTTCAGTCGCGCCGAGAACACACAAAAGCGAAGTCCACTGCGCGCCCAAGCGCACCGCAGCGCGGGGCCCAGCAAACAAGGAAACAGGTGAGCACGCGTCTTCCCACGTTTTCCCCCGGGGACCGTGCTCTCAGGGACGGACCTGCTCCGTCACAGAGACCAAAAATAAATAAAGGCGAATATTCGACCAAAAAAATTGTAGTCGACTCATTTTCATATTCGATTACGTCGACAACGTCGAATAATCGCGGCAGCACTAATAAACATGCATATACAGATAACACAGTACATGTCTTCTCATACTATACGCAATTTCTGTCAAGAGGGAAAAAAGCAGAAAACACAAGTTAATCACAGTGCTTGGTCAGCATTAACCATGAGCTAGTGATGAGCGGATGACACCTCAGTGTGTGTGTCACACACTGACATTGGTGGCTCACTACACTCACTGCTGAACTTGTTGGCAACAACTGTGTAAAATTTCAGACTCTAGGCCTAAGGGTTTGGTTCTGTGACCCTTTTTGTAAAAATATGTCAATTCAGCACAAGTGTCCAAATATGTACCAGATGTTCCAAATTGTGATAAGATGTAATGTGTAATAAATAAATCTTCTTCTGAACTTTAGGCATGTTTTCTTAAGATAAAACTAAAAACAAGCCAAAAAATTTCTCTCCATATGCCTCTGGTACCTCCCACCAGTGTCTGTGCCTCTCCAATCAGATAAGATAAGATAAGACAGGACTTTATTGATCTCACAGTGGAGAAATTCAACAGTCACAGTAGCTCCAGGACAGTTTAGTGCAAAAGAGGGGGAAAAAGTGTGATGCAATCAAGATAAACAATAATAAAAATAGAAATAATAATAAAAATAATAATATAAAGTGAATAAGTATATGTACAAAATTTACAAAGAGAATTGAAATATAAATACTATATATATAAAATAAAGAAAGTACAAAAACAGTGCAAGTTGTCACAGTCCAGTAGTGGCACAGACATGGTTATTGCACAGAGGAGTTGTACAGTCTGACCGCGGTGGGGATGAATGATCTGCAGTAGCTCCTTCCTGCACTGAGGGAGTCTCAGACGGCCGCTGAAGGAGCTGCCCAGCTCCTCCACAGTCTGGTGCAGGGGGTCAGAGGTGTTGTCCATGATGGATGTAAGTTTGGACAACACTCTCCTCTCACCCACCTCCTCCACAGACTCCAGGGGACAGCCCAGGACAGAGCCAGCCCTCCTGACCAGCTTGTTCAGTCTTTTCCTGTCCCGTTCAGTGCTGCCTGGGGCCCAGCAGACCACCGCGTAGAGGAGAGCAGAAGCTACCACAGAATCATAGAAAGTCCTGAGCAGGGGCCTGCACACGCCAAAGGACCTCAATCACCGATACACGCTGAACTCCTGTTTCACTATCTCACCTCTGCCCCACATGGGGCCCACCGCCGAAATCGTCTTTTCATAGGCTACTCAGATCTGTCAATCATTTCCTGAAAGAACCAATGACTGAAGAGCTTTTGCCGTGGAACTGTCCCTCGGTCATGCGTCATACGCTGCTAACTGGACGCGTTCATTTTGTTCCCCGAGCTGTTGCGCACCGCCCCGAAGCCGCACCGAAGCCTGGATACGCTTGTGTTTTGTAGCTTACAATGTGTAGAAAACAAACATACCCCACAGCGCTAACAGGAGCTAGGCGCTTAGCTATGCTAAGGACGAAGAGCGAGAGAAGTAGAGAGATGCGTCGCTCATCCATTCAGACAAACACGGTCTTTCTGGATTATTTCTCCACATGGAATTATTTTATGAAAAAAACAACTGGATATTCTTTTTCTGTGGATTGTTACGGACTAATTGAGCACAGCTATTCCTGGACTGGACCCGTTTCGGACAGAACCGGCTCAAAGGTAAGAAAAGTGCATTGTTGTTATGAGTATTTTCGAGAATTATAAGTTATGGCTCTTTTTGGCTCGCTGTGTGGCATAAAATGAATGATATGGTTGTTTTACTGAGGAATTAAGCTTTCAAATGATGTATAGCATGTCAATAGTGGAAAAATAAGTACGGTGAATATCTGGCTTGACTTTTTAATGTTGTGAAATCGCCCGGGGCCGGGCGGGTGGGTGGTAAGAGGTTAAACTTCTTAAAGTATCCTACCTGTCCATCTGCCTCACGTCAGCGCACTGCTCCTTGCCTTTTCACGCTCTCGCTCCTCCCCATGTACAGCACACACAGGCTCCCTCTTCAATGCACTGATTAGAATGCTCTTCTAATCAGTGCATTGAAGAGGGAGCCTGAGAGCAAGACAAAACACAAAGCAAAAACTAATCTAAATTTATCTTACAGTGTTTGCACAGAGCAGTATTACAGCACAGAGCAGCAAGTTTGACTAAATGTCACAAATGCATCTGTATCTGACACAAACATGTGTTTGGTAAACGTGCAGAGGCTAAATACCACTGCACAACTAATAAGATAATGTAACTCCAGTTGAACTTGAAAAAACAGGTTTCAGAATCCTACCCACTTCACTTTCTTCACAGTTTTGAGTAAAGTGGAAGATCTCTTAAAGAAGGGTTCTCAAACTATGGGTGAGGGTCCAAAAGAGGGGTCACAGTGTTTAAGCGCAGTGAAGACTGCTTGGCTTATTTTAAGCTTAAATGAACATTTATAAAATAAAATGGAGATATGTGTATCGGTGCCTCGCCGCATTTAGCCCATCACCACCATGTACTTTTGCCCCATGGCAAATAAAGCCACAAAACTCTTGAGTAACAAACTGGAGTGTTTATTGGGTTCACACTCATGACAACAGTGAGGTTCAGAATTCAGAATTCAGAGTTAAACCCCAATGGACCAGCGGCTCTTGCGACCCTCCAGCCCTGGAGAAGAAGACCGTTCTCCCCTGTCCTCTGACCCTGATCCGAGGACTGAGACAGGAACAGTTTAACAAGTCCATCAGTCTCAGATGCTTCGCATTAACATTTGTTTTAAAAGGTCAGCTGAGAGCTGGTCTTGCAGCTCGATTCTGACCTGTCTGTACAGTCCAGATCTTTGTTGGCCTCATTAGACCACTCAATAGGACAATAGTTGAGATGAGAAAAATCAAGAGTGGATCACAAGTTTTTTTCACATCAATTGACATACAATTGCCATTTCTTCGAATTATTGAGCTATTTCTATTTCCTTTAGTGAGTTGTCAGAGTTGCAGACTGTGCGAGCCACATGACTGTGGTAACCTGGCACTTTGCACAAACGCCAGACACTTGGCTGAAAAATGCCTCTGGGGAGAGAGTGACTATGATAATCATTTGCATATTTTGTCACTGTTGGGCGGGTTGACCTTCTAATTATAAATGGTAGCTTTAATACCTATCGGACTTGCATATAATGCTTTTTAAGGCTTTAACTTAAACTAAATCCCCGTAAGGAAAGAGTACAGAGTGAAGAGTACATTTTGAAATGAGCTGTGATTTAAATGTAAGTGTATTAATGATTGATGCTTCCACATAACATAAATGGTCACATTTTTATAGTGCTTTTCTACTTTAAAGGCACTCAAAGCGCAACAAGGAACTACTCACCCATTCACACACACATTCATACACCAGTGTACACAGACACTGGGGGCGAGGCGGGTTAAGTGACTTGCCCAAGGACACAATGACAGCATTCATCTGTGGGAGCTGGAATCACACCAGCGACCTGTGGGTCAGTGGATCTGACTGCTCACCAATGATGTGTGTCTTTACTTATTTAACTTTTTCCTCGTTCAATAGGTCATCCGTTGTGACCATGGCAACAGGGCAAAGCTACATATAAACAACCTGCTGCCGCTGCCCCCTGAGCTGGAGGGCTCTCTTGCTCTGGAGTGTACTCTCTGTGACATCAGGTGAGCCATGGCAAAGACAGCCCCAGAGTCTGAGCAGCTGTAATGCACACAGAAACAGTATTCAATTCTTTTGTGTTTACATATTTGAATAGACATTTATGTGGGATATTTTCCACAGTCATACATGTCTTCCGGTATTATATTGGCTACGTCCAAATATCCACACTATGCCCTGCATTGGGCAGTATATAGAGATCATGCCATTTATAGTGGTGTCTGAATGTCCAATGGATGAAAAAGTAGTGCACTCAAAATCTCCCACAAATGCATCTTGAAAAATAGTGTCCAGTGATGACCACCGGTTAAAATAGACCACAATACATTGTACATTGAGTCAGAAAGACTGCAGTGGACAGCAACAGGCCTTTCAGTGGACACAGCAGGTATGAATGAAAAGAAATGTTTTAACTGTGCACTGTTGAGCTGTGAGTAAGAATTAACCACTCTTCTTCCAGTTTAACTCTTACAGGTAGGATTGAGCTTTTATAAGATCAGTTCTTGTGTGACAGCATGGTGCTCATGTTTGTATTACCACCTGGTCGTCCAGGTAGGGTCCATTTCTACTAACTGGCTAATACAAACTAACTATACAAACAATAAAACAATACAATACCTGGCTCACACACTGAGCAATTTTTGAAACGTTTGGTTTTTTGAGCTCAGTCTTTAACATCATATCATGGTATTTCAACCAACTAAGAAGTGCACCATGTGCCCTCCAAAGAACACAAGTACAGGTCTGTTGCATTCTGGGAAGTGAAGTATTTGGTTTTCCCATATCCATGGAGACCCTGCAAGAGGCTAGCTAAGGAGCTGGCTGAGGTGCTACAGGCTTTTTACACCATACAGTGGAGGAAATAAGTATTTGATCCCTTGCTGCTTTTGTAGGTTTGCCCACTGGCAAAGAAATGAACAGGCTACCATTTTAATGGTAGGTTTATTTTTACAGTGAGAGATAGAATATCAAAAAGAAAATCCAGAAAATAATTTTAACAAAAATATATAAACTAATTTGTATTTCATTGAGTGAAATAAGTATTTGACCTCTCAGGCCAAAAAGCACTTCCCTTGTTTGCAGCACAGAGGTCATTTCTTGTAGTTGATGACCAGTTTTGCACACAGATCAGAAGATATTTTGGTCCACTCTTCTTTACATCTCTAAATCATGAAGGTTTCGTGGCTGTCACTTGGCAACTCGGAGCTTCAGCTCCCTCCATCCCTTTTTTTATAGGGTTAAGGTCCGGAGACCTTAATGTGCTTTTTCTTGAGTCACTCCTTTGTTACATTGGCTGTATGTTTTATATCATTGTCGTGTTGGAAAACGCATCCACAACCCATTTTCAGCTTCCTGATGGAGGGAAGGAGGTTGTCATTCAATTTACAGTACATGGCTCCACCCATTGACAAGTTGTCCTTTGCCATTGGCAGAAAAACACCCCCAAAGCAGAATGTTTCCTCCTCCATGCTTGACAGTGGGGATGGTGTTCTTGGGGGTCATACACAGCATTTTGCTTCCTCCAAACACAGTGAGTTGAGTTAAGGCCAAAGAGCTCAATTTTGGTCTCCTCTGACCACAGCTCCTTCTCCCAGTCACTCTCTAAACCAGAGGTCTTCAAAGGGGAGGTACTGCAGGGGGATCGAGAAATCTTTGGTTGATTAGACTTTTTTTATATCCAGTTTTGAAGGATGAGGATGAACTTTCAGTGGCTTCTGTCTGTTCGCTCCTTCATCGCGTATGTCTCTCTCTCTTCATTCCCTCGTCTCTCGCTCCCTGCAAACTGCAAACACCTTTGCACAGATTTTATTCTTCTTTCTTAAGCGCCGCACATACTACCGCGCATCGGGAAGAGGTGAGGCTACTTCATTCCCGGGCGTATTAACCAGGCTCCACACTCCACAGTCAGTCTCCTCTGTGTCCACAGTGTGAGGAAGAGGAGGGGAGCAAACAGGAGAGGAAGGGGGAGTCAATTCAATTCAGTTTTATTTCTATAGCCCAGAATCACAACAAGAGTTGCCCCAATGGGCTTCACAGTGACAAACATGGAAACATCATCTAACAAAGACATCAGCAAACACATTGTCCCATCCTCAGTCTCTCGATGAACACACGATCCTTGGTGCCAGAGAGCAAAAAACCCACCAGCAGGTGCAGTATGGGAAAATTCTCTCCAGACACTGTTGCCAACCAGCTGTCGCCATGCGGCACCTTCAGACCTGAGAGCTTTGAGGAACCAGTCACTTTATAGAGAGCAGGGTTCAGACGGACAGGCAGACGTGTGGGGGACTGGACATCGGCTTATTTGGGTTGAGGGCTTCAACCAGGCAGGTGGGGGCTCCATCCAGACAGGTGGGGCTCCATCCAGGCAGGTGAGGGCTCCATCCAGGCAGCTGACTGGAGAGGGGTAGAGCTACAGTCTGGTCAGCATCTGCTCACGGGGGGACATCTGGAACCTCTGAAACAGGTCCACAGAGAAGAAGAGAGAGAGACACTGGTGAACTGGTGAGTTGTGTCTTTCCTCTCGCTCTACAGATCAGGATGAACAGAAAAGTTCAGTGTCCCATATCAAACTCTGTGGGTGCACTGTGGCTCCTCTCTCATTTAGTCAGATCATAAAGTCACTTTGAGGCCATTGTCCTTGATGCCGTTGCTCCATTGATTTGGCCTTCTCAGAGTCACCAGCACAAAGTACAGCTTAAACTCAAGGCCTCAATTAGCTTTAGTTAGAGGCTTATTTCTGTCACAGAACGAGTTGAGGGTTAAACTGGAGATGGAGCTAGATTCAGCTCAGGATTTCCGTATAACCCTGAACTTGTTAAGTGACTTTAATGGAATACCCGCATAGTATTGAATGTACAATAACAGAGTAGCCGTGTTTATACACCACACAAGGCCCAATTTAATATAAAACACAGCTGTACCAGCAAGGGATCAAATACTTATTTCCTCCACTGTATGTGGTAGTATCTTCCAGAAGAAACTTTGAGTCAAATGGACCATTTCATCACCATCTGAAACACCAGAGTGGAGTAAGAATGAGGTCTTTCCTATTTTTCACCTGGTTTTCCCCTGGACTTTGCTGTGCTGCTGCTGAACACAGGAGGGACACTTTAGCTCTTCCACACCCTACCTGACCCTCTTGTTAAAGTGTACAAAGATCTTTGACAGAAGCACAAAGGCCACTGAGACACGCAGTGGAAATGTCTCCCTGTTTGTCCATGCTGCTCAGTACAACTATCCACCCACCGTTCACAATGAAAAATGCTCTATGTAGCCTCTCATTGGCACAGTGCACTTGCGGCCTTAGAGCAAGTCTGTGGAGTGGCTTCCTTCAGCCCAGTGTTTCTGAACCATGTTCAGGGGAGGGCTCTGAGACACTGACATCACACATAACTCATGTTTTCTTAATAAATCAAATCTAAATCGTATCTGAATTATACTTGTAATTAGAAGGCTGATCTCAGCAATTCACAAAAAAGATATTTAGTAAGTTTGTGGCACTGCATTCTACATTTATTTCACTTCTCTGCACCACTTTTTAGTCTGTGTTTATGTAATGCAGTGGGTTTGGCTCGTGATAAGTATTTACAACCTGTATTTTTATATCTTTTTGCCATCTTATTTTCACATGTTTTCACATCTCTCTTGTCCAGTTATCTCATTTGGTCAACCATGCCTGGAGCGGTACCATACTGACCCAGGGTCAGTCCTCTGGGAGCTAGTACCCTCCAGGGTCAGTCCTCTGGGAGCTAGTACCCTCCAGGGTCAGTCCTCTGGGAGCTAGTACCCTCCAGGATCCCTCAAATGGGGCAGAACAGTTCACTTTAAGACTGGAAACGCTTGCTGCAGTACCAACTCACTCCACAGCGATCCAGTGGAAACGAGGCTTATGTGACACTTACTTCTATACTTCATTGTGGAGCTAACATCTCTTGGCTTCTCTTTTGTGTTGGTCAGACCATCGGGAGGCCAATCCACATGGACAGCTACTGCCTGTGACTTCATCTCATTCTATCTGAGTGGAGCTTCAGCCATCCTGACAGCAAAGGTGTGTGTGTGCCTCGAGTTCTGTACATGAACCACACTTACACATACACACAGGATTTCCGTCATGGGACCTGCTTCCCAATAAAGGGCCAGGTTTAGGTTAGTTTATTTGCCATTTGTAGTTAAAACCCACACTAGAACAATGTGCAAAAACCTTAATGTGCACCATGAGACATTAAAAACAACCACATGAACAAACCGTAGAGAATCATTACAGACGATATATGACATGGTGAAATGGAGCTAAAATATTAAGGTGCTAGATCAAATTTCAAAGTGCATCGTTCAAGCTTAAGTCTTCCATAGGTTTTGTGGAAAGAAGCTGTTTGTGACGAGAAGTCTGGTATTTAAAGGATTGATATCTTCTTCAGAAGGAAGAAGCTTGAACATGTCTCTGGAGGAGCTCAGAGTGTCATGTATGATCTGAAGGGCTCGTTTTAAAAGTCACATTTTTCAGCCTGGAGGACAAGCAGCTCACAGTTAAATTTTTTTGATTGAGCAGATGTTAGTCTCCACACTGTGAGAAATAAAAGCTCATACTGTACATATGTCTCACTCAGCGTGATACTGTTTGTCTGTTTTAGGAGGTGGGTGAGGAGCGCCCTGTGCCGGTCACTCTTTCCTGCTCTAACACCATGGGGCAGTTTGTGAGCATTGCAGACTCTCTGGTGAGCCAAGGCCTGGCCCTGCGAGAGAGAAGATTCACATCTGAGTGAGTTGCTCAAGATTTTGTGAGGATTCACGTTTTGTTCTAGTTCAGGGGTGCCCAGTACGTCGATCGTGATCTACCAGTCAATCGCCAAGGTAGATTGTAGTGTAGTACTCAAGGCTGGTCTTGGTCTCGAGACTGTTTCTTTACGGTCTTGGACTGCGCTTGGACTCGGTCTTGCCTACGACTCAAGGTCTGACACTCGACGAGTGTGACTATATTTCATTATGGCCACTGCTGTCGCCAGTAAACTTGTACATGTGTGCGGGAGCACGGGGCGTCTCTCTGGGCACAACAGCGTGTACCCTCACATAACAGTGTGCATCACAGGGCAGATTAAACTTCTTAAAGCATCCTACCTGTCCATCTGCCTCACGTCAGCGCACTGCTCCTCGCCTTTTCACGCTCTCGCTCCTCCCCATGTACAGCACACACAGTCTCCCTCTTCAGTGCACTGATTAGAATGCTCTTCTAATCAGTGCATTGAAAAACTAATCTAAATTTATCTTACAGTGTTGGCACAGAGCAGTATTACAGCACAGAGCAGCAAGTTTGACTAAATGTCACAAATGCATCTGTATCTGACACAAACATGTGTTTGGTAAACGTGCAGAGGCTAAATACCACTGCACAACTAGTAAGATAATGTAACTCCAGTTGAACTTGAAAAAACAGGTTTCAGAATCCTACCCACTTACTTCACTTTCTTCACAGTTTTGTGTAAAGTGGAAGATCTCTTAAAGAAGGGTTCTCAAACTATGGGTGAGGGTCCAAAAAAGGGTCACAGTGTTTAAGCGCAGTGAAGACTGCTTGGCTTATTTTAAGCTTAAATGAACATTTATAAGATAAAATGGAGATATTTATGAGTCAGGCTTTTCCCACATAAAGATCATTAAGTATCGTTCCACTATGACTGATTCTCAATACATTTATAAATACATAAATGATTTGCATATTTGTAGTAGTTTGATCATTTTGACTTGGTCATTTCATAAGTAACTTGCATGCTGAAAAAGTGTGGGCAACCCCGTTCCAGTTGATCTGCACTTGCACTTTTTTTGTTATGCACCATTGTCACTAAAAATGTAATGTTTCATAATTTCTATCCAACTAATGGCAATAGTGCGGTCTTACCATAGCTCGAATTCTTGTTACATTCTGTAAATGTATTAGAAGTCGGGGCGTGCAGGATAATGGACCACACAGCGTTTGTGCTGTGTGCTTTGCCAAGGTTGATATGGGCCCATCACAAGAAACGGAAAACATTTTCAGTCAGATAAATTTTTTTTCAAATTCATGCTATTGCCAATACAGTAAAAGATAAAAGCTTTTTTATGGCTACAAATGCAATTAATGTGTGATTAATTATAATGTCTTTATAGTTACTGTCAATGTAACAAAGCTTGTTATTTTACCACTTGACCTGTTGTGTAAAAAGAGCTTTGGTCCGTTTAAAAATAAAAACAATATCCTTAATCATCAGTACACACATTACACATTGCAAGTCTTTTAAACTTTGAGGATTATAGTTAGAAATTCTCATTAAAACTCATTTGGACCACTAAAGGGAAGCTGCACCTCTCCTGCCAAACTCCTGCTGTTGTTTTCCAGTACTGCTGGCTCTGTGGCCGAGAGCCCAAAGGATGTCCCAGACTGTGAGAATCAAACCACTGCTCCAAGTAGCATCAACAGTACGGTGCCGTCAGCCAGCTCCCTGTCTTGTCCACGGCCCAAACCACCACCACGCTGCTTTGGTGCCACAGAGAAGGTGAGACAGCACATGGGCATCTCTACACTCTGTACTAAACTCTAAATGACTTTTTTTTGTAGATTCAAACTCCAGTGTACCAAGCCCCTGAGCTGCCTTGCCCTGGTCACTTACTCATGACTGTGTCTGCCATCGGAGAAGATGGAACCATTTATGCCCACACCCTAAACGCAGGTGAGCAACATGACCCCTCAGCACTGCCTCCTCCATGATGTCTTTTGGGTTTGTCTTTTTTTTAGACAGACACTGTGAGTTGTACGTCCATTAAAGTGGGACTAAAAACGTAAACTCCTCCCACAACCATATTTAAATAGAGCTGCTAAACTGGGCAGTGCATGGAGGACTAAAGGGGAGAATGAAGGGCTGCAAATGTATCTAGTTAGGACTAAATAAAAAAAAACAAAAGTACCTGAACAGTAGCTAATGCTATTAAAACACCATATACATAGTTTAGTAGTGAGTGGAATTAGTGTTTAGTTCCACTCAGAGGTTACATTAGACTTTATCACTGCCCGTCATTTTGGCGAACAGGGTCATAAAAATTCCGTCATCAACTATTATCCGTCATTTTATTTTAAAATGTTAATGATAATATAGGCCTATGTGCAGGGCTCTACAGTGCGCCCATTTCACTCGCATTTGCGAGCAAATATTTCGTCGTGCGAACGAAGAAAACAAAACAGTCGCACCAGTGCGAGTGGTTCTGCAGCCACAATAAGGAGAGCTGCGCACAGACGTAACGTGAGGAGTTAAACGTTCTAAATGTGTCAAACATTAGGGGCAAACTCACACTAGAACTTCAGAATCGTGCCCAAGCCTGGATCGCCACTAAAGCGCGGCACGCCCAGCACGAGCGCAACCGAACCGTGCTCGGGCACAACACCTGCGACCGCACACGACCCCCGGTATACGAGCTCCGCATGTGCGCCGATATCACTCATACGAACTCTTCAAAACACACCCACGCCCACTTAAACGAGGAGCGCGCACCGCAGCAGGACCCACACCTGTCCCACCACTCAGTAGACACCCCTGTGCCACTGGTCTTCCTTCTCCGCTAAAGCGATGGTTTTGTCTTGGTCTCGTCTCGGACTCGAGCGCATTTGGACTCAGTCTTGTCACGGACTCGAGGTCTGAATACTGAGTGCATCATATTTCATTACGGCCGCTGCTGTCGGCACTAAACTTGTACCGGTGTGCGGGAGTGCGCGTGGCATCTCTGTGCACTGGAGCCCGCGGACACTGCGGCAATGCCAGCGCGGCTTGTCCACAGCGCGCCCCCTCGTGTACCAGCCCGCATCACAGGGCAGGTTAAACATCCTATCTGTCTATACGTCAGTGCACCGCTCTTTGCCTTTTCACGCTCTCTCCTCCCCACGTACAGCGCACAGAGGCTCCTCCTCAATGAGTTGATTAGAAGAGCAGGACGAAACTAATTTTATGTCAGTGTCCGCACAGAGCAGAGCTACGGCACAGAGCAGGTCACATATGGGCTGACGTTTGCCAAAGAAAATGCCAAATTAATCTGTTTGTCACAATGTGCGTTTGGTTTAGTAAATGAGCAGAGGCTTAATACCATTTTAAAACAAGAGAATGTAACTCCAGTTAGAAATGTGAAAATACAGGTTTAAAAATCCTACCCACTTTATTCACTTCAAAGCAGTTTTGTGTAAAGTGTCAGTGGAAGTTCTCTTAAAGAAGAGGTTCTCAAACTGTGGGTGAGGGTCCAAAAAGGGGTGCAGTGTTTAAGTGCAGTACAGTTTGCTTGGCGTATTTTAAGTCTAAATGAATATTAATCAGATAAAATGGAGATAGATTTATATATATAAAAAAAACAAAAAAACATTGAGATCATGCTGGAAAAGTACAGTCATCATCCTTTTGTATAAAATTCATTCAAATAAGTTGGTGTGTGCAAGTTCTGCACTGTAATAAATGTTCAAAACAAAAACCTATTTGTGCCCCGATTTTTTTTTCTGTGCTCCTAAAATGTTTAACTTAGGGGCACGTGTGCTCCTGAAAAAAAAGTTAGCGTAGAGCCCTGCCTATGTGATAATGATAAGACATATTTAATAACGTGTTTTCATTGATTCAATGTCATTTGTCACACTCCCGCTCCCACTGAACACGGTACTCCTGCTTATGGTTTATATGCTGTAAAGTTGAGTTTATTTATGCAGATTGGTAATCGTAATAATAAAGATGATATGTTTAATATAAAAAGTGTTAATGATTAATCAGAAATTGGTTGTTAATTCTCCTGACGATTGATTAAGAAAATTTAATTGAATGCTCATCCCTAGTGCGAACTACTTAACTATATGGTTTATCACCAAAATGACGGACGGCCTTCAGATTTTCCTGTCAGTGTTAAAAAACTTCATCAATGACGGAGAATATTCGGTTAATGCCACCTTTGGTTTCACTTTTAGGTTCGTAGCATTAATGTTGCACAATGCAGTGTGGTGTTACTGACATTATAGTGGTAGAATTAGTTACAATAAAGATTTGGCCTAATTCAGCAGGAGACCTGAAGGCCACCAACAATATAGTTTGCACTCCTCTGCCTGGTCCATGGTTTCAAATATACAACTGTCGAGTCACAATGTAAAAGTTCAGCGCTCCAGAAAGCGCTGGAAAGCCTCTTGTGTGTAACTGTGTGTGCAGAGCGACAGTTGGATCAGCTGAAGAAGAGAATCCAGCAGAGCATGAAGTTTAACCCGTGTCACAAGAGCTACACGTGGAAGAACGTGCAGGGCTGTGTCATCTACGGCCCTGACATGCTCTGGTACAGAGGGCAGCGGCTGGAGGTCCTAGGAGGACACATCAAGGTACAAGACAATAATAACACAGCCATGACACTTTCCAAATGTGGCCACCAAAAGCCATACTGCTGTGATACTGGTGTTATACTGCTGTGATACTGGTGTTATACTGGTGTTATACTGGTGTGATGCTGGTGTTATACTGCTGTGATGCTGGTGTTATACTGGTGTTATACTGGTGTGATACTGGTGTTATACTGCTGTGATACTGGTGTTATACTGGTGTTATACTGCTGTGATACTGGTGTTATACTGCTGTGATACTGGTGTTATACTGGTGTTATACTGGTGTTATACTGGTGTGATACTGCTGTGATACTGGTGTTATACTGCTGTGATACTGGTGTTATACTGCTGTGATACTGGTGTTATACTGGTGTGATGCTGGTGTTATACTGCTGTGATGCTGGTGTTATACTGCTGTGATGCTGGTGTTATACTGGTGTGATGCTGGTGTTATACTGGTGTTATACTGCTGTGATACTGGTGTTATACTGCTGTGATACTGGTGTGATACTGGTGTTATACTGGTCTGGTGTTATACTGGTGTTATACTGGTGTTATACTGCTGTGATACTGGTGTTATACTGCTGTGATACTGGTGTTATACTGGTGTTATACTGGTGTGATGCTGGTGTTATACTGCTGTGATACTGGTGTTATACTGCTGTGATACTGGTGTTATACTGCTGTGATACTGGTGTTATACTGCTGTGATACTGCTGTGACACTGGTGTGATACTGGTGTTATACTGCTGTGATACTGCTGTGACACTGCTGTGATACTGGTGTTATACTGGTGTGATGCTGGTGTTATACTGCTGTGATACTGGTGTGATGCTGGTGTTATACTGGTGTGATGCTGGTGTTATACTGGTGTGATACTGCTGTGATGCTGGTGTGATGCTGGTGTTATACTGGTGTGATACTGGTGTTATACTGGTGTGATGCTGGTGTTATACTGGTGTGATACTGGTGTTATACTGCTGTGATGCTGGTGTTATACTGGTGTGATGCTGGTGTGATGTTGGTGTGATGCTGGTGTTATACTGGTGTGATGCTGGTGTGATGCTGGTGTTATACTGGTGTGATGCTGGTGTTATACTGGTGTGATGCTGGTGTGATGCTGGTGTGATGCTGGTGTTATACTGGTGTGATGCTGGTGTTATACTGGTGTGATGCTGGTGTGATGCTGGTGTGATGCTGGTGTTATACTGGTGTTATGCTGGTGTTATACTGCTGTGATACTGGTGTTTTCTGGTTTGATGCTGGTGTTATACTGGTGTGATGCTGGTGTTATACTGGTGTGATACTGGTGTGATACTGGTGTGATACTGGTGTGATGCTGGTGTGATACTGGTGTTATACTGGTGTGATGCTGGTGTTATACTGGTGTGATACTGGTGTGATGCTGGTGTGATGCTGGTGTTATACTGGTGTGATGCTGGTGTTATACTGGTGTGATGCTGTATTATACTGGTGTTATACTGGTGTGATGCTGGTGTTATACTGGTGTTATACTGGTGTGATGCTGGTGTGATGCTGGTGTTATACTGGTGTGATGCTGGTGTGATACTGGTGTGATGCTGGTGTGATGCTGGTGTTATACTGGTGTGATGCTGGTGTTATACTGGTGTGATACTGGTGTTATACTGGTGTGATGCTGGTGTGATGCTGGTGTTATGCTGGTGTGATGCTGGTGTTTTACTGGTGTGATACTGGTGTTATACTGGTGTGATGCTGGTGTTATGCTGGTGTTATACTGGTGTGATACTGGTGTTATACTGGTGTTATACTGGTGTGATGCTGGTGTTATGCTGGTGTGATGCTGGTGTTATTCTGGTGTGATACTGGTGTTATACTGGTGTGATGCTGGTGTTATACTGGTGTGATGCTGGTGTTATACTGGTGTTATACTGGTGTGATGCTGGTATTATACTGGTGTGATGCTGGTGTTTTACTGGAGTGATACTGGTGTTATACTGGTGTGATGCTGGTGTGATGCTGGTGTTATACTGGTGTGATGCTGGTGTTATTCTGGTGTGATACTGGTGTTATACTGGTGTGATGCTGGTGTTATACTGGTGTGATACTGGTGTTATTCTGGTGTGATACTGGTGTTATACTGGTGTGATGCTGGTGTTATACTGGTGTGATGCTGGTGTTATACTGCTGTGATGCTGGTGTTATACTGGTGTGATGCTGGTGTGATGCTGGTATTATACTGGTGTGATGCTGGTGTTGTACTGGTGTGATGCTGGTGTGATGCTGGTGTTATACTGGTGTGATGCTGGTGTTATACTGGTGTGATGCTGGTGTGATGCTGGTGTTATACTGGTGTGATGTGTGATGACGCGGACATAAAATTAGTTCTTGCTTCGCGTTTCGTCCTGCTCTTCTAATCAACGCTCATTGAGGAGGAGCCTCAACGTGAGGCGGATGGACAGGTGGGATATTTAACCTGCCATGTGATGCAGGCTGAGGGTGGCGCTGTGGACAAGCCACACGCTGGCGGTGACGCGCACTGTTCGCGGGCTCCAGCGCACAGGTCCCGCACACCAGTACAAGTTTAATGCCAACAGCAGCGGCCGCAATGAAATAGCCTATGAGAAGGAAGTCCAGCGGCACGGGGGTGTCTGCTGAGTGGTGGGGCAGGTGTGGGTCCTGCTGCGGTGCGCGCTCCTCGTTTAAGGTGGGCATGTGTGTTTTGAAGCGGAGTTTGATCGTATCAGTGATATCGCCGCATACGCGGAGCTCGTATGCTGGGGTCGTGCGCAGTCGGAGGTGTCGTGCTCGGACACGGTTCGGTTGCGCTCGCGCTGGGCATCCGTGCAGCGCTTTAGGGGCGATCCAGGCTTGGGCACGATTCTGAAGTCCTAGTGTGAGTTTGCCCCTAATGTTTGATACATGTAGAACGTTTAACTCGTCACGTTGTGTCTGTGCGCAGCTCCTTATTGTGGCTGCAGAAGCACTCGCACTGGTGCGACTGTTTTGCTTTCCCCGTTTGCACGACAAAATATTTGCTCGCAAATGGGAGTGAAATGGGCGCACTGTAGAGCCCTGGCCCAGACAGTTTGAGATGTTAGCTTTAAATCTAAGTCTGCCTAGGGGTCAGTTTTTAACTGTGGTAGGTTGCTATAGGCCCCCATCTGCCACAAGTGACAGCCTGGAGTCACTGTTTCATACTTTAGCTGAAGTGCACTTTAGGGAAATCCTGTTGGTAGGTGATTTCAACTCGGATTGGCTATCATCTGGGTCAGATGTTTTTAAAGCACACTGTTTGTCCTGTAATCTGACTGAAATCATAGATGCTCCCACTCATCCAAACCCTAAACATACAGAGAAATCAACTCTTCTTGATTTGATAGTCACTAATATGCCTCACAAATTTACTGCTACAGGGGTCTTTGCTGATGATCTCATTGATCACTGTGTGGTGGGAGCAGTTAGGGATACAAAACTGCCAAAAGCTAGGGCCAATGTAATTCCAAAATGAAATCTTAGAAATTTCAGTGAACAGGCATTCCTATGGGACCTCTACCAATTTAAATGGAAACGTATACTCTTAATTGATAATGTTAACTATGCTTGGCTCTATTTTTATGATACTTTCAGACACTTTATTGATAAGCATGCCCCTTTTAAAGTGTTTAGAGTAAAAAGTCGAGTCAGTCCCTGGTTTACTCCAGAGCTGAAAACCCTCTTACACGAGAAGGACCAACTATGGACAAAAGCAAAGAAATCTGGTTTAGATGCAGACTGGCTACTTTTCCATCAGCTTTGAAACAAATGTACCACTTTAATTAAACAAGCAAAGAGTACCTGTTATTTATCTGAAACATCAAACAATTTGAATGACCCACGTACATTTTGGAAAATGATCAAATCTGTAACTGGCAATTCTCATTCAGATCTCCCCTCTCAGTTAATGGTAGATTCCAGTCCCGTGTCAGACAGAATGGAGATGCTCAATTGTTTCAACAAACACTTTGTTGCTTCTAACTCTTTGTTTGATACCTCTCGGACTTCTGTGTCTTGTAGCTACACCCCTAGTTTATCCAATCTCTGATCATACATTTAGCTTTTCTAAATTGTCTGTCAGTGAGGTCAGTAGGGAGTTGAAACGTCTAGATATTAAAAAATCAGCTGGTCCAGACAATCCCCCCCTTACTTCCTACGTTTAGCTGCTGACATCATAGCTGAACCAGTGATACACATTTTCAATTTATCCATTCAACAAAACTCTATTCCTGACATTTGGAAAACTGCCTTTGTTGTTCCGCTTTTCAAAGGTGGTGACCCAACAGTTTTAAACAATTACAGGCCCATTTCAAAACTGTGTATTTTAGCTAAAATTCTCGAAAAGATTATCGATGAACAGATTAAAAATCACTTGCATATATATAACATTTTATCACCCCACCAATCTGGGTTTAGAAAACAGCATGGTACATTTACTGCCTCCTTGAAATTTCTAAATGATATTGTGGAAGCTCTTGATGCTAAGGACTACTGTGCTGCCCTTTTTATAGATCTGTCTAAAGCCTTTGACACCGTCAACTGTGGTATTTTGTGTCAAAGGCTTTTTGACATAGGGTTTACTGACCAGGCAATGGGTTGGTTCCTAAACTATCTAACTGGTGGTAAACAGTGTGCACAGTACAGTGGTCAGACTTCAACTTATTTACACATTTCTAAGGGAGACCCCACATGGGTCAATCTTAGGGCCTACTCTCTTTACTATTTACATTAACAACTTGGCCCATGGTCTCACAGATGCAGCTGTGCATTTTTACGCTGATGATTCACTAGTCTACTGTCGTGCTAAATCAATTGTCCTGGTCTTCGAGCACCTGCAGTCTGCTTTGACACCATTCAGTCTCAGTTGTTACAACTCAAATTATTACTGAATGCAAGTAAGACTAAGGGAATGTTATTTTCCAACAAGAAGAAGGTACACTTACCTCTTCCTACTATCACCACCATACAGGGTTCACCAATCGATTTTGTTACATCATATAAATACCTTGGCATTACCATTGATGATAATTTAACTTTTAAGCCCCACATTGAAAACCTGCTTAAGAAGCTTAAGTTAAAGCTGGGCTCCTTTTTTAGAAACGGGTCTTGTTTTTCATATAATGCCAGGGAACAACTGGTTTCTGCCACATTCATGAGCCTGTTAGACTGCGGGGATATTGTGTATATGAATGCTTCTGCCAGCTCTTTACGTATGCTGGACGCTGTTTATCATGGAGCTCTCCGATTTATCACAGGCAGCAAAGCCCTCACTTGCCACTGCACCCTGTACTCTTTAGTTAACTGGCCCTCTCTTCACACACCGAGACTCCTGCACTGGTACACATTCATTTACAAATCCATTCTCCGTTTGGTACCACCATATTTGTCATGTTACTTTTTACGTAAACAGCAACATCATAGCCTCTGCTCCCAGGACTTTATAACATTCAGTGTTCCATCAGTGTGTACAGAGCTTGGTAAAAAAGCATTCTCCTCCTTTGGTCCCTCCACCGGGAACCTGCTTCAGTGGGATCTGAATCTGTTCAGTCTAGTCACACTCGGGGAGTTTAAAGCTTTATTGAAAGGACTAGATAATACAGGCACTTGCACTTGTTTTTAATGAATGTTTAGATAATGTTGATAATAATAATGTATGTATTTTGAATTCTTCTTGTGTATTGGACTGTAACTGTTTTTACGAATGTTATTTTGTGTAAAACAGGCCTCTCTTGTAAATGAGTCTCAAGAGATTTTTCCTGTATAAATAAAGGATTAATAATAATAACAATAATACTGGTGTGATGCTGGTGTTATACTGGAGTGATGCTGGTATTATACTGGTGTGATGCTGGTTTGATACTGGTGTGATAGAGGTGTTACACTGCAGTGATAGTGGTGTGATACTGGTATTATACTGGGATGATAGTGGTGTGATGCTGGTGTGATGCTGGTTTTTTGCAGGTTCAGTACATTGACTATGGGCATGTGGAAACCGTCCCTGTGGTGCATGTTCACCCCAGGCTGCTGTTTGAGGACGTGCCTCAGCTGTGTGTGCCCTGTCAGCTCCATGGTATTGCACCGGTAAGTCCTAGAAGACCAACAAACCCCTAAAATCAAAAAATTTTGATTTTGATCATGAAAAACTTTATATATTTTTATCACTCATTTCAGAAAGTCAAACCCATTACTTAGCCTCATGATACAGAGTGAATCTTGAAAGCTTTTTTGAGATGGTGTGTAGCATCTTTTAACTGCTCCTGCCTTTGGATGTGTGCAGGTTGGGGGGTGCTGGCAGAGAGATGCTGTGGCTCTTCTCTCAGAGCTGTTGATGAACCGCTGTGTGGATGTGCACATTTTGGTAAAGCTTTAGTCTTAGCTTACATCCCTTAGTACATGTTTGTGTCCATACTAAACAGTGTGTATTGTGTCTTGTCAGGAGGTGCCTGCAAAGCCCCGAGAACATCTGACTGTACAGGTGTTTGTGGACGGGCTCAGCCTCAGCACAATCCTGAGTGAAAACAAGCACGGCTCCATGGAGCACATGGCCCTGTCCCCCCAGGTCACATGTGTGGGGTGATACGTGGGATGGGAGGGGCCTTCATGTTTGTAGGGTTTTAGGAACTTAGAAAGTACTGTATGTGCGAATGGGGGAGTCAGCTGCCATGGCAACACTATACAAGCTGTGGCTGTAGTTTGAGATCAAGAAAGCTATATGCTCAAATATTTGCATAGGGTTAGTCAAGGTGATAAACTCTGTATCACACAATACAGGTGTGTACACAGCTTTGCTATTGTGAACTGTGAATACATTAGCTTCTCCCTTGTGTTCTTACTCCCAGTTTAGATTAAAACCCTGCAGTCGTGGCCAAAAGTTTTGAGAATGACACCAAATATTACATTTTCACAGGGTCTGCTGCTTCAGGGTTTGTAGGTGTTTTCTCGCATGTTTTTATGGTTTACTGAAATACAATTACAAGCATTTCATAAGCATCAAAAGCTTTTATTGACAATTACACTGAGTTCATGCAATAAGTCAAAATTTGCAGTGTTGACTCTTCTTTTTCAAGACCTCTGTAATTCTCCCTGACATGCTGTCAATTAATTTCTGGACCAAATCCTCACTAACGGCCGTCCATTCTTGCATAATCAATGCTTTGAGTTTGTCAGAATTTGTAGGTTTTTGTTTGTCCACCCGTCTCTTGAGGATCGACAAGTTCTCAAGGGGATTAAGATCTGGGGAGTTTCCTGGCCATGGACCCAAAATCTTTGTTTTGTTCCCCCAAGCCATTTAGTTATTACTTTTGCTTTATGGTAAGGTCCATCACGCTGGAAAAGGCTTTGTTCATCACCAAACTGCTCTTGGATGGTTGGGAAAAGTTCCTCTCGGAGGACGTCCTGGCACCATTCTTTACTCATGACTGTGTTTTTAGCGAAGATTGTGAGAGAGGCCACTCACTTGACTGAGAAGCAACCCCACACATGATGGTGTCAGGATGCTTTAATGTTGGCATGAGACAGGACTGATGAGAGCACTCACCTGGTCTTCTCCAAACCAGCTGTTTTCCAGATGCCCCAAACAATCGGAAAGGGGATTCATCAGAGAAAATTACTAATTACAGTCCTCAGCAGTCCAATCGGTGTACCTTTTGCAGAATGTCAGTCGTTCTCTGATGTTTTTTCTGGAGAGAAGTGGCTTCTCTGCTGCCCTTCTTGACACCAGACCTTCCTCCAATAGTCTTTGCCTCACTGTGCAGACGCACTCACACCTGCTGCTGCCATTCCCAAGCAAGCTTTGCATTGGTGGTGTCCCGATCCCGCAGCTGAAACAACTTTAGGAGACGGTCCTGGCGCTTGCTGGAGCCTGTTTGGCAACAACTGAACCTCTCTCATTGAAGTTCTTGATAATTCGTTAGACGCTGACTGAGGTGCAATCTTACTAGCTGCTATAAATTTCCCTGTTATGCCCTTTTTGTGCAATGCAATGATGACTGCACATGTTTCTTTGCACATAACCATGGTTAACAGAAGAGGAACAATGATGTCAAGCACCATCCTCCAGTGTCCAAGTGTCCAGTCTGTTATTCTGACTAAAATCATGACAGACCGATCTCCAGTCTTGTCCTTATCAACACCCACACCAGGAGGAATCTTTGAATTGATGTTAGTTGGTCCTTTTGTGGCAGGGCTGAAATGCAGTGGAAATGTTCTTTTGGGGATAAAGTTAATTTTCAAGGCACAGAGGGACTTAATTACAATTGAGCTGGACACTCCTCATAACATAGCAGCAGACTTTGTGAAAATTAGTATTTGTGTCATTCTCAAAACTTTTGGCCATGGCTGTAGAGTAAATTAGAAAAAATAGCAGCAGATGATGAAACAATGAGTGTAAAAACAGGGTTGTCCAAACTAATAAACAGGCCCAAATGATCAAAAATAGTACTTTTTACAGCACATTGTGATCATTTCTGCTATTATAACTACCATAACAAATATTTTGATGTGATGTAGAATTAACATAAGTGTTCCTAGCTTTATTAAAGATGTGGTGGCACAGTCCAGCATATGTCAAATGCAACATTTTGAATGATTCACTTCATTGTCCTGTATCTGTGTTCCTCCGCTCCTCATAAGTTTCAATATGTGCTCATGCCTTTTACATGTCCATCTCTGCTAGGGCTTTACAAAGGGCTAACAGCTGTATACTCCACAGGCAGCCTCAGGTCTCTCAGCGCCGGCCTTCCTGGACGACTGGGACATTGACACTGAGGTAAATCTGTGCTGTATGTGTTGGTGTGTACTAGGGATGGGCATTCGATTAAATTGTCGATTTAAGTCTGTTCTGTGCGTATGTCACGTTAGACATACATGCGAAACCGCGATACTCAAACAAAAAAACAATCCTACCCGAGACACTGATGTACAGGTAAACACACTCCTTGGGGGATATAGTGATCTCCAAGGAGCCAAAGCCAAGGCATGGGACTGTGGGGCCGCAACTCCAGTGTTTGCGCTGAGAGAAAGTAGCCTTGACTCCTTACACTACGTTACGCACAGCAGCCTACATTCAGTTTGTCGATTAAAATTAACGTGATTGACGAAATTATTTATGATCAAATATCGATTAATCGACTAATCATGCCCATCCCTAGTGTGTACAATGTCAAACTGTATATTACCAGTGGTATAACATAGATGAGAGTAGACTTGTGTTTCTACTTATATCGACCCCCCAGAGCCTCAGATGGCCTTGTGTGTGTATTGTATTGCCGTTCACTTTGACACGCTCAGATGCAAAGAGTGAGGCTGGTGTTGTGTTTAAGAGTTTGCTGGAGGAGGAGAAGTTGCTGGGCTCTTTGATTTACCCAGAGCTGCCTCCAGAAGGAGAGGACTTTCCTGTCAGAGTAAAGCACCTGCGGACACCCAACGAGGTACATATCACACACTATGTTCACATGCACACAACCCTCTACAACTGCATTCAAATCGTCTTTGCTCCAATAACTGTCAGACACACTGCACTATAGCTATAACTAACACTAACAGCTATAACTGGTAATACGATGGATCATTCATATAATCACAATCCGACTAAGCCTGTGCCAACAGAAGCAAATCTTCACATAGAATATTGTCTAAAATTTTTATTGAACTTTGGAGCTTCGCGGCACGTAAACTATGACAGTTTTCAAAAAATGGAGCAAACACTTGAAGTTGCACTTCTCTAGATGATGTGCGGTGATTTTCAGTCCTGTGGGTGAAGCGCCTTCAGAGGAGTGCGTTCAAACGCAACATGAGCCAAAATGCAGACTCTGCATTTTGAAGATTTCAATCCAAGATGGCCACCTTCTGCTTTGTCAGGGGGCGTGGCCATAATAATATTTTTTGTTTGTCTTCATGTGACAAATGCATGTACCAAATTTCGTGGCTCTACGACAAAGTTGAACTGGGTCGGCTCCCATAGGAGTGGGTGGAGCCTAATATTCGAGTTGGCAAATTATCTCCATTTTTTGATCCCCACACATGAAACCTATATTTTCTTGAATGTCTCATCATTTCTGAACTTTTGGCAAAGTTTGGTGAGTTTTTGAATGTGTTTGGGGGGTCACATTTTATTTCAATCTGTAGGGGGCGCTAATGCATCAAATACATGTTTTCACATTCAGTCGCTTTAGGGCAGAGAGTTTAAGAACTGTGTCAAATTTCATTGAAATCAGTTTGTTTGAGCAAATAGGAGCAATTTGTAAATATTCAAAACTTGTGTACATTATTTGTGGCTTCACTGCTCAGAGACGTCAGACGGATTTGGGATGTGGATATTTTTTGACGTTCTGCCCCTGGAGATAATGTGGACCAAATTTAAGGCTGTTCGGGTGACGCCCGCGGAGGAGTGCGTTTCAGCTTCACAAACTTTAATCCAAGATGGCCGCCTTCTGGTGTGTCAGGGGGCGTGGCCATTGTAGGATTTTTTACTCGTCTAAATTTCATGATTCGACGTGCACATTATTTTTTGTGTCATTTGTATTCTCTAATGTATTTTTGTGACGTTAGGGGGCGCTGACGAGCCATTTTATTTATTTATTGAAAATGGAAATAGCCAAAATTTAGAAAACCGGAGTCTTTAACAGGTGGTCAAATTTTGTGAGTTTTTATCATTGTTCACTGGGTGAAAAATGGGTGAGTGCGTTAGGAGAAAAATAATAAGAAGAAGAATATAGCCGCAAGCGGTGATGATCGACCCTCGCGTGCGCCTATGCTGCACCCCACAAACAGCGCCCCCTACAAAACGAAGTGCCCTACAAACGACGTGCCCTACAAACAACGTACCCTGCACATCACGCCGTGCAAACGCCGCGCCCAGTAAACGCCATGCCCCACACTAATCCTAATAACCATAAACCCCAACCACACTTTTCATATGCTTTACAGTGTGTTATATTCAGGCCGAGATCACGTATTAATGATTCAGATTTCGCAGGCCAACACATCCTCCATCAGAAAAATTACACAGTGCACCTTTAAATGAGTTTTGAGTCTTTGCGCCTCTCAACAATGAAAAATTCACCATGTTCATAATGTATTTTTTTGCTAGTAGTTATGCATATAATTTAATTCCCAAATTTGGTACAAATCGATAATTTTGACGTTTCATGTCTAGGTGCTATAGTGTAATTTTCCATATGCTTTATAGTGTATTATATTCAGGCCGAGATCAGCATCAGTGATTCAAATTTCAGCACGATCGGACTAAGTTTGTGCCAACGGGAGCAAATCTGCACATTGAATATTTTCTAAATTTTGATTGAACTTTGGGGCTTCGCCGTACGTAAACCGTGACAGTTATCAAAGTTGTCTAGATGATGTACGGTGATTTTCAGCCCTGTGGGTTAAGCGCCTTCAGAGGAGTGTGTTCAAACGCAACATGAGCCAAAATGCAGACTCTGCATTTTGAAGATTTCAATCCAAGATGGCTGCCTTCTGCTTTGTCAGGGGGCGTGGCTATAATAATAGTTTTTGTTTGTCTTCATGTGATGAATGCTTGTACCAAATTTTGTGGCTCTACGACAAAGTTGAGCTGGGACGGCTCCCATAGGAGTGGGCGGAGCCTAATATTCGAGTTGGCGTATTATCTCCATTTTTTGATCCCCACACATGAAACCTAAACCTCGGCCGACCCGGCGCTCCCCCGGGTGGCGCTGACGCTCCCCCGGGTGGCGCTGACGCTCCCCCGGGTGGCGCTGACGCTCCCCCGGGTGGCGCTGACGCTCCCCCGGGTGACGCTGACGCTCCCCCGGGTGGCGCTGATGAGCCACTTTCCTCCATCTGTTTGTGGCTTTGGGCTGAATTGTCACTAAACATAAAGTCCACACATACTGGAGATGCTGATGTACTAACATAGACAAACGTGCATTTTGGGACATCGCCATGGCAACACCGTGCAAAATACAACTTTGGCCCCTGGACTTTTTTGATCAGGCTGACCTGAAGAATCACTGTGCCAAATTTCACATTCTTCAATGAATCTAATTAGTCGTTATACGTTATATCACTTTGAAATGTAAGAAATTGTTGAAATTTCTCATTAGGATAACATTGGCTCTTTGGCGCATCGCCATGGCAACCCAGTGAAATATACCATATGGTTGTCATTTACTTTTTTATCAGGATGACATGAGTCATTGTGCCAATTTTGAGAATATACTGTGAAAGTAAAATATTTTTCATGAATGGGAATTTATCTGATCTTTCCCATTAGGATAACATTGGAGCTTTCGCGCATCACCATGGCAACACGATGAAAAATAACATGGTTTACATTGGTACATTTTAGAAAAACTAAAATTTGGCCCGCCATGCAAAATTTTGTTGTGCCCTGCAAGGGGCGCTATCACACCATTTTTGCTCGTGTCACAATTAGTCGGCTTTGGCACAAAAGTTTTACAAGTAATTCAAATTTGAGCCCAATCGGACTTTGTATGGCCGAACGGGAGCAAATTTAGACATTGGAAAATTGCAAAAAATCGAAACAAATTTTACAGCTTTGCCGCATGTAAACTGTGACAGTTATTTAAAAAATTCAGCTATCGTTTGATGCTGCACTTCTCTAGATGATGTACGGCGATTTTGACCCCTGTGGGTGAAGCGCCTTCAGAGGAATTCGTTCAAATGCGACATGAGCGAAAATGCTGAGTCAGCATGTTTTTTATTTCAATCCAAGATGGCCGCCTTCTGGTTTGTCAGGGGGCGTGGCCATAATAATATTTTCGGGATGTCTCCCATAGGCGCAATGTATTTTGACTTTTGCAGGTGGCGCTGTCGTGACATTTTTTTATGCCCACACATGCAACATATATTTTATCAAATTTTTCGCCACTTCTGAATTTTGGGCAAAATTTGGTGAGTTTTTGAGCGTGTTCAGGGGGTCAAATTAGAGCTCAAAGAGCAGAAGAAAAAAGAACAAGGAAACATTATTTTTTTTGTTTTAGCAAAAACAATATATCCTTTAACATAGGAAATGCATATTATACATTTTTTGAAAGCTTTCGAGATTCCCCACGTCACCGTGGGGTCATTGGTGAATGATGAGCACGTAAGCTCATTGATTTCCATTCATTTTAGCAGCTGTAAATATGGCCCATGCCTTCGGCCTGGGGGCTTGAATACAGCTCGATGTCAGGAGTGTGTTTGGGGGACAGGAGGTGCTTACGCGCTCGTCATTCACCATCTCGTCGGGGTCGGCCATTAACTCAATGTTGACGATGACTTGTTAGCAAGAACAAATATGCATGTCCCATGCCTTTGGCATGGGTTGCTAGGATACTGCTGTTCATGCAGGGGGGCGATCGAGGGACTTCGCCCAGGCATTCATCATTGCGAAAGCAAACTGTCAGCATTGGCCTACATACAAGGTGTAAATGGCACAGGCATATTGTTTACTTTACATGTGGATGCTGTGAGTGAGGGTCCTCTGGGTGGAGGTCTGCAGCCAGATCCTTCTCCAGAATAAACACACCTGAGGCTTGGTTTAAATTCACTTAACTCACTGTTACAAATCAGAAGGTTTGTGTGTATGTGCAGCTGTTTCTGTGGCCACTGGAAGGACTGGACAATAACACACAGATCAATGGAGAGACTCTGGACGCTGCTCTGAACAGAGTCAACACAGCCATCGACAAAGTCCCACGGCTCAGCTGCTTCCCCCGAGGTAGTACCCTCACACCACTTACACCACCCACTACTCCTGTAACCCCACTGTACCACTGTCACTCAGGGCTCTAGGCTAACTTTTTTTTTCAGGAGCACATGTGTCCCCAAGTTATTTTAGGAGCACAGAAAACAAAATGGGGGCACAAATAGGTTTTCGTTTTGAACGTTTATTTCAGTGCAGAACTTGCACATGCCAACTTATTTGAATGAATTTTATACAAAAAAACTAAAGAATTATGACTGTACTTTTCCTGCATGATCGCAATGTTTTTATAAATCTATCTCCATTTTATCTGATTAATATTCATTTAGACTTAAAATACGCCAAGCAAACTGTACTGCACTTAAACACTCTGTGCCCCTTTTTGGACCCTCACCCACAGTTTGAGAACCTCTTCTTTAAGAGAACTTCCACTGCACTTTACACAAAACTGCTTTGAAGTGAAAATGATGGCTGGGATTTTTCAACCTGTATTTTCAAATTCCTAACTGGAATTACATTTTCTTACTGGTTTTACAGTGGTTTTTAGCCTCTGCACTTTTACTAAACCAAACGCACATTGTGACAGATTAATTTGGCATTTTATTAGGCTTCAGCACACATATCGCCTGCTCTGTGCTGCAGCTCTGCTCTGTGCGGACACTGACATAAAATTAGTTTTTGCTTCGCGTTTCGTCCTGCTCTTCTTATCAGTGCTCATTGATGAGGAGCCTCTGTGCGCTGTACGTGGGGAGGAGAGAGTGTGAAAAAGCAAAGAGCGGCGCACTGACGTATAGACAGATAGGATGTTTAACCTGCCCTGTGATGCCCGCTGTTACAGGAGGGTGGCGCTGTGGTCAAGCCGCGCTGGGGGTCTGTGTGGTGACATGTCGCGCAGTGTCCGCGGGCTCCAGTGCACAGGCCGCAGAGACACGTCCCGCGCGGTCCCGCACTCTGGCACAAATTTATTGGCGACAGCAGCGGCCGTAATGAAACATGATCACACTCAGTATTCAGACATCGAGTGCGTGACGAGACCGAGTCCAAATGCGCTCGAGTCCGAGACCTGATCGCTTTGGCGGAGAGGGAAATCCAGCGGCACGGGGTATCTTCTGAGTGGAGGGACAGGTGTGGGTCCTGCTGCGGTGCGCACTCCTCGTTTAAGGTGGGCGTAGTTGTGTTTGGAAGCTGAGTTTGTTCATATGAGTGATATCGCCGCACACCCGGAGCTCGTATGCTGGAGTCGTGTGCGGTCGGAGGTGTTGTGCCCGGGCACAGTTCGGTTGCGCACGCGCTGGGCCTGCGTGTCGCGCTTTAGGGGCGATCCAGGCTTGGGCACGATTCTGAAGTCCTAGTGTGACTGCGCCCCTAATGTTTGACACATGTAGACTGTTTAACTCGTCACGTCACGTCTGTGCACAGCTCCTTATTGTGGCTGCAGAAGCACTCGCACTAGTGCGACTGTTTTGTTTTCCTCGTGCGCACACCGAAATATTTACTCGCAAATGCGAGTGAAATGGGCGCACTGTAGAGCCCTGCTGTCACTACTGTAACCCCACAGTACCACTGTCACTACTCCTGAAACCCCACAGTACCACTGTCACTACTCCTGAAACCCCACAGTACCACTGTCACTCCTGTAACCCCACAGTACCACTGTCACTCCTGTAACCCCACAGTACCACTGTCACTACTCCTGTAACCCCACAGTACCACTGTCACTCCTGTAACCCCACAGTACCACTGTCACTCCTGTAACCCCACAGTACCACTGTCACTACTGTAACCCCACAGTACCACTGTCACTCCTGTAACCCCACAGTACCACTGTCACTCCTGTAACCCCACAGTACCACTGTCACTCCTGTAACCCCACAGTACCACTGTCACTACTCCTGTAACCCCACAGTACCACTGTCACTACTCCTGTAACCCCACAGTACCACTGTCACTACTCCTGTAACCCCACAGTACCACTGTCACTACTCCTGTAACCCCACAGTACCACTGTCACTACTCCTGTAACCCCACAGTACCACTGTCACTACTGTGACCCCACAGTCCACAGTACCACTGTCACTACTGTAACCCCACAGTACCACTGTCACTCCTGTGACCCCACAGTACCACTGTCACTCCTGTGACCCCACAGTACCACTGTCACTCCTGTGACCCCACAGTACCACTGTCACTCCTGTAACCCCACAGTACCACTGTCACTCCTGTGACCCCACAGTACCACTGTCACTACTGTGACCCCGCAGTACCACTGTCACTACTGTGACCCCGCAGTACCACTGTCACTACTGTGACCCCACAGTACCACTGTCACTACTGTGACCCCGCAGTACCACTGTCACTACTGTGACCCCACAGTACCACTGTCACTACTGTGACCCCACAGTACCACTGTCACTACTGTGACCCCACAGTTTCACACCTACAGTGTACTGTAACTAAATACAGTGCCTCTAGACTATTGAAATCAGAAATAGTGCTCTTGCTGAGTGCATCTTATTGTGATGATTAAATGCAATAACAAAGTTGTTTTAACAGATTACATTGCAAAATTCATTTGAATGCAGTTAGACAGATTGTGTAACTAAATCTCTTTTGTACAGTATTGTTCTCCACACTGCTCATTCCACACTCCACACTCCACACTGCACACTCCACACTGCACACTCCACACTCCACACTGCACACTCCACACTGCACACTCCACATTCCACACTGCACACTCCACACTCCACACTGCACATTCCACACTGCACACTCCACACTGCACACTCCACATTCCACACTGCACACTCCACACTGCACATTCCACACTGCACATTCCACACTGCACACTCCACATTCCACACTGCACACTCCACACTGCACATTCCACACTGCACACTCCACACTGCACATTCCACACTCCACACTGCTCATTCCACACTCCACACTGCACACTCCACACTCCACACTGCACATTCCACACTGCACATTCCACACTGCACACTCCACACTCCACACTCCACACTGCACATTCCACACTGCACACTCCACACTGCACATTCCACACTCCACACTGCTCATTCCACACTCCACACTCCACACTGCACACTCCACACTGCACATTCCACACTGCACATTCCACACTGCACACTCCACACTCCACACTCCACACTCCACACTGCACATTCCACACTGCACACTCCACACTCCACACTGCACATTCCACACTGCACACTCCACACTGCACACTGCACACTCCACACTCCACACTGCACATTCCACACTGCACACTGCACACTGCACATTCCACACTGCACAGTCACTTCCCGTTAGTGTGCGTCAGAAGTGTGCCATTGCAGCAGCTCCAGAGTGTGTTCTGTGCAGGGGGTCCGTGTCTGGCCGAGTACAGTGATGGCAAATACTACAGAGCTGTGATCATGGACATCAGCAGTGTGGAGCCCCTCCTGCTCCTGGTGCAGCACGTGGACTACGGCTCAGACGACACACTGCCCCCTGCCAAGTAAAGTATCCCGTCACATAGGACACTTGTGGGACGAGGCCTGTCACCACAGTTACTATAGCGACGTATCATTCAATCAATAATACTGCACGTGCTTTAATACAGTTACAAATATTCGTACTATTCGAGATAATATAACGTTCAGAGTCGCAGTAGGGGTTTGGTTAGTCATCCAACGTCTCGGGGAACACGTCTTCATTTATTTCTTGCGCATGTCCAGGAACATTACACATTTTAGCTGCAAACATTTTCAGTGAATGCACTGATTTATATAAAAGATATTTGGTGGATTTCGGTTCAAAACACTCAGTTCTATCACAGTAAATAATCTGCATTTATCCCACAGAACATTTTGAGTAACATTATAAATTAATGAGATGCACTAAAAGTACAATATAAAAACTGCAATCTGTGGTATAATAAAGCAAAAACTTGGCACCCAGAGCTTAAACATTTGCTGATGCTTTTATCGTAGTGTTTCTCTCTGCTTTTTATCTATTGTACTTTTTTTTTAATGTAGTCCATTTAGAAGAATTTTGGGCCAAATTAAATATGATAGTGTATTGTCTGTACAGTGTATCATACTTGAAGTATGGTGACAGGCCAATGTGAGACGAGTCAGGTCGCGTACTTGACCATGTTTCTCCCTCGCTTCAGAATGTGTTTACATGTGTTGTGCTGGTCCAGGCTGCGTCAGATGCTGCCAGAGCTCGTCGTGTTCCCCACCCGTGCTCTCAAAGTGAAAGTGGTGGGCTTCAGGGCTCCGTCGGTGAGCAGGCAGGAGGACATGCTGCCCTACAGTCCTGTGTGGAGTGTCCGAGCGGCCATGGATATGATTGACCTGCTGCACGGCTCCATCACAGCCACTGTGGTGGTACGTGGTGCACTGACAGAAGACTGTGACCGCCTGAACGAAGCGTCTAAGTGCTGTGTTTGCGTTGCAGGCGCGGGAGCCGGAGCTCACTGTTCGCCTGTACTGCGAGGATGGACAGCCGGTCTATACGCCTCTCGTCAGCAGCGGCTTGGCAGAGCTGGAGTGACTTTACCTTTGCTTTAAGTTGGACTTTTTAGTTAGAACTGTTGTTTGTTGAAACAAGCATCACTAAGCCTTAAGTACTGTGTAGTATGTTTCCTTCTTAGAGTCTGTGTTTGAGACGTGAAGATGCACAGTGACTGCAGCTGTTTTCTGTTCATGTGAGTTCAGTGAGCATGGCCATTATCTGTGCAACATTCCCAAAGGTTTGGACCAGACTGAACCTCACGTTCCTGTTTGTTGTTTCAGTATTTCATTTCCAAGTCAATAAAAATTCTTCAAATAATCCATATTAGTTGCAGAATTTCCCAGTGCATTGTTTATACGGTGGCGGTGTTCATGAGTATTCTCATTTCTGATTGTTCAAGGAAACATGGCAAACTAATGTGGCAAAGACAAAAATGTTAAAGGTTGAGAGATATTTTAAAATGATTGCACAACAGTGACTTAAAATCTAATGTTTCTGCACATGTAAATGTATCCAGAGTTACCTGGGCCAAATAAACACTGATTTAATGTTGTGAACCAGGGCCCGATAACTCTTCAAATACCACTGGCAAAGTGTTTTGGGTACAGTGTAGAATGCTTAATCATTTTGTTTCTTATAAATTTATTTTAAATGGAGAAATAAATAAACATACATTTTTTTACACAATAGAACAGAAAAAAGAACAGGTCCCATATTCTGCTAAACTGATCTTCCTCATGAAACAGTGCTGTTTCCCTCATGAGCTGAACCCTCCACTGACCGCCCGTCTACATCACCCACTGACCACCCGTCTACATCACCCACTGACCACCCGTCTACATCACCCACTGACCACCCGTCTACATCACCCACTGACCACACCCATCCTTATTCAGCTCTCATCAGTTCAAAGAAAATGTATCTCTAGTCAGTGTCTCTGTTACATTTACCCCCTGAATCTGATGATCAGGTGAAAATGAGGATTTCTGATCATGGTCACTGTGATTACACATTTTGTGGTTTCTGTGTCATTTAAATCCTCTTAAATGTCCACAAGTCCGGTGATTAGATTTTGGTGTGAACGAGGCCTCATTTAAACTGCAAAGGTGGAAATGTGTAAAGCTGCTCAGAATAATGCAGAATATTGGACCTTATAATATAGAAATAAACCAGATTTCCAGACTTGAGACAAATACAAAAAGAAATCCTTTCGGAATTCCAGCCCAAATGAACATGAGGAGTTCAGGGTGTGTCCAGGATGATATTGCCGTCTTTGTCCTTGACTCGGAGGCGTCCTGTGGGGTAGCACGTCTCCTGGCGCCCGTTGCTGTAGACCGTCTTTACTGTGCCGTCTGGGTACTCCCTGCGCTTGTACTCTGCTGTGTGCACCTCCCTCTGCCCTGTGGTGAAGTGGATCTCCTTACTGCCATCTCTGGAAAACACGAGGTACTCCAATAACACGTGAGAGACTAGTCTGTCAGTGGAAGACACAGAGACATAAGGACAGGGGTGGACGGGTGCTGTGGGGGACTTACGGGTGGATCTGGACGACTGTGCCATCGGTCAGAACACTCTCCTCTCGGCCGTTTGGATACAGGTTTTTCACCATCTGGTCGGGAAATGTGATCTCTTTGCGACCATCGGGGAAATGTTTTTCTGACGAACACAGTGCTCTGGTTAGGCCTTTTCCATGGAATAAAACTTCAAATCTCGCTAAACAGTGAACCGAGTTTCATGAACACGAGCCTAAACTTGGACCAGACCCGGGCAACATTATTTCATCTTTGTGGCTATAATGTGTTAAGAAAAACATTTGACGCTGATGAAGCTGCACCTGTCTGCTTGTTGGGGAAGTGCAGCACCTCCACGCCGTCGGGGTAGGTGATGTGAGTGGTCTTGGCCTCTGCGTAGAAGTAGATCTGAGAAGAGAGGACCAAACATTACCCATCATGACTAGTGCAGGCAGATCAATTGAGTCAGTGTCACTACCTCTGAAGAGACCTTCCCACCGCTGATCTTTACTGTAGTTGCAAGTCAAACCTACAAAAGCTGCACCAGGGACTCCAGGTGCAGCTTTAGCTCTAGTGCTACAACCTGCACAGCTCATCTCTGCTGTTACAGTTCACGTATATCGGGCACTGTACAGGTCTCATAAATTAAAAAAACTAAATAAATAGTCAAAATAAATGTAGCTTTCAGGCTCCATACTTTTACTTGAGTAATATTTAGTTGGAAGTAAACCTTTTGGTTACTCTTCCCACCGTGAATCTACAAGTGGCAAAAGATTTACGATGATAATGTCAAGTGATTTGGACATTTGCGCTCCGTCAGATCTAATTTTGTTTCATTTTTGTCAAATGTTTGTGCTTTGTATAAAATATGATTAAAATCTGTTGTTTACATGTTGCATTTAATGTTTTGGCCTTGAAATGACATAAAATTATAAATCAGATTGTCTGTCCCAACAGCTACTCTAAGTATAGTATCGATTGCTACACCTTTTGTCTACTCTACCACCGGTGTGTGTGTGTGTCTGTGTGTGTGTGTGTGATGTGTGTGATGCGTGTGTGATGTGTGTGATATGTGTGTGATGTGTGTGATGCGTGTGTGATGTGTGTGATATGTGTGATATGTGTGATGTGTGTGATATGTGTGTGATATGTGTGATGCGTGTGTGATATGTGTGATGCGTGTGTGATGCGTGTGTGATATGTGTGATGTGTGTGTGATGTGTGTGTGATGTGTGTGATGCGCGTGTGATATGTGTGGTGCGTGTGTGATATGTGTGATGTGTGTGTGATGTGTGTGATATGTGTGATGCGTGTGTGATGCGTGTGTGATATGTGTGATATGTGTGTGATATGTGTGATGTGTGTGATATGTGTGATGTGTGTGATGTGTGTGTGATATGTGTGATGCGCATGTGATATGTGTGGTGCGTGTGTGATATGTGTGATGTGTGTGATGTGTGTGTGATATGTGTGATGCGTGTGTGATATGTGTGATATGTGTGTGATGTGTGTGATATGTGTGTGATGTGTGTGTGATATGTGTGATGCGCGTGTGATATGTGTGATGCGCGTGTGATATGTGTGGTGCGTGTGTGATATGTGTGATGTGTGTGTGATATGTGTGATGTGTGTGTGAAATGTGTGATGCGTGTGTGATATGTGTGATGTGTGTGTGATATGTGTGATGTGTGTGTGATATGTGTGTGATATGTGTGTGATGTGTGATATGTGTGATGCGTGTGATATGTGTGTGATGTGTGTGTGATGTGTGTGATATGTGTGATGCGTGTGTGATATGTGTGTATGTGTGTGATGCGTGTGATATGTGTGATGCGTGTGTGATGTGTGATATGTGTGTGATATGTGTGATGCGTGTGATTGTGTGATGTGTGTGATATGTGTGATGCGTGTGTGATGTGTGTGATGTGTGTGTGATGTGTGTGATATGTGTGATGCGTGTGTGATGTGTGTGTGATATGTGTGATGCGTGTGTGATGTGTGTGATGTGTGGTGCGTGTGTGATGTGTGTGATGTGTGTGTGATGTGTGTGATATGTGTGATGTGTGTGATATGTGTGATGTGTGTGATATGTGTGTGATATGTGTGTGATATGTGTGATGTGTGTGATATGTGTGTGATATGTGTGTGATACGTGTGTGATACGTGTGTGATATGTGTGATATGTGTGATGTGTGTGTGATGTGTGTGTGATATGTGTGATGCGTGTGTGATATGTGTGATGCGTGTGTGATATGTGTGTGATGTGTGTGATGTGTGATATGTGTGTGATATGTGTGATGCGTGTGTGATATGTGTGTGATGTGTGTGATATGTGTGATGCGTGTGTGATGTGTGTGATATGTGTGATGCGTGTGTGATATGTGTGATGCGTGTGTGATGTGTGTGATATGTGTGATGTGTGTGATGTGTGTGATATGTGTGATGTGTGTGATGTGTGTGATATGTGCGTGATATGTGTGTGATGTGTGTGTGATGTGTGTGTCTGTGTGTGTGTGTGTCTGTGTGTGTGTGTGTGTGTGTGCGTGTGTCTGCGTGTGTGTGTGTGTCTGTGTGTGTCTGTCTGTGTGTGTCTGTCTGTGTGTGTCTGTGTGTCTGTGTCTGTGTGTGTCTGTGTGTGTGTCTGTGTGTGTCTGTGTGTGTGTGTGTGTGTGTGTCTGCGTGTGTGTCTGTGTGTGTCTGCGTGTGTGTCTGTGTGTGTCTGCGTGTGTGTCTCTGTGTGTGTGTGTGTCTGTGTGTGTGTCTGTGTGTGTGTCTGCGTGTGTGTCTGAGTGTGTGTCTGCGTGTGTCTGTGTGTGTGTGTGTCTGTGTGTGTGTGTGTCTGTGTGTGTGTGTGTGTGTCTGCGTGTGTGTGTGTGTGTCTGCGTGTGTCTGTGTGTGTGTGTCTGTGTGTGTGCGTGTGTCTGTGTGTGTCTGTGTGTGTCTGTGTGTGTCTCTGTGTGTGTGTGTGTGTGTGTGTGTCTGTGTGTGTCTGTGTGTGTGTGTGTGTGTATGTGTGTGTCTGTGTGTGTGTGTGTGTCGGTGTGTGTCTGTGTGTGTATGTGTGTGTGTGTGTGTGTGTGTGTGCTCACCACTCTCTGGTCTGCTGTCAGTTCTTTCGTGTCTCCATTGAAGAACGTGACTTTGAGCGTCTGTCCGTCAGGTGAGACCTCCTTCTTGGTGCCGTTGGGGAAAACTATGAGCCGTGCACCACTGGACAGGACCTGCTCCACCTGACAGGAAACAGACCGGTGAGGGACAGGGTCCAGGGCCACTCCTTCTGATGACATACAGCTCACCTTCCCATCAGGCCCCAGCACCTCCTCCTGTGGCCCCTGCCTCCTCCTCTCACAGTCCTCCTCTTGGGGCCCCTGCCTCCTCCTCTCACAGTCCTGTGCACGGTTCAGCTCAGCCTGGATGTCACTGGGGGGCCCTCCATGAGCCTCCTCTGGACTCCAGCTGGACTGGTTCTGGTCTCCATGCTCAGTCTCCTCCACTGTTGTTACTGTTAGAGACGGCCTCCTCAAACTGCTCTTGAATCCTCAAGAATCACACACACACAGGGAGTCCTCAAGCTGTACAGTCATGGATTCAATCTGACCTATTCTGCAAAATGGACTTTTCACAGTGTTTACCTGTTTTAGTTATTTCCCTTCACCTTTTACTCACCTTAGGATGTGTTTGGAGTGATCTGTGCATGTTTGAGCAATCTTTAAGCACGTATTTATTTTCAAGATGCCATTTTGCCAATCAACTCTCATTTCAGCTGCCACCAGCATAAGCCCACTGCCCTGTATGTGCTTTGTTCACAAGCACAATGCCTGCCTTAAGAAGCTACCACTGTAAACTGTATCGACAATTTAGGGTGCATCAGTTGCCCCGATATCAGAACTTTACAACGGCCCTATACTTTTCGTGTTCCATTCGCTGAGAAAAAAAATTTAGAAAAAAAATTATGAAATTCCGAGTTGATCTACCGGGTCCACATCGAGGTCAAAGTTTGGCCAATGTCCCAATGTATAAGACAGTATAGGCCTATACTGACAGGTTCCCAAAATAAGGGAATTCGTCAATTTCGTCTCTTTGATATACTTCAAGTGGTGGTCAACCTGCTCATCAGCTCTTGATGCTCCTTGGAATGACCTGCAGTTGATCAAAAGGATGATTCTCTATGCAGCAGTTAACCCTCCAATTTCACAAAGTTCCCTCACCGCCTTCAAACGCCATCTGTGGTACTTGACACCAGAAATGATTCCGCTGGCTTTATTCAGTGACTCCGTACCAAACAATGAACGGCAGGCACTTGCCAAACGAATGCTGACCTTAAAACCAGAGGATATGGACTTGTTGCCCATAAATCGCTTTGGGTCTGGTTTTGGGAAGCCCAAATTCCCAGAGGAAATAAATGAAAATACCTCATTGGCAGACATTGTGACAGAGGATTCATGGTACATTTTCAAATTACTAGACTTGAACCCTGACTTTCTGTCGGAAGGAGTCGATGACTGGGAGACCTGTGACTCATACAAAACCTCAAAATCTAATGCCAGTTCTCTAAATGTCATCAATGACTGTTCTGAAAGAGCTGTCAAACTTAGTGCGGACTATGCAAGTGCAGCCAAGGAAGAGCACCATTTCCAAAACATTCTCCACGTTGTGGAGTCTGACAGAAAGTGTACCCCAAACCTAAGAAACCCCAAAAAAGCACCTTAAACATAGCATTTGCAATCATCATTAATAACCTGATAATATTCGTTCTACCTCGTTTACGGTTATCATCACATAGTATTTCCTTTCTAAATGTTCTTAATATCTTTGATATACCAATATATGCTTGGAATTAAACATTTTTGACCTTGTTTGTCATTTCTGTTGATCTCTCATTTTTAACGATTTTTTTAGAAATTTCCAGAATTTTACAAGGGATGTGGACCCGGTAGATGACATTCGAATTACAAAAAAATTTACCAGGAATTTTTTCTAGTTGAATGGAACACTAAAACATTAGGGCCGTTTGCAAGTTCTCGATTTAAAAAAAAAAAGGGGGCAACTGATGCACCCTAATCGACATCGTGACATCGACCCTTCCCTTCCACTGACTCATGGTTGTTTTACCTTTAGTCCCCACTGTGCCTCCTGGAGCAGACGCCCGGCGGCTCCCTCTAGTGGCCGCTGCAGGAGGGCTGTTGTGATTAGTGTTGCTGGAGTCCAGAGGAGTCTGGGCAGAGGGTAGAACACACATCACACATGGACACCTCTGTGGTGTCAGTGAGTGACAGACACAGGCAGAAGCTCTGGTAAAGTGCAACCTGTGCTCAGTGTAAACGTACAGCAAACTTGACTCCTTTGGCACCAGAGGGTTTGTCACTGTCCCTGGAGTTTTTCTTCCAGGCCGTGAGGCGCAGTTTCTCCAGAGTCTTCACCTGTTTGGAGAGACAGTGTGACCTCCTGTGTGCGACTGTGTGCTCGTCAGTTTGTGAGTACACATGGAGTATGTGTGGACTGGCCCTCATCCGACAGAGAGAGAGACAGAGGACAGGAGACAGAGAAACCGAGACGCCCAGAAGTTTTCTCTCTGTAAAAAGTCTGTGACCATTTTTTCACGTGTTTTTAATTCAATTACTGCAGCTAATCTGACCAAAAGTTAAGATTTCATGATTTTTCCAAATTTAAATATTTGCATTATTGATCGATTTTTGGCCTTATTCTGGACCCGCGCTAACAGACCTCATGGACCCTAGAAAGGTCCCCTGCTCCTTCACCTGACACAGCGAGTGGAGCTACTGTCAGTCACGTGACCAGCATCCGTCCATCTAGGCTCGTTTGACACTTAGGGTTAGAGTTAGAGTTAGAGTTAGCCTAACTCTAACATCGCCCTCTCCTGGTCAGAAGAGCACTGTCACAGAATGCCTTATTTTATCGATTTAGACTCAACATAACTTTAGATAACTTTTAAAGTTGTACCTAATCACCAATCCTGAGACACCAGCCTAGAGGAGCCCCCCTCATTTGCATATTTCATATTTAAATGCTTCTGTTTAACTTGGTCAATAAATATTCATAAACCACCCTTTGGTGAATAATGATGTAATTCCATATATGAGTCACTGATATGGACGAATTTACGAACCTTCAGAACAATTCTTTAATTAATTATGAATGAATTAGTTAACAGGTTCCAATTATATTAGATTGGTAATATTTCTCAGCGTTTGTTGAGTGGTGCCCCAAAACTCTACTTCAAACTCACAAAGGCCACGTGGGTCTGACTTTAACTTCCAATATGTAATATCGTGTAATATCAATTCCCCTTAAGCAAGAAACCCTTCCTTATACATTACACTACACTCTACTGAGAAGGGTAAAAAAATAAATGTTTGAAAACCTTCATTTGAGCATTTTGACTTTTGGAGATTTAGACATCCCAATAATGGAGGATTACTCAAACGTGTGAATGAAACAGCACAACTCCAGGTGTGTTTCTGTGTGAATGTGCTGACCTCCTCTCGCAGGGCGCTGTTGTCCTGCCCCAGAGCCTCCAGCTGGTGGCGCAGTCTGCTGTGGGTGTTGGCCCAGCGGCTCTCCTTCTTCCTCAGCTCCTCCTGGACTGAGCTCAGCTGCTGCTTCAGAGCCTGATGCACATGACACATCGTGCAGCCACAGGACTCTGCTCATGAGAGGCTAAACAGTGCAGCTTTTAACCACGTTAGACTTTTGAAGATACTTTTAGAGCAGCACGTTTACTCCTCCTGAAGTGAACACTACTCAAAACTCATCACACACTAAAGGATTTTTTTTATTTAAATTTAAAATGCGCAACAAAAAGCTCACACGACAGACATGAGAGATTTTAAATCCGGCAATCCTCTGAGCGCAAAGACTGAAGTGAAGAGAGCGCACACAAAGTGAAAAGTTGTGAGCATCACCAGAACTACAGCGCAACTTACGTCAGCTGTTTCCTGTTTACCGTAAAATAACTCACTTTGAGACTCTAAAATGTGTGGAAAATGTGTCTCATGTCCTCATTATTGTCAAATTATAAACCAGGTTTTATGTTCAGACAGTTACACTTTAAGTTACTTGAGAAATTGTAGTGTTTCTAGAAACACTAAAATTTTTGGCTCCACTACTCATGTCTGCAAGTACATGTGTCGTAGGTTGTGTCGTAGGTTGTGTCGTAGGTTGTCGCAGGTTGTATCGCAGGTTGTGTCGCAGGTTGTGTCGCAGGTTGTGTCGTAGGTTGTGTCGTAGGTTGTCGTAGGTTGTGTCGTAGGTTATGTCATAGGTTGTCGTAGGTTGTGTCGTAGGTTGTCGCAGGTTGTATCGTAGGTTGTGTGGTAGGTTGTCGTAGGTTGTGTCGTAGGTTGTGTCGTAGGTTGTGTCGCAGGTTGTGTCGCAGGTTGTGTCGCAGGTTGTGTCGCAGGTTGTGTCGCAGGTTGTGTCGCAGGTTGTGTCGCAGGTTGTGTCGCAGGTTGTGTCGTAGGTTGTGTCGTAGGTTGTCGTAGGTTGTGTCGTAGGTTGTGTCGTAGGTTGTCGTAGGTTGTGTCGTAGGTTGTGTCGTAGGTTGTGTCGTAGGTTGTGTCATAGGTTGTGTCATAGGTTGTCTCGTAGGTTGTCGCAGGTTGTGTCGTAGGTTGTGTCGTAGGTTGTCGTAGGTTGTGTCGTAGGTTGTGTCACAGGTTGTGTCACAGGTTGTGTCGTAGGTTGTCGTAGGTTGTGTCGTAGGTTGTGTCGTAGGTTGTCGCAGGTTGTGTCGTAGGTTGTGTCGTAGGTTGTGTCGCAGCTTGTGTCACAGGTTGTGTCGTAGGTTGTCGTAGGTTGTGTCGCAGGTTGTGTCGCAGGTTGTGTCGCAGGTTGTGTCGTAGGTTGTCGCAGGTTGTGTCGCAGGTTGTGTCGCAGGTTGTGTCGCAGGTTGTGTCGTAGGTTGTGTCGTAGGTTGTCGCAGGTTGTGTCGTAGGTTGTGTCGTAGGTTGTGTCATAGGTTGTGTCATAGGTTGTGTCGTAGGTTGTGTCGTAGGTTGTCGCAGGTTGTGTCGTAGGTTGTCATAGGTTGTGTCGTAGGTTGTGTCGCAGGTTGTGTCACAGGTTGTGTCGTAGGTTGTGTCACAGGTTGTGTCGCAGGTTGTGTCGTAGGTTGTCGTAGGTTGTGTCGTAGGTTGTGTTGTAGGTTGTGTCGTAAGTTGTGTCACAGGTTGTGTCGTAGGTTGTCGTAGGTTGTGTCGTAGGTTGTGTCGTAGGTTGTGTCGTAGGTTGTGTCGTAAGTTGTGTCACAGGTTGTGTCGTAGGTTGTCGTAGGTTGTGTCGTAGGTTGTGTCGTAGGTTGTCGCAGGTTGTGTCGTAGGTTGTGTAGTAGGTTGTGTCCTAGGTTGTCATAGGTTGTGTCGTAGGTTGTGTCGTAGGTTGTGTCGTAGGTTGTCGCAGGTTGTGTCGTAGGTTGTGTCATAGGTTGTCGTAGGTTGTGTCGTAGGTTGTCACAGGTTGTGTCGCAGGTTGTGTCGCAGGTTGTGTTATAGGTTGTGTCGCAGGTTGTGTCGTAGGTTGTGTCGTAGGTTGTGTCATAGGTTGTGTCATAGGTTGTGTCGTAGGTTGTGTCGTAGGTTGTGTCGCAGGTTGCGTCGTAGGTTGCGTCGTAGGTTGTCGTAGGTTGTGTCGTAGGTTGTCGTAGGTTGTGTCGTAGGTTGTCATAGGTTGTGTCGTAGGTTGTGTCGTAGGTTGTGTCGTAGGTTGTGTCGTAGGTTGTGGTATAGGTTGTGTCGTAGGTTGTGGTATAGGTTGTGGTATAGGTTGTGTCGTAGGTTGTGTCGTAGGTTGTGTCGTAGGTTGTGTCATAGGTTGTGTCGTAGGTTGTCATAGGTTGTGTCATAGGTTGTGTCATAGGTTGTGTCATAGGTTGTGTCGTAGGTTGTCATAGGTTGTGTCATAGGTTGTGTCGTAGGTTGTGTCATAGGTTGTGTCATAGGTTGTGTCATAGGTTGTGTCGCAGGTTGTGTCGCAGGTTGTGTCGTAGGTTGTCATAGGTTGTGTCATAGGTTGTGTCATAGGTTGTGTCGTAGGTTGTGTCGCAGGTTGTGTCGCAGGTTGTGTCGCAGGTTGTGTCGTAGGTTGTGTCGTAGGTTGTGTCGTAGGTTGTCATAGGTTGTGTCGTAGGTTGTGTCATAGGTTGTGTCATAGGTTGTGTCATAGGTTGTGTCGCAGGTTGTGTCGTAGGTTGTGTCGTAGGTTGTCGTAGGTTGTGTCGTAGATTGTGCCGTAGGTTGTGCCGTAGGTTGTCGTAGGTTGTCGTAGGTTGTCGTAGGTTGTGTCGTAGGTTGTGTCATAGGTTGTCGTAGGTTGTGTCGTAGGTTGTGTCGTAGGTTGTGTCGTAGGTTGTGTCGTAGGTTGTGTCGTAGGTTGTGTTGTAGGTTGTGTCGTAAGTTGTGTCACAGGTTGTGTCGTAGGTTGTCGTAGGTTGTGTCGTAGGTTGTGTCGTAGGTTGTGTCGTAGGTTGTGTTGTAGGTTGTGTCGTAAGTTGTGTCACAGGTTGTGTCGTAGGTTGTCGTAGATTGTGTCGTAGGTTGTGTCGTAGGTTGTCGCAGGTTGTGTCGTAGGTTGTGTAGTAGGTTGTGTCCTAGGTTGTCGTAGGTTGTGTCGTAGGTTGTGTCGTAGGTTGTCGTAGGTTGTGTCGTAGGTTGTCATAGGTTGTGTCGTAGGTTGTGTAGTAGGTTGTGTCCTAGGTTGTCGTAGGTTGTGTCGTAGGTTGTGTCATAGGTTGTCGCAGGTTGTGTCGTAGGTTGTGTCATAGGTTGTCGTAGGTTGTGTCGTAGGTTGTCATAGGTTGTGTCGTAGGTTGTCACAGGTTGTGTCGCAGGTTGTGTCGCAGGTTGTGTTATAGGTTGTGTTGCAGGTTGTGTCGTAGGTTGTGTCGTAGGTTGTGTCGTAGGTTGTGTCGTAGGTTGTGTCGTAGGTTGTGTCGTAGGTTGTGTCGCAGGTTGCGTCGTAGGTTGCGTCGTAGGTTGTCGTAGGTTGTGTCGTAGGTTGTCGTAGGTTGTGTCGTAGGTTGTCATAGGTTGTGTCATAGGTTGTGTCGTAGGTTGTGTCGTAGGTTGTGTCGTAGGTTGTGTCGTAGGTTGTGTCGTAGGTTGTGGTATAGGTTGTGTCGTAGGTTGTGGTATAGGTTGTGTCGTAGGTTGTGTCGTAGGTTGTCATAGGTTGTGTCGTAGGTTGTGTCGTAGGTTGTCATAGGTTGTGTCGTAGGTTGTGTCATAGGTTGTGTCGTAGGTTGTGTCGTAGGTTGTGGTATAGGTTGTGTCGTAGGTTTCGTCGTAGGTTGTGTCGTAGGTTGTGTCATAGGTTGTGTCATAGGTTGTGTCGTAGGTTGTGTTGCAGGTTGTGTCGTAGGTTGTGTCGTAGGTTGTGTCATAGGTTGTGTCATAGGTTGTGTCGTAGGTTGTGTCGTAGGTTGTGGTATAGGTTGTGTCGTAGGTTGTGTCATAGGTTGTGTCGTAGGTTGTGTCGTAGGTTGTGTCGTAGGTTGTGTCGTAGGTTGTGTCGTAGGTTTGTAAAGACCACTTAGGTCCTCACAGTTTTTGTTCCCATCAGCAGGGGAATTACTTCTTTGCTGTTGTTGTATATTAGGTCCTTTTAAAATAAATGTCATTTATAAATGCTGTTTCGATGAACTATGTGTTGCCCCTCTCCAGGGGCACGGGGTATTTATTTGGAGGGGGGCGCATGTAGGGTGACGCTGTATTCTGGAGCCGTGCCAGTGCTACCTGTCCATGGAGTCTATTTGGATTACATTCATTTGGGATTATTGCGTTTTGTCTGCGCCATTTGGATTACGAACTCTCTGCGGGAGCTGCTGGGCTTCATCCAACCTACGAAAACTGAACTGAACTCTGAGTGTGGGAGTCGTGAGTAAAGCCTGCGGCTGCTTTTACTCACCTGTTGCAGCGCGGCTCAGAACTTTGGGGAACTTTGTCGGGAGCTACGGGGACTCATTGTGGTGGTGACTGGGTGGAGGGGTTATTGACTGTGGGTTATTGTATTGTGTGTTCTTGTTTGGTGAGGGGGAACCGGGGGGCGCTCGAGCGCGGGTAAAGGGGGTTTATGTTTGATCACATCTTTACGCACACCGGTACTGTCAATAAAAGCCGGTCCTGGCGGCCAAAGGTACTGTTTGTTTGTGGTTCATTTACTCCTGCTGATGTGGATAGGTCCCCCGCGTCCTTAAGTTGTGTTGAAGCTTTTCATTTCTTTAAGTACAGGTGAACTGTTACAGGTTGTGTCGCAGGTTGTGTCGCAGGTTGTGTCGCAGGTTGTGTCGCAGGTTGTGTCGCAGGTTGTGTCGCAGGTTGTGTCGCAGGTTGTGTCGCAGGTTGTGTCGCAGGTTGTGTCGCAGGTTGTGTCGTAGGTTGTGTCGCAGGTTGTGTCGCAGGTTGTGTCGCAGGTTGTGTCGCAGGTTGTGTCGCAGGATGCGTCATAGGTGTATTGGCTGTGTGAGGTGACGGTGACTGACCTGTATCTCATCGCGCTCACTCTTGTTGGGCACAGCTCTTGCGGCGGTCATGTGCTTCTCCAACAGTCTGCGCTCCTTCTGCAGTTTACGGCTCTCCTCTCGTTTGTACTCCTCCAAGCGGCTCTTCTCCTGTGCTATCATCTGTTCAAAGTCCCTGCGGTCCTTCCTGTGGGCCACATCACAGAGGGCTGTGGTCACACCAGACTGCATAAAGAGGTGGACCCATAGTGTTCGGCTTCAGCTGAAGCACAGCAAGGCTACAGTTATAGGAGCAAATTTAGAGCAGTGTTCCATATCTGGAAATCAGCCAACCCGGAGCAAACTTTTTGAAGGTAATGGGCCTTCCCGCCCACACCACAATGCTGTCAATCAAACCAGTTGTTAACAGGGAAAGAAGGCATCTGATTTGTACTATTAATGTTCATAAGTTGATTTCCAGAAACAATAGTGAAATAAAAAACCCAGGATCATGTACAAAACATCAAAACAATTTTAGGACCAACATGACGAACCCGACACCAGTAATTGCAGAGAGAGACACTGTTTTTCAATAGAAAAAGAATTTGAGTCGATAGATTGAGAAGATTTTTGTGTGCAAGTGGTGGGGATCGGAGGCACCGATGGTGCAGATTGGAGCCTTGCTTCTGTCAGTCTGTCCCAGGGCATTGCCCTACAACAGTAGCTTACTCAAGTGTGGAGTGAATGAATTGTGCTCAGTAAAGCCTCTTTGAGTGTCCAGAAAAGCGCTATATATAAAACTGATGCATTATTACAATGCTCATAGGGGGCAGGAACTAAAATGACGTGATGTGACTTGCCTGTAGTGACCAGGGACCCTTGCGTGACGTAGGAATGCGCCAGAGCTATCTGAAAATGTATAGTTTGTCGGCCAAAAAAAAACAGATCCGAATATTATTATTGTTATTATTGTACTTCTTCTTCTTCTTATTAGCCCCGAGCCCCGACAGGGCGTAGGGCCTATTGCTCTAGCTATGAGGAGCGAATGGACAATGACGAGCACATGGGCGAATGTGAGAGGATGTCATGCAGCTTTGTGCTCTTGGTTGCCCCGGGCACAAGCAGCAGTATCCCAGTAACACACCTTAAAAAAACATTTAAAGGTGCACTGTCATTTTTCTGGTGGAGGATGTGATGGCCTGGGTGGCCAAACCTGAATCTTGTTTTTTTTTTTTTTTTTTTTAAATCAACATGTGCAAAAATTAAGAAAAATGGTAGGGTTAGGAGTTATGGTTAGGGTCAAATTTGGTAGACAAATTTGTGACATGGTCTTGCTTAAAAAACTCAATGATGCCCACACTCCATTTACATTGTGTTGCCAGGGTGAACCAAAAATCTGCTCTTGCCAGTGGGACGTCCTTATACAGACTTTGGTGTAGCCAAACCCAATTGGGTAGGCAGATGCATCATGGCAATAAAAAATTATATTATGACCACACCCCTTTACAAACCTGAAGTCTGCCATCTTGGATTTCACACATCAGAATTTAGAAGAATGGCAGGGTTAGGTTAAGATGTGGCCATACCGGCTCGTCAAAGCCTGAACCCGTCAGCTCTCAGAAGCTAAGCAGGGCCGGGCCTGGTTAGTACTTGGATGGGAGACCACAAGGAATTCCAGGTGCCACAGGGGGGCGCCAGTCACAAAAACTGTCGTTGTGTCCTTAGGCAAGACACTTCACCCACATTGCCTAGTATGAAAGTGGTGTGTGTGTGAGTGTTGGTGGTGGTCGGAGGGGCCGATGGCGCAGATTGGCAGCCTCGCTTCCGTCAGTCTGCCCCAGGGCAGCTGTAGCTACAATAGTAGTTTACCACCACCGGGTATGGAGTGAATGAACAATGCTCTGTAAAGCGTCTTTGAGTGTCCAGTAAAGCGCTATATAAAACTGATGCTTTATTATTATTAAGAATTATGGTTAGGGTAAAGGCTAGGGTTAGGGCTGGGGCTAGGGGTTAGAGTTGTGGTTGGGATTTATGGTTCGGGTTAGGTTAGGTTTAGGGTTAGTGTGGGATGCAGTGTTTGTGGGACGCGGTGTTTGTGTTTGGCTCCTCCTCTTCGCCCGGCTCCTCCTCCTCGCCCGGCCTCCCCTCCTCCCTGGCTCCTTCCCCACCTGGGTAGCTGTGGCCATACCGAACTGGCCCACGGGCCTGGACATCTATAGCCTGTCCGTCCATGGGAGTGGATCCCTCCTTCACTGTAGTTCTCCCCGAGGTTTCTTCTTTTTCCCAGGACTCTGGGTTTTTTGGAGTTTTTCCTTGCTGAGAAGGAGGGTCTAAGGACAGGGGATGACTGGACCATGTTTCATTTGCTGCTTTACATGAATGTTGTTTTTTCCTGTTTTGATATGTCTGTGTGTATGTTTGGCTCATCCAAATCTTGGAACGCCCTTAGAGGCAACTGTTGTTGCGATTTTGGGCGCTACAAAATAAATTGAATTGAATTGAATTGAATTGAATTTGTGGGACGCGCCGTTTGTGGGACGCGCTGTTTGCCTATCATTGCCGCTTACAGCTATATTCCTTATTATTCTTATTAAGAATGCCAGTGCTCACTTCCCATCTGGAGCTAGTAGGTTAGACCCTCCAGACCCAGTGTCCCACAGACTGTAGAAGCTACCTTAGCTCCTCCTGGAGTCTGAGGTTGTCCTTGCGTAGTTTGGCGAGAGCCGCATTCTCCTTTTTGAACCGTTGGATTTCCACTTCCAGCTCCGCCAGCCTCTCTCTGAGCAGGAGCGACTGGGCCTGCTGAGCTGCACACAAACATATGCTCCATCAACCACTGCATTCACACAAGATTTAGGTTTGTAAATGTCTTGACTGAAGTTTGAGTCTCACACAGAAAGTGAAGAGACTATGAATGTGGCATGAAAATCATCACTTTCTACCTTTGTTTGGAACATTACGCTTTTAATCCGCCCTGTTTGCAGTCTTTTGTAGACAAAATACACAGGATTCTCATTTTGCAGACCTCCAAAACCACACATAATACCAAATTATTTTCAATAGATCTTCCTCCTTTACTGTAAAGTTAACAGAATGTGAGCTGAAAGTCGATCCTCAATAAACTTTCTTTGATCAGCATTTAAAGAGTGGCATAAGACTGGATTATACTTTGCACCTGTAGTTTCTACACGGAAATTAAGACGCACATTGTCTGTGGTGTAGGCTTGTGGGTGGAGCCTGGTGCAGGCTCATACTACTAACAGTAAGGAGGGTTTGAATAATGCCCAGGAGAGATCGCTAGATTACTCAAACATGCATGGATGACAGCTAAAACCCCTTCAGGCATGTTTCTGGGAACAATGGTCGATATACAGCATAGCATAATACAGGGACTACCATGCAAGATGGACTTTTTGGAGCTTTCTTTAAGACAGGCTGGAATGGACAGGACAGTGACTCACGGTGTGTGGTGGGTGGAGCGCTCTGGGGCTTAGTAGCTGTGGGAAAAGCGCTCCCTGGAGCATTGTGGGAGTGTGTCTTGAGTGCAGGGAAGAGCATGCTCATGAGCTGAGAGGGCTGGGTCTCCTGCAGCACAGCGTGCTCTGGTGGGGAGGCCAGGTCACCTGTGCAGACATAAGGACTGAAAACACCTGGAGTGAAAGAGGACATGGAGGTTAAATGTCCTATATCACACAAAACTCACTCTTGTGAGCTTTAAGACATCTTATAATGTTGTTACCTCCTTAAAAACACTCTGCACACTCACAGTCTACATCTCCTTTGCTCAAACTGCTCCGTTCCGTTTGTGATGTCATGAAGTGATAGTTTTCAAGTTAACAGCTCCTTTAGTTCAACAGAGATTAGCAACCAGGGCTCAAATTATTCTAATGATTCTAGTGAAGGTGTGTGGAGTTTAAAAACACAACGGAGAGTTTCCTGTATTACCACATGACATCACAAGGTGGAGTGTGTGGGAGAAGAACTCAACCTAAATATGCAGGTTTGTGTGTTAAACATGTAAACAAAACAATTGCAGGTCTGTTTGTGATGAGGAAACATTACAACAGAGATCAGACAGTGGTGTCATGTGGGACCTATAAAGCTTCACTGTGGCACTTCCCCACCTGGGCTGTCTGTGCTCAGACTGTTATCTGGAGAGACCTGGCTCCAGGTGTCATGGTCGTCAAACAACACCCTGTTCGCCTGCTCCTCTGACGGGTGCTGTTCTGGCGCGTGCTCCTCTGGCAGGTGCTCCTCTGGCGGGTGCTCCTCTGGCGGGTGCTCCTCTGGCGGGTGCTCCTCTGGCGGGTGCTCCTCTGGCAGGTGCTCCGTCAGAGTGCAGTTGGCCTCCTCAGTGGGGTTCAGAGAGTGGTCCTGGTCCTGGTATGTGTGCTTGTCGTATGGAGGGTTACTCTGACAGGGGAAAGCATAGACACAGGGACCTGAAGGCACTCGTTCTGTTGGGTCGTCTCGTCCCTCCCAGCTGTCCCAGGATGCCTCACACAGTTCCTGCCTGGCACCCTGCTGTGGACCCCCACCAGTGTGCCCCTGGCGGGAGACTAGATGTGGAGGGGATTTAACTGGGGTGGAGGACAGGCGGCGCTGGTGGAGCCCCTCAGCCAAGAGCTGCTTCTGCCGATCCATTTGAAGAACCTGCACAGGTCACAGCATGGATGAGTCAAGTACAGACAGGTCATAGCACAGGTCAAATGCAGACAGGTTAGAGTATGGACGGGTCAAATGCAGATAGCTCAGTATCAAATACAGAGCGTCTCTGATCGCTGCCCCCACTCTGTGCCCTGTGGGAGCAGAGTCTAGGCTATGTGGTACACATAGTGGATGACAGAAGATGTGGTGACACACCTTGAGGATGAAGGAGGAGTTGGAGGAGAAGGACAGCTCCTCTGCAGCCTGCTCCAGCAGCTCAAACTCTCCCAGCTCCACACTCTCCTCCTGCCGGGCCCTCTCCCAGCGCAGCAGCTGCTCCTGGAAGGAACGCTCCTGAGAGCTCCTGGCTCCTCCCTGTCCCAGCCCTTGTGTCAGTCCCTTTCCTCGCCCCTGTTCAGAAGGCCATGCTTCAGCCCTGTGGTGAGCGCTCTCAGCCTGGGGCCTGCCCTCACTGTCTATGCTCCCACAGGCTGCAGGCTCTGTGGACCTTGTGCTGGCTGGTCCTTGTGTTTGCCTCTGAACAGTTTGTGGTGGAGGCTGGTGGAGCCGTAAGTGGCTCTGTAGTCCCTTTAAGTGAGCGGCCTTGGTGTCCTGGAGCAGGGAGGTGGTGGGGCGGGGCTCCTGAGAGATCGGAGCTGTTTTGCGCCGCACCAGAGGCTTGGGGCCATAGCTGGACTGTCCACTCTGCACACAGACAGGCTCTGAGCTGCTGCGGATGACAGCTTCAGTCTGAGCTGGTGGTCTATGATTCTTGCAGACATCTGTTTTGCGACCAGTGAACCTCAGAAGGCCCTCCCCCCTCCTCAGAAAGGCTTGTTTAGGATGGCCTGGGGGGGCACAGCCTCCAGGATCACTCTGCACGAGACAAAAAAACACTTAAGCTGTCACAACCCAGTTTGAGAAACCAGAGCACAGATACAGAGCAGAGCGCGAGGGACAGGAGAGACGATGGGGGACAGGAGAGACGATGGGGGACAGACGATGGGGGACAGGAGAGACGATGGGGGACAGACGATGGGGGACAGGAGAGACGATGGGGGACAGGAGAGACGAGGGGGGACAGGAGAGACGATGGGGGACAGGAGAGACGATGGGGACAGGTGAGATGATGGGGACAGGTGAGACGATGGGGGACAGGTTAGATGATGGGGACAGGTGAGATGATGGGGACAGGTTAGACGATGGGGACAGGTGGGACGATGGGGACAGGTGAGATGATGGGGACAGGTGAGATGATGGGGACAGGTTAGACGATGGGGACAGGTTAGACGATGGGGACAGGTGAGACGATGGGGGACAGGTGAGACGATGGGGGACAGGTGAGACGATGGGGGACAGGTGAGACGATGGGGGACAGGTGAGACGATGGGGGACAGGTTTGATGATGGGGGACAGGTTTGATGATGGGGGACAGGTTTGATGATGGGGGACAGGTTTGATGATGGGGGACAGGTTTGATGATGGGGGACAGGTTTGATGATGGGGGACAGGTGAGACGATGGGGGACAGGTGAGACGATGGGGGACAGGTGAGACGATGGGGGACAGGTGAGACGATGGGGGACAGGTTAGATGATGGGGACAGGAGAGATGATGGGGACAGGAGAGATGATGGGGACAGGAGAGATGATGGGGACAGGAGAGATGATGGGGACAGGTGAGACGATGAGGGACAGGTGAGACGATGGGGGACAGGAGAGATGATGGGGACAGTAGAGATGATGGGGGACAGTAGAGATGATGGGGGACAGGTTAGATGATGGGGGACAGGTTAGATGATGGGGACAGTAGAGATGATGGGGGACAGGTGAGACGATGGGGGACAGGTGAGACGATGGGGACAGGTGAGACGATGGGGACAGGTGAGACGATGGGGGAGAGGTTAGATGATGGGGACAGGTTAGATGATGGGGGCAGGTTAGATGATGGGGGCAGGTTAGATGATGGGGGCAGGTTAGATGATGGGGGACAGGAGAGATGATGGGGGACAGGTTAGATGATGGGGGACAGGTTAGATGATGGGGACAGGTTAGATGATGGGGGACAGGTTAGGTGATGGGGGACAGGTTAGATGATGGGGACAGGTTAGATGATGGGGGACAGGTTAGATGATGGGGGACAGGTTAGATGATGGGGGACAGGTTAGATGATGGGGGACAGGTTAGATGATGGGGGACAGGTTAGATGATTGGGACAGGTTAGATGATTGGGACAGGAGAGATGATGGGGACAGGAGAGATGATGGGGACAGGAGAGATGATGGGGACAGGAGAGATGATGGGGGACAGGTTAGACGATGGGGGACAGGTGAGACGATGGGGACAGTAGAGATGATGGGGGACAGTAGAGATGATGGGGGACAGGTTAGATGATGGGGGACAGGTTAGATGATGGGGACAGTAGAGATGATGGGGGACAGGTGAGATGATGGGGACAGGTGAGATGATGGGGGACAGGTTAGATGATGGGGACAGGTGAGATGATGGGGACAGGTGAGACGATGGGGACAGGTGAGACGATGGGGGAGAGGTTAGATGATGGGGACAGGTTAGATGATGGGGGCAGGTTAGATGATGGGGGCAGGTTAGATGATGGGGGCAGGTTAGATGATGGGGGACAGGTTAGATGATGGGGGACAGGTTAGACGATGGGGGACAGGTTAGACGATGGGGGACAGGTTAGACGATGGGGGACAGGTTAGACGATGGGGGCAGGTGAGATGATGGGGGACAGGAGAGACGATGGGGGCAGGTGAGACGATGGGGGACAGGTTAGATGATGGGGGCAGGTTAGATGATGGGGACAGGTTAGATGATGGGGGCAGGTTAGATGATGGGGACAGGTGAGACGATGGGGGACAGGTTAGATGAAGGGGACAGGTTAGATGATGGGGACAGGTGAGACGATGGGGGACAGGTGAGACGATGGGGGACAGGTTAGACGATGGGGACAGGTTAGACGATGGGGACAGGTGAGACGATGGGGACAGGTGAGACGATGGGGACAGGTGAGACGATGGGGGACAGGTGAGACGATGGGGGACAGGTGAGATGATGGGGACAGGTTAGATGATGGGGACAGGTTAGATGATGGGGACAGGTTAGATGATGGGGGACAGGTTAGATGGGGGGCAGGTGAGACGATGGGGACAGGTGAGACGATGGGGGACAGGTTAGATGATGGGGGACAGGTTAGATGATGGGGACAGGTTAGATGATGGGGACAGGTTAGATGATGGGGGACAGGTTAGATGATGGGGGACAGGTGAGATGATGGGGGACAGGTTAGATGATGGGGGCAGGTGAGACGATGGGGGACAGGTTAGATGATGGGGGACAGGTTAGATGATGGGGGACAGGTTAGATGGGGGGCAGGTGAGACGATGGGGACAGGTGAGACGATGGGGGACAGGTTAGACGATGGGGGACAGGTTAGATGATGGGGGACAGGTTAGATGATGGGGACAGGTTAGATGATGGGGACAGGTTAGATGATGGGGACAGGTTAGATGATGGGGACAGGTTAGATGATGGGGGACAGGTTAGACGATGGGGGACAGGTTAGACGATGGGGGACAGGTTAGATGATGGGGGACAGGTTAGATGATGGGGGACAGGTTAGATGATGGGGACAGGTGAGACGATGGGGGACAGGTTAGATGATGGGGGACAGGTTAGATGATGGGGGCAGGTGAGACGATGGGGGACAGGTTAGATGATGGGGGACAGGTTAGATGATGGGGACAGGTGAGACGATGGGGGACAGGTTAGATGATGGACAGTACTTGACCTGTGGTGGGCGCACAGACTTGAGTCTCTTCTCCTCGTGTCTGAGCTGCTCCTCTAGCAGGTCCTCAAACGTCTTCTGAGGCCCGGTCCCAGGTCTAATGGGCCTGACACAACACAAACCACACATACTATACACACCCAGTACACTGTACACACACTGTACACACCCTCTACCCACACTGTACACACCCAGTACACTGTACACACACTGTACACACCCTCTACCCACACTGTACACACCCAGTACACTGTACACACACTGTACACACACTGTACACTGTACACACCCTGTACACACCCTGTACACACCCTGTACACACCCTGTACACACCCTGTACACACCCTGTACACACCCTGTACACACCGTCATAGGATCATCCAAGCAGTTCCGGTCAGACATTGGTGGACACTGACTTCTATCTTTCCGAAGGGGGAGCTAACTGCACTGAAACTGCTCTGAAACTAACACACACACACTTGTTTGTGTTTGTTAGCTAGGTGTACCGAACTACACTATGTGCAAACTGTGAGTCACATGAGCAGACTCATTCAGACCCCTGATGGAGCTCTCACACCTATTAGCATACTGCCTATCACTGTGGTTTTCTATGCTTTGATTCAGGCCTGAGGATGGACTTAGAAATAGGAAATGTCTAAGCCCCCGATTTCTGTTCTAAGATGCACTGGCTGTTTTTGTTCTTGAAGACTCCAGGTGTTTGAGAAGCCCACACACACTGACCTGTACCTGCTTTTTTGAGTCAAAGCAGTGTGAGAGCAATATAGGACCCCAGTCTGCTGTACATGTCCATCTCAAAGCCACGGGCCACTCCTTTGAGGAGAGTGAAGTACAGGTCTAAGCCAGAGAAAAGAAATGGTTTGAGAGGGGAGTTCAAGAGGTGATTTCTATTTGGAAAGACAGTGGTGGCCAAACCAGCTTATCAAAGCCGGATCTGCTCAGATCTCTTTAGATAAGCTGGACTGGGCCTGATCATTACTTGGATGGGAGACTGGGAATGCCAGGGGCCACAGTGGGGCACCAGTGAAGTGGGGCACCAGTGACATAAACCATTGTTGTGTCCTTAGGCAAGTCACTTCTTTCACATTGCCTAGTAAGAAAGTGGTGTGTGTGTGTGAGTGTTGGTGGTGGGAGAAGGGGCAGATTGAAAGTCTGCTCCAGGGCAGCTGTGGCTACAACAGTATCTCACGACCGCTGAGTTTAGAGTGAATGAAGGGGGCAGCGTAAAGTGACTCTGAGGGGCGCTATATAAATCCAAAGATTCATTCATTCATTAATCCATCCTTGAACAGGAATGGGGGCTCAGACATCATCAGTGTCCTAAGTAACTTCTCATGCACAGACCTGAAACAAAATCATGGAAAATAATAGTGATAGCCAGCATGCTAATACGTGTGAGGGCATCCATCAGGGGCCTGAACAATTATGCTAATATGACTCACACTTCACTCTTTCACAAAGGAGATTCAATAAACCCCTGGGTTTAAAAATTAACTCAGGGTTAATCTCTCCTGGACAGACAACAGTTTTCTGTTTGACTAAACAGGTTTGGAGCAGAGTTAGAAAGAGCATAAACCCAGAGTTTAGCAGAAGACACAAGACTTTGTCAACGGATCCCAGAAAAGAGGATATACTGTGGCAACAGTAAACCAGAGGAGGCTTCATTTTAGAGGGACAGGAAGTCATGTGACTATGGATTAGTCAGATTTAATATAAAAGAAAAGTGGAGGAGCACATTGTTTAATCACTTTTAGTATGAAAGTACAAATAAGATTACTCAAAAGGCCTACAGAATTTTGTTGAAGCCTTCCTACATAAAACACATAAAACCATTATTAAATTGTTTTAAATTACAATTTTAAAGTTGAAAGTACCCTCCTGTGGGCTCACCACCTGCAGAGGGGTTCATAGGGGGGGTCAGGTGCTATGAGGATTGGGCAGCAAACTGCCCCCGCGACCCAGCTGGATTAAGCGGGAGAAGATGGATGGATGGAAGTTGAAAGTTTATTTTTTTGTATAAAAAATTGAATCATCATTTCTATCACATCTAAGATGTTGTTGACTGTGCAGCTCATTGAGTAAAAGTGTACAGAAATCAAATCGCATAAACAATGATCCATTCCTTTAAAGATTTGCACTTCACAACACTTTTTTAAAAGGTGTTTGGGACAAATAATTGTAGAGTATAAATGAATACACTGAAATCGTTTAACTCTTGTCAAGCCTAACAGGCTCTATTCACGCTTTCCAGAAATTGTTTGGAAACATGCGGATGACGACGTGTAGTGCAGTTACCGACACTGGGCCATGTGATGAACCCATGGATTCAGAATGGAGGACGTGACTCTTGCTTGCTACAATTGATACAGTGACATCTTTTTTAAATTAAGTTGGACAAATTATAATACACAAATTAACAGGCAATTTATAGAAAGAAAAAGAAAGAATACAGTGACATCTAGATGAAGAAAATCAGGCCATTTTCCCTGATTTACTTCTGCCAAAAGAGCCCATCACAAGTCATTATGTGCATGTTTCTAAACATCTTCTGGTTTTGTGAAGTAAGCGTGAATAGAGCCTATGAAGTCCATCTGTGATTGACCAATCAGGGCTCTCCTTCAGGATCAGACTAAGGTTAAACTTGAGGTAGAGGAATAAATGGTTGGGTTAACATAGGGTGGGTGTGGGTCCTGCTGCGGGGCGCTCCTCGTTTAAGGGGGCGTGGGTGTGTTTTGAAGCAGAGTTTGTTCGTATGAGTGATATCGGCCACACGTGGAGCTCGTATGCTGGGGTCGTGCACGGTCGGAGGTGTCATGTGGTTGTGCTCGCGCTGGGAAACGTGCAATTAGAAAGTTTAACTCGTCATGTTGCGTCTGTGCGCAGCTCCTTATTGTGGCTGCAGAAGCACTCGCACAGATGAGCCTGTTTTGTTTTCCACGTTCGCACGACGAAATATTTGCCCGCAAATGCAAGTGAAATGGGCGCACTGTAGAGCCCTGGTCCTAGTCTTAGTTTAGTCCGTGACCGAGCCCCGGGCTCTGCGGCCGCGTTTAGTCCTGGTTTAGTCCTTGTACTGGTTTAGTCCGTGGCCAGCTCCAGGCTCCGCGGAGGAGCTCGGGGGACAAAAGCAGGAGGCAGAGGCGAGCGCGACACAGAGAAGGCAAAACAAGCGAAGCGGCAAAACCAGAAGTAAACATAAGCATTATAGCGATATGTCAGAATTCATATCGAGTTTCAACAATATCTCGATATATTTTAAATATCAAGATATCACCCACCCCTAGGTTAACAAATTGAGTTACCATGGTGACTGACTCAGGGTTTTCTTTATGAAACTGAAAACTGTGTAAGGCAGCATCCACCAGCATCTGACCAGAACTGAAGAAGCAGCTTGGATGATCTGCAAAACATCTTCACTCAAAAAACTTTTGTCCAGTTGACAGAATTTAATTTTCCTTTTGACATGGTAGTTAGTCTACAGTTGTCAGTTTGACTGAATCAGAGTGAAGACAGAGAGTACCTGTCTGCTGCAGGCATGTCCGAGTGCGTGCTGCTGTCTTCAGGCTCTTGTAGCTGGGCTCTTGAGAGCCTGGAGCCACCACTCTGGGTCAGCAGCTGTTCTTCTGAGGAGGAGCACAACAAACAATGAGAAGATCACTTCCTTTCAGTATGGCTTCACTGTTAGACACTTCATTTGAACAGTACACGCAGTACAACACTGAATCACAGGGAAGTGAGAGGCAGGCAGGACTTGTAGTAAAAGTAGTGGCTTCACCTTCCTGGTGTGGGCTGGGAAATCTCAAGGGTGTCTGTGGGCTCTGCCTATCTGGGCTTCTTTGGCTCAGGGGCCCCTCCTGTGGGTTCCTCTGGCTCCAGGGTGCCTCCTGGTCCTCCTGTTCTTCCATGTTGTGGAGATGACACGCCATTCTGCTGTGGAGTGTGGCCTCTTCCCAGTCTGCTCCAGACGGCTCCTCCACATCCTCTAAACGTGCACAGAAAGGTTAGTTAGCTCAGGGCTATCTCCTGAAACAAGTAACAAAGCATGTGTGCGGCCCTGGGGTGGGGTGAGTGTGGTACTGAGTGGTGGGATGGGTGAGTGTCGTACCCGAGTGGTGGGATGGGGAGCTCATCAGGGCCATGAGTCTGTGCTGCTCCTGCTGCAGATGGAGCAGCTCCTGCAGCTGCTGAGCCCTGAGTTGCTGCTGCATGTGCTCCTGCCACTGCCTCAGCTGCACACAATACACACAACCCTCAGCTGCACACAATACACACAACCCTCAGCTGCACACAATACACACAACCCTCAGCTGCACACAATACACACAACCCTCAGCTGCACACAATACACATCAACCCTCAGCTGCACACAATACACACAACCCTCAGCTGCACACAATACACATCAACCCTCAGCTGCACACAATACACATCAACCCTCAGCTGCACACAATACACATCAACCCTCAGCTGCACACAATACACATCAACCCTCAGCTGCACACAATACACATCAACCCTCAGCTGCACACAATACACACAACCCTCAGCTGCACACAATACACACAACCCTCAGCTGCACACAATACACACAACCCTCAGCTACACACAATACACATCAACCCTCAGCTGCACACAATACACAGCAACACATAGGGACATGAGCTGATGTCAGGTGCCAGGAGGCCTTCAGCATTAACTCAGCACAGCTCTGACAGCAGAGCTCACTCCAGAGCAGTGACACCAGAGTGCATACAGCTGTACATCTCACCCTTATGCATAGGCGTAACTTTACGTAGGACTGGTGTGGACATGTCCCCACCAATATTTATGTCACCCGCACATGGCTGATCTGATCGATTGTGAGATTCATAAGTGATGATACTGTATCGTGAGACTTGGATATCATTACACCCAGAGGCCTAAGTGTCTAATAAGTATGTACACACTAAATGTCTCCTGTAGTTCCTCTCTGAGCAGTGGTTTGCATGTGTGCGAGTAGTACCTGCTCCAGCTTCACCACCAGGGGCACATCGTGAGGCTGTGCTGCCTCCTTGTTATCTGCAGTCTCTCTCTGCTGCTCATGTCCCGGCTGCTTTAGCTCCATGTCAGTGTGGAAGCTCAGAGGCTCTGGGACCACACAACTGCTGTCTGCTGAGGCCAGCAGAGGGGTAAAGTGACTAGAAAAGACGTCATCAGGCCCTGGGGAGGCTGAGCAGGTGGGCCCCTCGGGAAGAGCCCCCGCTCTGGAGCTGCTGGGCACCCAGCGAGCCCACAAGTCTGACTGAGAACAGCGCAGTGCCGGGAATGACATGACCACCTGACCCCGCCTAATCCTGGAATTAACATACAGAGATTATGAGGGCAGGTTAAGAGTTAATGACCAATGAATCCAGCAGGACCAGAATATATATAGACAACTGACCAGTTAGAAAATATATACGAACAATGAGTAGGAACAAAGGGTACGAATGTGTAAATAACTTTGGGATCTTTGTGATATATAAAAAGAACTCTTGAAATTGTACACTCCATTCTGTAAAGTGTGAGTCTGCCCTGTGGGGCTTTCACACAGTACTTAGAAACTAGGGATGTGTGCAGCCTCTGAGAGACAAAGTTTGTGTCTTATCTGTGCATCCACTTTTAGCCAGAATTACACATTGATGTGATGTCACTTTCTGAAGGTAGAAAGTCCGCTGCGTCAGTCCATGGTAATAGAAAATTAAAGCCATACTTTGGAACATTCTCCATGGAGATAGACAAGTCCTATAGAAACAAGCGGGAGGCTCCAGGCTAAACAAGGGTCAGGTTTGTGGAGATGCAAGCCTGCTCACAGTAAGGATACATGTTGATTCTAAATTTTTCTGTGCACTAAAAACATCCATAATGAAAAAAAGCTTTTATTTTAGTCCCGTTAGATACTTTGGCTTTAAGTGTAAATTAACAAATGAGACTCCAGAGCTAAAGCGGATGCCAGAAGCACCTGTCACAGACAGACACCAGCAAGGCCGTCAAAAGCTATTCAATAATGGACAGAGAGCACATTTTGAGTAGCCTACTCATACAATAATACATACTATTAGCAATAATACATCGGAAAAGAACAAAATCAGGTGTTCCATTCAGTATAATGTTGTAGAATAAGACATTCTAAGAAAAGATCGAAAAGACCCCCAAAAATCTGAATGTTGAGTCTTAAACAGTATAAGTAGGTACTTCTTCAATAATCACAAGTGATTAAAGGAAAGAGCTCAGCGGTGCCACAGAGCCACAGTACGATTCTGTGGGACATAAACAATAATCGCACTGAAGTCACCTTCACATTCATGTTCTTGAAACATGTCATTCGCGTGTAGTTACCTCAGCTTGCGCCGAAAAGAGCTCGCTTTGCTTCAGGACTGTCCTGTTGTCTGCACAAACCAAACATCAGCAAAACATTCGAAGCGTGCCGCCATCACCGACGCAGAGCCCGCGAGAGCCGTGGACGCGAGCGCAAAGCAGTATGGGGACTGTAGTTTTTGTCATTCGCTCATACATTATTTTATTTAATTTATTTAGTTTGTAACTTAAGTGATCAATGCCGTTATTAAGGTTGCTAAACTTTGCTATTTTTAATATGTAAGAACTGTATTTTCTTAAAGGTTAAAAAAGATCAACCAAATTACGCATGTGTCAACCGGGTTTTTCACAATAAGAGTTAAATAAAGTAAAATAAACCATTGAATTGACATGTAGATTGTTGTCTTTGACTGTATAGTTTATATAATATTTACTTAAATGTTTATTGTACCTAATTTGTTGTAATTGCTAATCTCTGGTATTTTGTTTCATGTTTCTTTTCTTTGTATTGAAACTTCCCACCGGAACTACACTCTGGCCGCGTGGATTGGTCAATACAAAAATACTTCTAATTCACTGAAGTCAACTGACGCCAGCTGTATTTGGGAAATGGAAAAAGTGGTTTGTAAAAGTCACGGTAAGCCTGTAGACTAAACTAATTTCCCACAGAGACATTTAGAGGGTGTAGTTTAGCGCTAGTAGGCACAGCTTTCTGCTCTTTGCGGATCGGTCTAAATGTAAGTGTTGTTTTTGGGGCTTGTCATACAGGAGCCGTGTGCATGCTGAAAACCGGTGTCAAAGATGGACCGAACAAAGGCAAAAGCTTCTATGTGTGCGTGGACAAGCAGGGCTGTGACTTCAGTCAGGCGGCCAGGTGTGTGCTCCCGTGTGCTCTCTACTTGTCAGGCCCCGTGTCTGTTCCATAGACTGTATAAAGAAATATGCAGTCTATGATCTGTGTACTCTGTATATCCATGGAAACGTTTGGGTGATCTCTTCATTTCTTAGTTTTTGTCCATCTCCTCTAGAGCTGCAACTATCGAATATTTTTGGAATCGAGTATTCTGTCGATTATATCATCGATTAATCGAGTAATCGGATAAATCACACTTTTTTGTTTTTATACAACTATATCAATAGTGTGTAACGCAACATGAAAGGCCTCTTAAAATGAGCAAGCAATTGCTGTTATTCCTCACAAAAAAGGTTTTTATTTAAAGTCAACATTTTTTTTAAACAAGTGTAAAACCTTTGGCTTATTGGCTTATAAGACAGGAGTTTTCTAAGTGACAACGTTAATCCTTTAACTAGCCTAATTAATAAGCTAAATATAGAACTAGCGAACACATAAGTGTTCGTAAACGTCGGTAAAATATTTCCTTTCTCTGATATTGGAATTATTGATGCCAGCGGTTCTAGATTAAATCAGATTTTTGGTAAAAGTAGAACAACGAACTAGACGTTTCTGATATGGGAAACACAGTGTGCGTGTGTCTGTGTATACGTGAGGAAGGGAGCGATTTGAGTGAGATCATTTGCTCTCTTGCTGCTCATTATGCCTCGTTACTATCGACTCATAACACAGGTTACAAATAATTACAAATACTGTACATTCTAATAGGCGTTACTTTTCATTTCAGTTAGCAATCGTAAAAGTATATTACCTCGTAGATTCTCCGACTCCGCTTAGAGAAGTACAGTTCACATGAGGATGCTTTCGCTTTAAGTGCTGCAGCATTGAAGACGTACTGTTGTGGTACATCAGGTTGGCTTTGCCAGTGCACACTGGCACCGGCCACATCATTATCTGCCATTTCCACACCGTGTAATAAATCGCGCCGCTTCAAATCTTTGAAATGTACGTCATTGATAACTGTCCGTGTGAAACAGTGATCCCAGACTGGCGCAGCAGTCTACAAAGGAGGAGTGATACGATAGCAGAGACATTTTAAATAAATTGACTTTGGTGACATGAATTAAACGAAGCTTCGAGGCAAAGAATTTGCCCCGAATATTTTTTGTAATCGAATTATCCGAGTTACTCGAGTAATCGTTTCAGCCCTAATCTCCTCTTCCTGCAGCCTGCCTCCATCCCACTGCCTCCAACATGAAGAATCCACCGTGGAGCTGCAGGCCCTGACCTACAGCCAGCACCAGAACACACACAGGTATGAATCTACCTTTTTAGATAAAAATACACACATACAGGCCTCATTTTTATCACTCAGAAAACCAAAACTCTCACTAAATGCTTTTTGTGTTGTGGTATCGCTGAAAATTCTTCTCACTGGTGTGTTCTGCTTCTCAGGTTGTTCTACCGCTGCGTTGTGGGTAAAAAAGCTGGACAGAAATGGTGTGGTAATGTGCCATGGACAGCTGTAAGTAAGCTGTGATAAAAGCAGTACCCTTAAAGCAGATAGCAGATAGTTCTGGATGGATAGATGGATAGATAGATGCTTATCCCAAAGGAAAATGTATTTGAGCAAAATGTCTTGCTCCAGTACAGATATACTGTATAAGAAGTTCCTGAGGTCAAAATAACTCCACTGTGTACTGTCTGCATCTAATTAACATTGTCAGAGAATCTGGAAGTGTGTTTGCACTTATAAAAACCTGTTGCAGTGAAAAATTGGGATGCTCAGAATGCATAAGGTCATGCAGTGATAACTTTCCACCACTGCAAAGTGTTTAAAATGAACTAGTTCTGTTTTTTCACTTTTTTAAGATGAAAAAATCTTTTACTGCACCCTTTTAAGTAGTCTGATTTTGTTGCAGATCTCATGGTGGCTAGAACCTCTGAGTTCCCCCATCAAATGAGTAACTAAGCAACTTTTTTTTCCCTCAAAGCAGCCCAGTAAAGAGAAGAGAAGTCCTCTAGCAGACAGCCAGCAGCAGCCCTCCAGTGTGCCGCCTGTGCGAAACCCCTTTAAAGCCCCAGCCAAAACAGACTGCGACCCTGTGTGGAGAAAGATCCAGAGCAGTGCTGAGAGGAGCCACCTCAAGGAGGCCAAGGAGAACGGAGAGCTGCGGCCATCCAACACATCCCAGCAGAGAGTGTTGCCAGCAGGCATGAAGCTTAAGAAATGGGTGCCCAAAGAGGAGTCCAACACAAACCAGGCCCAAGAGACAAGAGCCACAGCCAAGGGGCAGACCCAGGACCAGACCCTGGACCAGACCAGAGCTACGCCTACAGAACAGACCCTAGATGCGCAGGGAGAGCCAGCTCCAGATTCAGGCCATGAGGGACCCCCTGCAGACAAAGAGAGTGGCCCGGCTGTCTCCACAGGGCAGGAGCAGGACAAGGAGGAAGATGATGAGGTGGTCCTGTTGTGTGTGCAGCCTCCTGCTCCCAAAGCCCCTGCTCAGTCTGCCGTTCAGAAGACCCTCACCACTTTTCCAGGCTTCCAGAGGGCCTCCAAACTGCAGCCTACACAAGATCACCCCCACAGCCTCAGGAACCTGCTCTCCTCTCAGCTCCAGCAGAAGAAGGTCAGAACCGACAGTACTGTGATCTGACTCTCATTCTTTTCTGTTTCTCATTCTTTACGTATTACTACCAAGAGATACTGTGATAATGATAACATTGAAACTACTTATGTCATTGATACAAGGAAAAATAATTCCAGTAAACCAGTTTTTAAATGTACTGTATCATTAAACAGCCTGAGCTACAACAAATAAATGGCAGAAAGAACCAATAATTAGGCAGAAGTTATTTATTCTACTGTTATAGCTCAAATCATATAAATGCCAGTCTCCCCACTATTGCAAAAAATGTACACACAATAAATATTGTTCCAGTGTTCATATATGAATGATAACTATATAATAATTATTGTGACAGGTCCAGTACAGGTGCATGTGGTGTATAGGTTGAGTTGTTGAGGGGTAATGTACTCTGTGTGTGTTTCAGGCCACTATGGGTGCAGTTAACCTGGATGCCCTCCCAGATAAGGGTGCCCGCTTAAAGAGCCAGGTGAAGGAGCTGGAGGATGCTCTGGATGCGCTCAGCCTGTCCGCCTCCTCTCTGACAGGTGCCACAGTTTCTCCTCTCACACTCTATGCACACACAAGTCAAGTGTATTAAGAGCCTTGTTTGACCTATTGTTTCTTCATCAAAAACAGACCTTGTTGTGTTTTCTTTCATTCACCTATATTGAACCCACATCCATATATTTAGGTTCTTTCTCACACAGAAAACACTCTCATCACCTTGTGATATAATGTGGTAATACTCTAATAATTTTATTATAATAATCCAATCCAAATCATTTGGTTGATTTTAGTCCTGGAATTGCCCATTTCTACTGAGCAAAAAGTTAAAGATAACTGTTAGCTTGAAAACTACCAGTTCCTGACATCACAAGGTGGAACAGCATTTTGAGCTTTGGAGATATAAATGGACGAATAATAAAGGGTTACCCAAGCATGTGTCCAAATCCACTTTATTTATAAATAAACATATTCTTTGTGGGATGTGTGAATGAAACAAAACATTACTCCAGGTCTGTTTTTGAGGAGGTAACAACTTTATAAAGGATTACAGTTCACAAGAGTCATTTTTAGTGCTGAACAATATATAAAATATCCAAATGCCATTTTTTTAACATACAATTGCAGCTCACAGAGGGCATTTTATATTATCAGCTTCACCTTTGCATTTGACCCATCCTTCAATGCCAGTGGAGCAGTGGGCGTCACAGTGCTGTGCCATCTCCAGATCTTGAGCTAGGCTTGGTCAGGACTATCATAGCTGGAGGATTTGACCTATTGTGCTTGTTTTTGAGTTGATGGTCACTGCCTGTTCTATTGTGTTCTGACTGTAATGACTCTTGCAGCCCAAACATCTCCCTGTGTGCCTGCAGGTGCTGAGACTGGCCCCTCATGCACAGCCCCTGTCACGGCCAAAGTTCCACTGAACCCCTTCAGTCGTCCTGGAGGAACAGTGCTCCTGCCTGCCCCACCTGGTGCCTCACATGGCCCTCACACCTCAGGGAGCTCCTCGGGCCCGCAGCTGTCACAAAACTCTACACACATGCTTGGAGGTGAGGCCAGAAGGCTGATTATACACACAAATGCATTATGCTGTTTGATAGAACAGACAGTATCTTTACATTTGGTGATAATAAAATATGTTAGCCGTGCCCTTCTCCCTGTGTGCAGACCCACCCCCAGCCCATGTGTTCTACGGTGGGCGGATGACTGAGGACCGGCTGCTGGCGGTGAAGAATGCCACATGTGAGGCCATCGACCACCTGCACATGTCTCTGGAGTCCTGCCCCGGGGCCGACACAGAGGCCCCAGACCCAAAAGGCATCAAGGTGCACAGCCACTTCATTATTGTTATAAGACTTGTACAACACAGTGGACTTTGTGTTCGCTCTTGCATTAGTACCTCTTGTGCTTAAATCAGAGTGTGCTGCATTTGGCTTGGGAAATATTGAATAATATATCTATATTTTTTTAAAGCTGGCGCAATGGATTTTCAAAGTCAGTCTAGCACCATATACTGACTAAAGCCCATCACACTACAGGACAATGTGCTGCTTTAGGCAATGATGTGCTTCTCCCTGATTTCAGGGAGCTGACTTTGGATTCTCGTGAGAGATTTTAAATCCACTGTGCTCCTTGTGTGTGGTGTAATAAAACAGAGCGTCAGGCGAAAGGGTGTGTAGGTCCTCGTGCGCGCACATCCGTGCAGTGAGAATCGAAGTGAAGCTGCTGCAGATTAGCTGTGGACATTCAAAGCATTTTACTGTAATCAGGATACTGCTGACTCTATAGCTTTGATAGCTCAGAATAGAATCAGAATAGCCTTTATTGTCATTGTAACAAAAAATACAACAAAATTGAGTGGCATCTCCCTTTTTGTTTAAAAATGCAAAAATAAATACAAACAAACACAAAATAAATACAAACACAAAATAAATACAAGATTAAAAATTTAAAGGAGGTAGATATATGACTATTATTGCACATGATTTGGAAAGTGACCAGTGTTGTGAATTGTCAGAGCAAGTTTGAATACTGTAAATTGAGTGCTGTGACAGCTCTTGGATAGAAACTGTCCCTGAATCTGTTAGTCCGTGAGCGGAGTGACCTGTAGCACCTGCCAGAGGGCAACAGGGCAAGAAGGTGATGGCCGGGGAGAGAAGTGTCCTTGACAATGTTCAGAGCTCTCCTGAGGCAGCTGGAGTTGTATAAGTCCAGAAGAGAGGGCAGAGGGCAGCCGATAATCTTCCCTGCTGTCCTTACTACCCTGTGCAACCTCTTCTCTGCCTCAGTGCAGCTGGAGTACCACACCACACCGTGATGGCACAGGTCAGCAGACTCTCTATGCTGGAGCGGTAGAAGGTCACCAGCAGCTGGGTGTTCAGGTTCTCCCTCCTGAGAACCCTCAGGAAATGAAGCCGCTGCTGGGCTTTCTTTACTACTGCCGCAGTGTTCACAGACCAAGAGAGGTCTGCTGCGATGTGGACTCCAAGATACCTGAAGGACTCCACCCTCTCCACACATTCGCCGTCGATACACAGGGGTGCAGGGGCAGCTCTGTTCTTTCTGAAGTCCAGGATGAGCTCCTTGGGTTTGGCAGTGTTCAGAGTCAGGTTATTCACTGAACACCACTGTTCCAGTTGGAGGATCTCATCCCTGTAGGCTGCCTCGTCCTCCCCTGTTATCAGGCCCGCTATCGTCGTGTCATCAGCAAACTTCACAATGATGTTCTCCGAGTGGGCGGGGCTGCAGTCGAACGTGTAGAGAGAGTAGAGGAGAGGACTCGGCACACAGCCCTGAGGAGAGCCGATGCTGAGAGTGCAGGTGGATGAGAGATGTGGACCAAGTTTTACTCTCTGAGGCCGGTTGGTTAGAAAGTCCTTAATCCAAGCGCAGGTGGAAGGTTGGACATCTTGGGGACCAGGATGTCTGGGATTATTGTATTGAAAGCAGAGCTGTAGTCAGTGAAGAGCAGCCTGACGTAGTTGTTCCGGTGCTCCAGGTGGCTGAGTGCTGAGTGGATGGTGGTGGCTATGGCGTCCTCTGTAGATCTGTTGGACCGGTATGTGAACTGATGTGGGTCTAGGGTGGGGGGGAGACAGTCTCTGATATGACGCAGAACCAGTCTCTCGAAGTACTTTGTGATGATGGGGGTCAGTGCTACAGGTCGATAGTCATTGAGGCTGGTTGTGGAGGACATTTTTGGAACTGGGATGATGGTTGCAGACTTCATGCAGATCGGAGTGACAGCTTAGGCCAGAGACAGGTTGAATATGTCTGTGAAGACCTGAGACAGCTGAAGAGCACAGGCCTTCAGCACTTTCCCAGGTACTCCATCGTTGCCTTCTGTGGGTTCACTGACCTGAGTACACGTGTGACCTCCTGTACTTCTACGGTCAGTGGGGGGATGCTGGTGCAGCGGTATGGCAGGGAGCTGTGTTGGAGACACAAAGCGTGCAAAAAAGCTGTTCAGTTCTTCTGCTAGCCCGCCATCTGGGTCACCTGATGTCATGACACAGCCCCTGTAGTTGGTGATGGTCTGGATGCCCTTCCACACCTGCCGGGGGTTGTTACTGCGGAGATGATCCTCCACTGTCCTTTTGTGAACAGCTTTGGCCTCCCTGATGCCTCTCCTCAGGTCAGCACGAGCGGCGCTGTAGAGAGCTCTGTCACCAGACCTGAGGGCTGCGTCGCAGGCCCAGAGGAGCATGCAGACCTGGTTCGTCATCCAGGGTTTCTGGTTTGGATATACCCGTATGATCTTATCCACAGTGATGTTCCCAATGCAGTACTTGATGTAATCCAGTACAGTCTCTGTGAATACAGCCAGGTCCACATGGTGAAATGCATCCCACTGGGTGACCTCAAAGCAGTTTTGAAGTTGGGGGAGGGCATCCTCAGGCCAGGTGGTGATGGTCCTCAGTGGGCTTTGTTTGACAGCAGCGGGGAGTGTAGGCTGGGGGTGAGAAGCAGGGTATGTGCATTTTGTTGCACATTTAAAAATGGTTTAAGATTGAAAAGTCCAATAGTGTGTGGCAGGCTGTGAATTATATAAAAACAGTGCAATGGCCTGATTTTTGTCACTGAAGTTCATCATTTACAATCCATTTTAATGGTGGAAATGACATATGCTTATACTATAATCCTAAGAGGAAATGTTAGCCAGTAGGTTTAATCATATTAGATCATATTTAGTCATCAGAGTATAAGTACATAATGTGTTATCCTGTTCCAATAAGTTAGTTGGAGCTCTGTCCGCCACAGATGCTGATGCTATTTGTGCCGCAAATATTAAAGGCCCACAGAATGGTATTTTTGATCCATGTTCTAATGTTGTTTCCTCATCAAAAACAGACTTGGAGTTGTGTTTTGTTTCATTTCCACATGTTTAACACACAAACCCTTCATATTTAGTCTGTGTTCTTCTTGTAAACAGAAAACACAGTTCTCTACAGAACAAAGTGTAAAAGGGAGCTGTTACCTTAAACGAATCTAGGACCTTTAATGTCATGTGTATGATGCTGTGTACCAGCGGGCTCATGTGCTGTATGTGTCAGGTGTCTCTACTGCCCCATCAGAAGAGAGCTCTGGCCTGGCTGCTCTGGAGAGAGGAGCAGAACCCATGTGGAGGGATCCTGGGTAAGACCTCCACTTTTATTTATTTTACTGTAAGTACGCAGATTTAGTCTGAGCTCTGCTCTCTGCTGCTGTTCTGTTTAAAGGGGTATTTTACTTGGCATTCTTTTCTAATCTAAAACATGCCTGAAGAGGTTTTCTGTGTCATCCATGCATGTTTGAGTTATCTAACGATCATCCAGACCCAGTTGGCTGTACAATCCTTTTCAAAAGCTCAGCTCTCAAGCCCACGTCACCCCAGCTTCCACACGGTCATTCTCTATAAATGTTCAAAAGCAGAATACAAAACGATACACTATAACTTAACAAATCTGTGTGCGATGTGCAGTAGCTAACAGCATGCGTACTGATTGGGTTGTGATGGTTGTGTTGTAATTCTAATTTTATATATCTGAATAAATCATTCAAAATTCTAAAACCCAAATTTTCATTCTTTAATCTACATCTTAAAGTATGTGATGTCACATGTGCTTGTGGAGGCTTGTGTATGACCTGTTATTTTGACCCAGCTGATGACATGGGACTGGGCAAAACCCTGACCATGATCTCCCTCATCCTGTCCAAGAAGACCAAACAATGCGAGGCAGACGCATCACAGTGGCTCTCTAAAAAAGGTCTGCTTTATTATACCATCTCCACATGAGCAGTAGCAGCTTTCAGCCTGCAGGGTTCTGACTATGTGTGTGCTCTAGACTCCAGCCTGGTCAGCTCCAGGAGCACGCTCATCGTCTGCCCAGCCTCTCTGGTCCACCACTGGAAAAAAGAGATCGATCGACATTTGAAGCCAGGGAAGCTCTCTGTGTACCTGTACCATGGAGCCAACCGTGAGAAAAGCGCCAAGATGTGAGTCTCCTTTCACATGCACCCGGCATGCACCAGTCTGACACTTAGGAGCCGATAACCGTGTAGTAGAGCTGTACTCCGTTTAAGAAAACCTTGTCCTTGGAGCTTTAAAGTAAATCTGAAATGTTCTGTATTTCAGACTCGCTGATCATGATGTTGTGGTGACAACCTACGGTTTGGTCTCCAAAGAGGTCTCTCCTCCAAAAGACAAAGCAGAAGTGACCGGTGGGGACGCAGAGGGGATCGTGGTATGTCTTTGTGGGGCTGTGGCAGCTGTAGTTTTGGTCAAATTGTGTTTCAATCAAACTCCGTTTCTAATGGTTGTTGGGTGTGAGGTTTCATTTAGAGGTAGCATGGACAGAAAAAGCAAGTGTTTATCAAAATAAACAGTCAGAGCTCATCACAAAGAAGACAAATGAGTGTCATTATTAATGCTTATTGTCCATTTTGTGCGCTGCACATCCATAAAGTGTCCAAGTTACTGCACCAGCCCCATTGCACCAATATAATTCATAACAATCATAAATTCACACTTTAAATTTAGCAAATTTCAACTGAAGCCTTCTGGATATAAAGTGGTTAAATTTGTTGTGAAGATATGTCATCCTAACTATCACACTTTAGAAATACAAAACAATGGCTCATTGAAAACCAGACCTGTGAACACTGATTACTCCTGCGCTCGCTGCCCCCTGCTCGCCTCCTGTCCTGCACCTGTACCTTTGTGTATGTGTGATTGCTCCATGATGTGTGTTGGGCTGTTGTTGGTGACTGTCTCTGTAGAGCTGTAGGTCTCTGTAGGACTGCTCCTCTGTAGCAGAGCTGTAGGAGCTCTGCAGGTCCTGTCTGAATGTGTCTGTCTGACTTTGCTCCTCCTCCAGCCTCCTCATGCCACTCCTCTCCTGCGGGTGTCCTGGGCACGGATAGTTCTGGATGAAGCCCATAATATCAAGAATCCCAAAGTGCAGACGTCCATAGCCGTGTGCCAACTGAGGGCCCAGGCACGCTGGGCAGTCACGGGCACTCCCATTCAGAACAACCTGCTGGACATGTACTCTCTGCTCAAGTAAGGCCACCCTGTTGCTTCAGAGTTACACCCCTGTTTGAATCATATCTTTGCTGTATCATTTAGTTCCTCTTACTTTCTGTATTAATTAAATGTGCTATGTTCTACAAAATGGACTCTTGTGAGCCTTAAACCATGTTACCTCATCAAAAACGTACTGTGTTTAAGTAATCCTGGTTTATTCATCTGTATACATCTCCAAAGCTCAAAATGCTCTGTTCCACCATGAGATGCCATGTAGTGGTAGTTTCTGAGTTTACAGCTACCTTTTTTGAGTGTTTTCTGTTTGAGAAGGACTCCCTAAATAAATGGATGTGTGTGTTAAACCTGAGAATGAAACAAAAGACAAGTTAAATATATTTGTGATGAGGAAACAATATTATAACATAGATAAGAAAATGGCCCTTTATGGGCCCTTTAACTAATAAGTAATTGTGACTTCATACCTTCAAACAGACTTTATTGTGTGTCGTGTAGGTTCCTTCGCTGCGCTCCATTTGATGAGTACAAACTGTGGAAGGCTCAGGTCGACAACGGCTCCAAGAGAGGCAGGGAGAGGCTCAACATCCTGACTACGACCCTGCTGCTGCGGAGAACCAAGTACCAGCTAGACTCAACCGGCAAACCCCTGGTAACAAGGCTTTAGCCCGACTCTGCAAAAAATAGTCTTTTTTGCGGTGTTGTGCTAAAATCGATAAACAGTCCCAGAGTCCTCTGCTGTGCCACCCCAGTGAAAATGTGTGTACATCCACTAACTAACTGTAACCTGGACTGGAGCCACTGAAATCTCTTTGGTGAAATGTTGACAACGCTGCAATAAATTCTGACAGATCAGGCAGTAGACGGTGAGCTGTAGGAGAATGTCACTGACTGTGTTCAAAACAAATGCACAGAAAACTTGATTGGAGCACACTTCTGTGTTTACAAAGGGTCTTTGTGTGTCAAGGCTAATGCAAATTTCAGAGCCTAATATTTTTAATGCCCCTGACTGAAATAAGCCTCACTTAAAATAGAGTCGGCATTTGTTGTTTTGTTGTCATGTTAGATTTAGCATTTTAATAAAAGTTAGCATTAGCATTGGCACCGACTCACAAGGACGTATGTTTTGTAAACACAGACGTGTCGTACAGTGAAGTTTTCCTGCATTTGTAAAGTGAAGTGTGACATCCACCTGCAGCTCCCTGCTTGATTTGTCAGCATTTGTTGATTTTAGCACGACTCTGCAAAAACCTTAGTTATTACTTAGTAACAAGGTTCCACCTGTACCTTTTTCTACCTTGTTATATGTGCACAGTGTCCATTAATGTATTCTTTTTGCACAAGGATTGGATGTCATTTCAAACAGTGTTTTTCCCTGCTTATGGTGATGATTATATAGATGCTACATGAGCAACACACCTGACTGATCTCTCACTCTCTCTCTCTCTGTGTGTGTGCGTGCGCGTGCGTGCGCGTGCGTGCGCGTGCGTGTGTGTGTGTGTGTGTGTGTGTGTGTGTGCGTGCGCGCGTGCGTGCGTGCGTGCGCGTGTGTGCGCGTGTGTGCGCGTGTGTGTGTGTGTGCGCGTGTGTGTCTGTGTGCGCGTGCGTGTGTGTGTGTGTGCGTGCGTGCGTGTGTGTGCGCGTGTGTGCGCGTGTGTGTGTGTGTGCGCGTGTGTGTCTGTGTGCGCGTGCGTGTGTGTGTGCGCGCGTGTGTGTGTGTGTGTGCGTGCGTGCGTGTGCGTGCGTGTGTGTGCGCGTGTGTGTGTGTGTGCGCGTGTGTGTCTGTGTGCGCGTGCGTGTGTGTGTGTGTGCGCGCGCGTGCGTGTGTGCGCGTGCGTGTGCGTGTGTGTGTGTGTGTGAGCGCGTGTGCGTGTGTGTGTGTGCGTGTGTGTGTGTGCGTGTGTGTGTGCAGGTGTCCCTCCCAGAGCGTAAATGTGAGGTCCATCAGCTCACTCTGTCTGAGGAGGAGAAGGCCGTGTACGATGTGGTCTTTGCACAGTCTAGGTAACACAGTCTGGGATTTTACTCTTAACATTAATGATGTTACCAACCAAAGATTGAATAAGTGTTTTTTCAGTGACATTTTCTAACCCTGATAATCGCATGAATGCTCCTGAATGCTTGCCCATTGTAAACGTGCGCTCTCCTCTAGATCCACTCTGCAGAACTACCTGAAGAGACACGAAGGCTGTGAGCTGGACAAGAGCAGACCCTCCACCTCCAACCCCTTTGACAAAGGTTATCTTTTTCTTTTTTCTTTCTTTCTGACAGACTACACGCAGCACAGCGCATTGCTGCCTTTTGGTCAACACTATGCGTGTTGTTCCTTAGTAAAAGAATATAGGCGGTAATATATAAGCCACTTTAAGGCTGCAAGAAAGTCCAACAAGTCTTTGACATTATCTGCCCCTGTGACATGCTCAGAGCAGTATTGAGGTCCACAATTTTAACCTTAACCTGATTCAACAGGCTTTAAATGTTGAGCCTCATATAAAGGACAGTCCATAATGACATAGTTTGATTTTGACAAAGGTCAGACCATGAATTTATGGCTGTGGTGGTTTGAATGACAGCTGCTTTGAGTCGGGCTTTGAGCTGAGGTTGTGGTAGTTACCTTTAGTCTCTCATTCTGGCTCTGGAAGTGCACAGTGTAGCTTCAGGGTTTGTCCTCATGGAACAATTATAGGGGGTATTATCCAAAATGTACTTTTTGGAGCATTCTTCCAAGTTATAATGTTCCCTCATCAAAAACATGCCTATGAACATGAACAAGCACTATGAACCTAAGATACAAATCTTTGCCCTCAAGCCTATGTCACCCATGTTTCCACACAACAATTTTCCATAAATGTATAAAAGCTTGATACAATGCAGTAGTTTTCTTGGTGAAATGCATCCCAATCACTCCCCTTCAGCCTGTTATCACGACACAGAGAGCATGTTAATACATTGTTTTTGGCAAATATAGCATTTTCAAAACAATAAAAGGTAAGATCTATATATGTTGTGTGTTTGCCCCCTTTTAACCTGCAGTATCACCATTATGCAGTGAATGAATTTCCATGTTAGCCAGTGTGTATCATGTGTCATATGTTGATATCATGTGTACTTATTCTGTCTGTGTGTGTGCGCGTCTGTCACACATGCTCCTGTGTGATGTGTGCAGTGGTCCATGAGTTTGGGATGTCCCAGGCTGAGGCGTCCTCGTCCTCCTCACATTCCAAACCGGTGTCCAGCACTGTCCACATCCTGTCTCTGCTGCTGCGGCTGCGCCAGTGCTGCTGCCACCTGTCCCTGCTGCGGAAGGTACCACCTTTTGTACAGTCTGTTTAAAGTGCGATGAGAGGTTTTGAGCTTTCTTACAAAAACATGCTTAGAGAGGTTTTAGATGTCATCCATGCATGTTTGAGTATTTTAGTGATCTCTCCCAGGCCCTGTTTGAACTCTCCTTATGGTGAGCTGTAAGCTTCTGTGCTAGGCTCCACCCACAAGCCTACGACCCATCCTCCCACAATTCTCCATGAGTATGCAAGAGCATGATACAAACCTGTACATAGAAACTTGACAAACCTGATGCGATGTGCAGTAGTTTCATTAGCAGGATGCACTATTTAATCAAAATAATGGTCTTTTCTTATCATTTTATTTTTCGAATAATAATGGTTTATTTATGCAATTCCCAATTGTGGTGTCATGGTTTCCAACCAGGAAGGTATATTTGAAACCTAAGAAAATGGCCTAACAGGGAAAAAATGTTCAAATGTTTAGTAAAGACTTTAAATGTGTCCCTGTGTGTCCCCAGACTCTGGACTCCTCTGAGCTGCAGGGGGATGGTGTTGTCCTGTCTCTGGAGGAGCAGCTCAGCGCCCTCTCTCTGAGCTCCAGCACGGCTCAGTGTGACCCAGACCCCAAACCCTCGGTATCCCTCAATGGCACCCGCTTTGACCCACAGCTGTTTGAGGACACCCGACACAGTACCAAGGTCCCAGTACTTAGGAGACTCACAATCAGCCAGAGTGTGCCCCAGCAGGGCGGGTGACAGTGCATGTGAGATTTATGGTGTACCAGAGCAGATATGACTCACATGTGTGAGAGGAGGGCACACTGTCAGACAGCAGGAACATGGAGCGCATCTAGTGCTGATAAGTGGCATTACTAATAAGAATACTGTAGCTTAAAGCTGAATCTTTTGTTTTGCAGATTTCAGCGATAGTCTCTGAGCTGCAGGCCATCCGGCAGCACAGGGCCGATCAAAAGAGGTCAGTGCTTCTCATTAGATTAGATTATTTGAAAGGGGCAGTGCAATATCATCAAACACATGATTGAGAGGTCCACTGGTGTGTGAGAGGGACGCTGACGAGTGAGAGGGCTGAAACTAAATCAATCCCTATGCATTGTGGTCTTAAGTACAGAGTTGATCACTTTTACACACAATACCTGAGGAAATTATCTAAATGAACTCGTCATCATGATGTTCTAGTATTTAGCACTTTTAGCACTTTAAATGCTGACAATCACAAACATGTTCAGTACATGTCTTTGTCCTCAGTGTCCTCTCGTTCACAGTGTCTTCCTGTCCTCAGTGTCCTCTTGTCCTCAGTGTCCTCTCGTCCTCAGTGTCCTCTCGTTCTCAGTGTCCTCTTGTCCTCAGTGTCCTCTTGTCCTCAGTGTCCTCTCGTTCTCAGTGTGATCGTGTCCCAGTGGACAAGTATGCTCTACATTGTGGCAGTGCACCTGAGGCAGATGGGGTTGAGCTACGCGGTCATAGACGGGACAGTCCTGCCCAAGAAGAGGATGGACCTGGTGGAGGAGTTCAACACAAACCCCCACGGCCCACAGGTGAACTCTGCTCTTCTTCATCACCCCCACAGCTCTTCATCTTTCTCTGTGTCTCAAAAAAATGCCCTTTAACAGCAAGAGCCTCAGGGCCAAGCCACCAGATGATTCTGCGGTTGTTGTTTTTTTTTGTTTTTGATTTTAAACTCTTTCTTGTTATTCATAGGGTTAGAGTTCATTGTCTCTGATATACCGATCTTCATCAGACAGACATCAACACAAATTAAGTCATGAACACAAATATAAACAATAATAACATTTAACAAAAATTACAACCAAAGAATAAACCATACTGACCAAAAAGAAGACAAAATATCACAATGAAAAAACAAAATAAAAATCAGGACAAACAGGTGAACAGGACCAATTTACCAAACAGACACAGACAGAGCAGGCAGTACGCAGGCAGTACGCAGGCAGTACGCAGGCAGTACGCAGGCAGTACGCAGGCAGTACGCAGGCAGTACGCAGGCAGTACGCAGGCAGGACGCAGGCAGGACGCAGGCAGGTCGCAGGCAGGACGCAGGCAGGTCGCAGGCAGGTCGCAGGCAGGACGCAGGCAGGACGCAGGCAGGACGCAGGCAGGACGCAGGCAGGACGCAGGCAGGACGCAGACTATACGCAGGCAGGACGCAGACTATACGCAGGCAGGACGCAGACTATATGCAGGCAGGTCGCAGGCAGGTCGCAGGCAGGTCGCAGGCAGGACGCAGGCAGTACGCAGGCAGTACGCAGGCAGGACGCAGGCAGGACGCAGACTATATGCAGGCAGTACGCAGACAGGAAACAGAGAGGACTGACAGGACACAGAGAGGATAGACAGGACACAGACAGTACGCAGAGGAGAATAATAATAATAATAATGCATCAGTTTTATATAGCGCTTTTCTGGACACTCAAAGACGCTTTACAGAGCATTCTTCATTCACTCCAGACCCGGTGGTGGTAAACTACTATTGTAGCCACAGCTGCCCTGGGGCAGACTGACGGAAGCGAGGCTCCAATCTGCACCATCGCCCTCCGACCACCACCAACACTCACACACACCACTTTCATACTAGGCAATGTGGGTGATGTGCCTTGCCTAAGGACACTATGACAGTTTTTTTGCAACTGGCGCCCCCCTGTGGCACCTGGAATTCCCAGTGGTCTCCCATCCAAGTACTAACCAGGCCCTGCTGAGCTTCTGAGATCTGACGGGATCAGGCTTTGACAAGCCGGTATGGCCACAGAATACACAAACTACGCAGGCAGTACACAGAGAGGACACAGACGGCCCGCCGACGGCCCGCCGACGGCACGCCGACGGCACGCAGACGGCACGCAGACGGCACGCAGTCGGCACGCAGTGTGACAGACGAGACACACAGAAATGGACAGAACACAACGAGTCAATCTGGACAAGACAAGCCCCTGAAGTCCTCACCTTACCTCGAGTTTTCATACCAAAAGTTCAAAGTTGTTGCTCACAAACTTCTTGACAGGACAAATGTGTTTAAATATACAGTATTGAGCTATGAATGTTCTGAAATTCAGAATCACTGTTTCAGTCCCATTTTTTTCAATTTTTTGAAATGTAAAAGTAATCTATTATTTGTAGCAATATTTTTTTCAGTTATAAACTGTAGATTGAATTTATTTTTAAAGTATGCCAAACATTGGTCGACCTTTATTAATGACTTTGTAAATGACAATTTTAAAATAATGGTGTTCACTAATTTTGATGAGAGAAAAAAGTTGTATTCATGGGACTAAAATAGAGACTGATTCTAAATTCCTTCAATCTTTTTTGAATTGAAACCAAAACTGTGACAAGGACAGACAATGGTAGAATACATTTCATTACAATTCATTACATTCATTACATTACAAATACATGGCTCTCAAGTACTCCGTCTCACAACTCCTCCAACTCAGTAGCTCGTCCATTCCCCCGTGCAACTCAGTAATTAAATCCCTCGGACTTCTTCGCAGGAAAAAATACATCCACAGAAGCTCACGTCACAAGTTTGTTTACTGCGCCGCCACTCAGTCTATTCCGTCTATCTGGTCAGCACAAAGCACTGCCGCTACGTCATCAAAACAAACCACACGTGTCCTGTCTCCGCCCCCTTCCAAAAGCACCTCTGTCAGTTCCTGCCATTAAATCTATTAAATTCACCCCCTGCTCAACACCCGCTCCCTTAACAACAAAAGTGATATTTTACAAGAACACATCATAGACGACAATCTAGACTTTCTCTGTCTTACTGAAACCTGGCAACAACATCATGACTACCTTGAAATCAATCTGACTACCCCCAATGGATACAGTAATTCTACCAAACCCCGCTCCGAAGGCCGTAGTGGCGGCATTGCAGTGGTGTATAAGCAGGACTTTGCCATCAGCCCCATTTCGCTTCCCTCTGCCCCGTCATTTGTACACCTCACCTTCAAAGTTACTGCTTCATCCCTCCTCACTGTTGCTGTCATCTACCTCCCACCCCCCCAAACCAAATCCCTCATTTATGTCGGATCTCTCCACATTCTTGACCAAACTTCTCTCCACCTCCCCCTCCATTTTGCTACTAGGTGATTTCAACTTTCACTTGGACTCCGCCACCTCCACCACTACTACCGACTTTATGGAAATACTAACCTGCTTCAACATCAGTCAGCACGTCACTTTTCCCACCCATAACTGTGGACATATTCTGGATCTTGTCTGCACTTCTGGCCTCTCCATTTCAAACCTCTCCAGTACTGATCTCTCCATATCCGACCCCCTGGCCATCACCTTCACCACCGACATCCCCATCCCTCATCAAAAACAGACACGTCTGCTATATTTCCGTAAGCCCAGTCCAAATTTATCCTCCACACTCGCCTCCCTCCTGGCTGCACATTTATCCAATGCCACTGTCACTGACACCCAGTCCACAACAGAACTCACCACTGTCTACGACACCCTCTCCTCCTGCCTGGATCAACTCGCCCCCCGAAAAATCAAAACGGTCTCATTCAATCACTCTGCTCCCTGGTTCACTCCTCAACTAAGTCACATGAAAACCAAAGGACGTCAGTTAGAAAGACCAAGCAAAAAAAACGGTCTCACTATCCACGCCCAGCTCTACAAAGACCATGTGCAACAATACGAGCTCTGTCTCCCCCCACAGGACTAAACACAAGACCTGGGGGGGAAAGAGCCTTCTCCACTGCTGCCCCCACCCTCTGGAACTCCCTGCCCAAAAACCTCAGAGACTCATCCACACTCTCCATGTTTAAAAAAGCCCTAAAAACCCATCTCTTTAAAACCACCTTTCATTAATTATCTGATTTGTTTTGCCTTTGTCTCTTCATGTAAAGCGTCTTTGAGTATCTTGAAAAGCGCTATACAAGTGTTGTGTTATGTATTATTATTATTATTATTATTACATTCATTATTATATCCTCTTCTCCTAGCAGAATCCACACATTGAGTCTTTTTTAATATTACATAGTTTGAAGTATCTTTTTTGAAGCTGTAATTTTGTAAAATATTTTTAATTGAAAGATTCTTGAGTAAGAACCTATTGTGGAGTCTTAAATTCATCTCCCCAATGTGCACAGACTCTGAGGATAAAAGGCAGTACCGGACCTATACAAGTTAAATATACACTGTTGTTAATTTTGGAATAGATGCTAATAATTGGTTAATTTATAGTAAAAAATAGTTAATACATTGTCCATAAGTTGCACCGAACTGTGAAAATGAAAGAAAATCACCTTCTGAATCAATAAGATCATTAATAAAGGCATGTGTTCTATGGGGCAGACTTTCCTTTAATCAGGACATTAGAGTTCATCCAGAGGAGTTGATTTTGAATCTCATGAAAGCATCTGGAGTATTAAAAATGTAACCGTGCTCAACCACTACCACATTTTTTGGGATTGCACCACTCTGAAATCATATTGGTCGCAGATTTGGACTCGTATAAATCATATCTTTGGGACTAAATTGAGGTTTACTTTTGAGTGTTTATACTTAGGAGATGTCAACGTCCAAAATTGGAGAAATAATGACAAAAAATTATTAGCAATCCTACTTGTGGCAAGCAAAAAAGCTATCACAAGAAAATGGTTGCGGGCGGACCCCCCATCAATAGAAGAGTGGATAGAGATAGTTTACGAAATCTATATGATGGAAAAGCTGTCTTTCACCCTTCGGACCCAAAAAGACTCCTTTTACGAAACATGGACAAAATGGACTGAGTATGTGAAACCTGTCAGGTCGGACTTCAACTGAAAACATATTTTGACTGATTTTCCAATGAACGTCTGTAATGGCACTCTTCCCCTCTTTGTTTATATATTGTTGTTTTTTTTCTTTTTTTTCCCTTTTTTTTTTTTTTTTTTTTCCCTCTTGTTTTATTTTGTATAATTTGAAAATTTAAAAAATTAAAAATTACAAAAAAAAAAAAAAAATGTAACCGTGCTCTTGTGCATCCTGAAAAAAAGATGACGCATTTTCCAGTTCATTCATAAATAAATGATCAGTATGTTTAGGATTCAACTGAAAAAATGGAAATAATTTACTTTTTGGTAGTTGCAACATTTGACTGGAAGTCCATTTAGGATTATGATATATCTTATGAATCCCAGAGGCTTTCATTCATTCATGATTTCTAAGTGATTCGTACATACATTGCCATCTTGTCTGGTTTGTTGTTCCAAATAAATGTTAAATATTTTGAGCAGGAAATGTTTAACAGTGATTTTTCTGGTGAAGGGAGCGACGTCAACAGATAAACAAATTTGGGGATTACTAGAGGATTAATTCATGTTATTTTGCCATTTAATGCTAATGAGTACCTCTGAGGCTGTAATAGACTTTCAACCTTTTTCTCGTTTTTTTCTTTTCATAGTTAACCTGCGCTGTAGCTTCTGTGTTTTCAGTAATATAAAAATTTAAAATAGTTCCTGATCTCCTAATTATATATTTTTCAAAAGTTGGTTTTGATCCTGATATCTTTGAAAATGAGTTGAATTATTTTATTGATAAGTTTAATTATTTTATTAATTCATGTCATGTTTTGTCCTTAGGCTCATCTGCATACACTGTCAACGTTATCTCTCCATTATTTTCATATAGACCTTTTTATTTTTGTATTCTTTCTGATTCTATTTTCTCTTTTCAAAATCTGATGTAAATAACATCCAGATTTTTCTTGTTTGTTTTTTTTCACTGATAAACCTTCCTTCTATAAAGCCCACTCGCTCATGTTTAGCTAAAGGTCCAATAATGTTTTTAATTCATTGGGCAAACATTTAGCAAGCAGCTCGTCTGTGTTTGCAGGTGATGCTAGTGTCTGTGTTTGCAGGTGATGCTAGTGTCTGTGTTTGCAGGTGATGCTAGTGTCTGTGTTTGCAGGTGATGCTAGTGTCTGTGTTTGCAGGTGATGCTAGTGTCTGTGTTTGCAGGTGATGCTAGTGTCTGTGTTTGCAGGTGATGCTAGTGTCTGTGTTTGCAGGTGATGCTAGTGTCTGTGTTTGCAGGTGATGCTAGTGTCTGTGTTTGCAGGTGATGCTAGTGTCTGTGTCTGTGCAGGTGATGCTAGTGTCTGTGTCTGTGCAGGTGATGCTAGTGTCTGTGTCTGTGCAGGTGATGCTAGTGTCTGTGTTTGCAGGTGATGCTAGTGTCTGTGTTTGCAGGTGATGCTAGTGTCTGTGTTTGCAGGTGATGCTAGTGTCTGTGTTTGCAGGTGATGCTAGTGTCTGTGTTTGCAGGTGATGCTAGTGTCTGTGTTTGCAGGTGATGCTAGTGTCTGTGTTTGCAGGTGATGCTGGTGTCTGTGTTTGCAGGTGATGCTGGTGTCTGTGTTTGCAGGTGATGCTAGTGTCTGTGTTTGCAGGTGATGCTAGTGTCTGTGTTTGCAGGTGATGCTAGTGTCTGTGTTTGCAGGTGATGCTAGTGTCTGTGTTTGCAGGTGATGCTAGTGTGTCTGTGTTTGCAGGTGATGCTAGTGTCTGTGTTTGCAGGTGATGCTAGTGTCTGTGTTTGCAGGTGATGCTAGTGTCTGTGTTTGCAGGTGATGCTAGTGTCTGTGTTTGCAGGTGATGCTAGTGTCTGTGTCTGTGCAGGTGATGCTAGTGTCTGTGTTTGCAGGTGATGCTAGTGTCTGTGTTTGCAGGTGATGCTAGTGTCTGTGTTTGCAGGTGATGCTAGTGTCTGTGTTTGCAGGTGATGCTAGTGTCTGTGTTTGCAGGTGATGCTAGTGTCTGTGCAGGTGATGCTGGTGTCTGTGTTTGCAGGTGATGCTAGTGTCTGTGTTTGCAGGTGATGCTAGTGTCTGTGTCTGTGCAGGTGATGCTAGTGTCTGTGTTTGCAGGTGATGCTGGTGTCTGTGTTTGCAGGTGATGCTAGTGTCTGTGTCTGTGCAGGTGATGCTAGTGTCTGTGTTTGCAGGTGATGCTAGTGTCTGTGTCTGTGCAGGTGATGCTAGTGTCTGTGTCTGTGCAGGTGATGCTAGTGTCTGTGTCTGTGCAGGTGATGCTAGTGTCTGTGTTTGCAGGTGATGCTAGTGTCTGTTTTGCAGGTGATGCTAGTGTCTGTGTTTTGCAGGTGATGCTAGTGTCTGTGTTTGCAGGTGATGCTAGTGTCTGTGTTTTGCAGGTGATGCTGGTGTCTGTGTTTGCAGGTGATGCTGTTGTCTGTGTTTGCAGGTGATGCTGGTGTCTGTGTTTGCAGGTGATGCTAGTGTCTGTGTTTGCAGGTGATGCTGTTGTCTGTGTTTGCAGGTGATGCTAGTGTCTGTGTTTGCAGGTGATGCTAGTGTCTGTGTTTGCAGGTGATGCTAGTGTCTGTGTTTGCAGGTGATGCTAGTGTGTCTGTGTTTGCAGGTGATGCTAGTGTCTGTGTTTGCAGGTGATGCTAGTGTCTGTGTTTGCAGGTGATGCTAGTGTCTGTGTTTGCAGGTGATGCTAGTGTCTGTGTTTGCAGGTGATGCTAGTGTCTGTGTCTGTGCAGGTGATGCTAGTGTCTGTGTTTGCAGGTGATGCTAGTGTCTGTGTTTGCAGGTGATGCTAGTGTCTGTGTTTGCAGGTGATGCTAGTGTCTGTGTTTGCAGGTGATGCTAGTGTCTGTGTTTGCAGGTGATGCTAGTGTCTGTGCAGGTGATGCTGGTGTCTGTGCAGGTGATGCTGGTGTCTGTGTTTGCAGGTGATGCTAGTGTCTGTGTTTGCAGGTGATGCTAGTGTCTGTGTCTGTGCAGGTGATGCTAGTGTCTGTGTTTGCAGGTGATGCTGGTGTCTGTGTTTGCAGGTGATGCTAGTGTCTGTGTCTGTGCAGGTGATGCTAGTGTCTGTGCAGGTGATGCTAGTGTCTGTGTCTGTGCAGGTGATGCTAGTGTCTGTGTTTGCAGGTGATGCTAGTGTCTGTTTTGCAGGTGATGCTAGTGTCTGTGTTTTGCAGGTGATGCTAGTGTCTGTGTTTGCAGGTGATGCTAGTGTCTGTGTTTGCAGGTGATGCTAGTGTCTGTGTTTGCAGGTGATGCTAGTGTCTGTGTTTTGCAGGTGATGCTGGTGTCTGTGTTTGCAGGTGATGCTGTTGTCTGTGTTTGCAGGTGATGCTGGTGTCTGTGTTTGCAGGTGATGCTAGTGTCTGTGTTTGCAGGTGATGCTGGTGTCTGTGTTTGCAGGTGATGCTAGTGTCTGTGTTTGCAGGTGATGCTAGTGTCTGTGTTTGCAGGTGATGCTAGTGTCTGTGTTTGCAGGTGATGCTAGTGTCTGTGTTTGCAGGTGATGCTAGTGTGTCTGTGTTTGCAGGTGATGCTAGTGTCTGTGTTTGCAGGTGATGCTAGTGTCTGTGTTTGCAGGTGATGCTAGTGTCTGTGTTTGCAGGTGATGCTAGTGTCTGCGTTTGCAGGTGATGCTAGTGTCTGTGTCTGTGCAGGTGATGCTAGTGTCTGTGTCTGTGCAGGTGATGCTAGTGTCTGTGTTTGCAGGTGATGCTAGTGTCTGTGTTTGCAGGTGATGCTAGTGTCTGTGTTTGCAGGTGATGCTAGTGTCTGTGTTTGCAGGTGATGCTAGTGTCTGTGTTTGCAGGTGATGCTAGTGTCTGTGTTTGCAGGTGATGCTAGTGTCTGTGCAGGTGATGCTGGTGTCTGTGCAGGTGATGCTGGTGTCTGTGTTTGCAGGTGATGCTAGTGTCTGTGTTTGCAGGTGATGCTAGTGTCTGTGTCTGTGCAGGTGATGCTAGTGTCTGTGTTTGCAGGTGATGCTGGTGTCTGTGTTTGCAGGTGATGCTAGTGTCTGTGTCTGTGCAGGTGATGCTAGTGTCTGTGTTTGCAGGTGATGCTAGTGTCTGTGTCTGTGCAGGTGATGCTAGTGTCTGTGTCTGTGCAGGTGATGCTAGTGTCTGTGTCTGTGCAGGTGATGCTAGTGTCTGTGTTTGCAGGTGATGCTAGTGTCTGTGTTTGCAGGTGATGCTAGTGTCTGTGTTTTGCAGGTGATGCTAGTGTCTGTGTTTGCAGGTGATGCTAGTGTCTGTGTTTGCAGGTGATGCTAGTGTCTGTGTTTTGCAGGTGATGCTGGTGTCTGTGTTTGCAGGTGATGCTGGTGTCTGTGTTTGCAGGTGATGCTAGTGTCTGTGTTTGCAGGTGATGCTGTTGTCTGTGTTTGCAGGTGATGCTAGTGTCTGTGTTTGCAGGTGATGCTAGTGTCTGTGTTTGCAGGTGATGCTAGTGTCTGTGTTTGCAGGTGATGCTGGTGTCTGTGTTTGCAGGTGATGCTGGTGTCTGTGTTTGCAGGTGATGCTGGTGTCTATGTTTGCAGGTGATGCTGGTGTCTGTGTTTGCAGGTGATGCTGGTGTCTGTGTTTGCAGGTGATGCTAGTGTCTGTGTTTGCAGGTGATGCTGGTTTCTCTGTGTGCCGGAGGAGTGGGGCTCAACCTGATTGGAGGGAATCACCTCTTCCTCATCGACATGCACTGGTACACTCTTTCAGATGACACTTCTAACATCTGGATCGTTAACGGACCCATATTACACTGATCTGCTATAATTTAGTTTTCTCACCACAAACAGACCTGGAGTTGTGTTTTGTTTCATTCAAACATGTTTAACACACAAAACCCTGCATATTTAGGTTGAGTGCTCCTCTGTGTTTTTTAACTCCACACACCTTCACTAGAATCATTTGGGTCATTTCAGACCTGGAATTACCATTCTACTGAACTAAAGGTAAAAGGTTGATGTTAACTTAAGCTACAGCTTCATTACAAGGTTGAATAGAGTATTTTGAGCATGATGATGATAATAATACTAATAACTGTTATAATAATTATAATTTACCTATGTGCAAATGAAAGATAACACAAGTCTGGGCATGTAACATCATTCCAACATAACTAAGATCTCAAATGAGTTGATTCTGTGTATTTTAAGGAGTAGAATATATCTTTTTCCTGACAGGAACCCCGCCCTGGAGGACCAGGCTTGTGACCGGATCTATCGAGTGGGCCAGAGAAAAGACGTCACTATTCACAGGTGACCATGTTCTATATGTAGCCCAGCTGTGCACTTAAACATCACAAGCACCACACCGTCACTGCCTCCCACCTGAGCGCCACACCGTCACTGCCTCCCACCTGAGCGCCACACTGTCACTGCCTCCCACCTGAGCGCCACACTGTCACTGCCTCCCACCTGAGCGCCACACCGTCACTGCCTCCCACCTGAGCGCCACACCGTCACTGCCTCCCACCTGAGCGCCACACCGTCACTGCCTCCCACCTGAGCGCCACACCGTCACTGCCTCCCACCTGAGCGCCACACCGTCACTGCCTCCCACCTGAGCGCCACACTGTCACTGCCTCCCACCTGAGCACCTGAGCGCCACACTGTCACTGCCTCCCACCTGAGCGCCACACTGTCACTGCCTCCCACCTGAGCGCCACACCGTCACTGCCTCTCACCTGAGCGCCACACTGTCGGTGTGCCTCACACTGCTTGGTATTTAAATGTTAAAAAAAAAAATGAAACTCATGATTCACAAGTTGAATCTGTCTTTGTTTCTTATTACTTTTCCCCTATTTATAATAGTTGTTTATGCATGAACTACCCCTGCAGGTGTAGTGCAGTTTGGCTCCGATACAGATATACAAAGTCTTTAAGAGCTTTTGAACGCCCGTTGTGTAGTCGACTAATCAGTCGGGAGGACATGTCTTTAGTCGTCTACAGCCCTAGTTGCTGCACTACTGTTTGAATAAAAGTGTGTCTTCAGTGTGAGTAAGATGTCTCTTTAGAGTGTTGCTGACTTCCTCTTCCCTCTGGGTATGCTCCTCAGGTTTGTGTGTGAAGGCACCGTGGAGGAGAAGATCTCCACTCTCCAGGTCAAGAAGAAGGAGCTGGCTCAGAACGTGCTCTCAGGGACTGGGAGCACGCTGTCCAAACTTTCCCTGGCTGACCTGCGCATCATTTTTGGAGTGTAGACTCTGTCCCACCTGCATCATGTGGAGTGTCCACTCTGTCCCACCTGCATCATGTGGAGTGTCCACTCTGTCCCACCTGCATCATGTGGAGTGTCCACTCTGTCCCACCTGCATCATGTGGAGTGTCCACTCTGTCCCACCTGCATCATGTGGAGTGTAGACTCTGTCCCACCTGCATCATGTGGAGTGTCCACTCTGTCCCACCTGCATCATGTGGAGTGTCCACTCTGTCCCACCTGCATCATGTGGAGTGTCCACTCTGTCCCACCTGCATCATGTGGAGTGTCCACTCTGTCCCACCTGCATCATGTGGAGTGTAGACTCTGTCCCACCTGCATCATGTGGAGTGTCCACTCTGTCCCACCTGCATCATGTGGAGTGTCCACTCTGTCCCACCTGCATCATGTGGAGTGTCCACTCTGTCCCACCTGCATCATGTGGAGTGTCCACTCTGTCCCACCTGCATCATGTGGAGTGTAGACTCTGTCCCACCTGCATCATGTGGAGTGACAGGTGTGGCCCGTGGAGGAACACGCTCAGACTGGGGCTGTGATCATAAATGTCTGTAGACTTCTTCACTCAAGGCCCCAGGGACAGTTTGTCTGCTGTGAACAGCTGTGACATGTCATATTGACGACTAAGACAAAACAACTGTCTATTCTTGGTCAAAAGTGTCACTTCATTGAAAATTGTTTTATTAATAACTGCTTTTTACCTTTTCTTATTTATGTTTTAATAAATCATATGTGTTGTCGTATTACTGCCTATTCGAATTCAATGTGTTTTTGTAAAGCCCAAAATCACAGCAGCTGTCTCTGAGGGCTTAACCACATCATTGATTTAACCAACAGGATGTTAGAAAATCCATGAGTGAAACAGACTGGTCAGTTATAGATATGTGGATTAAACAACATGCAAAAACACCTAGTGAAAGAAAGAGAAACCTTGAGCAGAACCACAGTGAAGTCCACTCCCCTGGACTAAACCAGGACAGGCAGGACACAGATGTGTCCAGGACTAATGTGTGTCCATTTACAGATAAAGTTCTGTAGGGCCAGAACCCACTCAAGACTAAGGGACACGGGTCTCTCAACCAGGAGAGGGAAGGGGTGGATCCAGGTCCATGGAGCAGTATCAGGGCATCAGTCCTCATCGACTGGTCAGTGGGAGGGCATCTGAACCAGTAGCACTCCCCAGAGTAACATGTAAACTTAGATGTGGAGACAAGAAAACTGCCCCTGAAAGATGTTTTAATATTTCATTGAATTGACTTGCCTCCATGGAGTTATATGGGACTTAAATTCAAAGGCCATTTTCTGAAAATGTATTTATCTTAAAAGTAGCACCTACATAAACTTAAACTTACTACAGTAGTAGTATTAAGTAGTAGTACTTAAGTAATGAAACATACAGATTACTACAGAACTACAGAAGGATTTTCTGATTTATGGAAGTTTTAACTCATTTGAATTTTTCAGTCAGAACTAGTTTGCTCAAATACTAAATAAGATCTAAATTCCTTTTGTAAAAAAGTAAGAAATTTAAACCCGTTTTCAGTTTTGAATGTCCTAAAAACACAACACATGATTGTTCTATAAAAACATTAAATTATTTCAAGTTAAAAGTTAAACTACAGAAGAAATTTCAAATCTTTGCATCTAAGATTTCGTCCTATTCACCTGCAGTGTCTTGCATCAAATGTAGAGACTGTGGGGGCCTCTTTACCGGGGGCAGTTACTGATTTCCTGTCCATTTTCAGTTGACTGGCTGGGGTAAGGTCCAGGTTTTGGTAGAGCACCTGGTGTTCCTCCAGGAGACCGCATACCCTGAGCAGCAGGTCACACATAGACCTGGATAATAATAATCTATCTTATCACTCATTGGAAACAGTGTACATACAGTATTCTAACCTGTTTCATTTCCATACTTGCTGCTGTAGTGGGTTTTGTGTGTGCTGTCTGTTTACTTTTGGCTCTAAAACGATGTACCTTTGTGCAGAGTCTCTGTGCAGGGGGATTGGAGCATCAGTTTGCTTAACTGAGGTCAGGGCTACTGTAAATCCCTCAGCTTGTCTGTTGGCACACAGAGGGGTCAGGAAGACCAGGGCAGGTGCACGATCCTCAGCTGAACTTTGTGGTGCTTTACTCATTGTCGGGTTCATCTCCTTGGTTTTTCAAGAGCATTATTATGGGATAGTATACAGTAATCATGACAACAGGTAAACAATTATCCAAATAATTATCCAAAGCAGAGTAAAGCTGATAATAGCTTGTATGCAGACAAATAATAATAATAATGCATCAGTTTACATAGCGCTTTTCTGGACACTCAAAGATGCTTTACAGAGCATTATTCATTCACTTCAGACTCAGTGGTGTAAACTACTATTGTAGCCACAGCTGCCCTGGGACAGACTGACAGAAGTGAGGCTCCAATCTGCACCATCAGCCCCTCCGACCACCACCAACACTCACACACACACTACTTTCATACTAGGCAATGTGGGTGATGTGTTTTGCCTAAGGACACAATGACAGTTTTTGTGACTGGCGCCCCCCTGTGGCACCTGGAATTCCCAGTGTCTCCATCCAAATACTAACCAGGCCCTGCTGAGCTTCTGAGATCTGAGGGATCAGGCTGTGATGAGCCGGTGTGACCACAGACTGAGCTAATTCATCTGCTGTACTTTTGCACTGGCTGCTGCACTGCGACTGAAATAACACAGATCAATGGAACATATTTATTGATAAATATAAATACAGTCAGGGATTCACACACTTTGTTTTAACAGCATATGAATCAATAATTATGATAAACATATTGAAAGATTTAGTTATCTGCAGCTCTGTTTACAGATCCATAAAAAACTTTCTACATACATGTATTTATTGACAAATGTACAGACAATGATAGCACGTTCTGTTTGGCTGTTTGTGAATGAATTAAATTACACAGAGAGCAAAACGAACTTAGACAAGTAACTTGCTGAATTATCTACAAACATGTAGTAGTGGTGGATCTGAGTGTGTATGGACCCCTCTCTTGGCATACCCTCCTGTCAGTGTTGTGCACTTTGCCAAAATAAACCTATTAAGCAAGTATGTAGGGAGCAAGCAGAAACTCTTTTTATTCTATTTGTTTATGTTGTATTTAAAACGCGTGTAAAACACTGTATGATGAATAATGAATGCACATTTTAGGTTTTTGATCAGTGCCATTTTTACCACAAATTTATTTTGGCAAATAAAACACTATTTGTCTGTCTACTGTCTACTGGCAGATTTTTGAAGCCCCCGGTTTTGCAGTGTAGAAAAGTCCCTCTGTGAAAGTGAATTGGAGGCCCCTGAGAGTCCAGCATTTCGAGAGATAAACTGTGCTCTGTTTGGATCATGTGGTGCTATGGACTTTGCAGACAGGATGGGACCGTGTTTTTATGGCTTCATATGTCAGGAGGGCTTTATATTGAATTCTAAACTTATAATATATATAATATATAATACTGTCTAGGTTTGAAATTCACTCATTCATTTGAGGAATGTTTGTGAGGACTTTATGGCTCCTCTACAGGTCGAGTCGCGCATGTGCAGCAGGTCTCAGTGGTACAAATAACTGGAATAAAACTCGAATAATCCAAGAGTCAAAGTAGAAGTCGTGTTTATTTTGCAAATCCTACTTAATCGTCCACGTTACACGCGTTTATCTCTGAGCATGCTTCTATTCGAGTCTAAACCGCCTTTTATCAAACATGTCCTAGAGGAGACTTGAACCGCATGGGCCTCCGTACACAGCTGATGAGTGTGACTGCACATGACGGCCCACTACTGGATTGTGCCTACAGTTCCCGCTGCGCTCTGTGTGCCCCCTGCGCTCTCTGCCCTCTGTGCCCGCTGCTCTCTGCGCTCTCTGCTCTCTGCGCCCGCTGCCCTCTGCGCCCGCTGCCCTCTGCGCCCGCTGCTCTCTGTGCCCGCTGTGTGCGCGTAAACACATAAGGACATGAAGGTGGTCACCATCATCGGCAGGTGAGACACGGGCAGCGGGACCCGGGGATAGATCCACGGTCTCTTTTCTCTTTTCGCGTGGATTGGAATAATGATTTTTTACTTTTTCGTTACATTTGAGTGAATAGAACTGCGCTGCACTAACTCAAACTGTGCAAAAAGTTTTTATTGTAAAGGGCCTGTTTTACGATACGCACGTGTGTGTGCAGTGGTCTTCATCAGTGTCTTGTGTGCAGTGGTCTTCATCAGTGTCTTGTGTGTGCAGTGGTCTTCATCAGTGTCTTGTGTGTGTGCAGTGGTCTTCATCAGTGTCTTGTGTGTGTGCAGTGGTCTTCATCAGTGTCGTGTGTGTGTGCAGTGGTCTTCATCAGTGTCTTGTGTGTGCAGTGGTCTTCATCAGTGTCTTGTGTGTGTGCAGTGGTCTTCATCAGTGTCTTGTGTGTGTGCAGTGGTCTTCATCAGTGTCTTGTGTGTGTGCAGTGGTCTTCATCAATGTCTTGTGTGTGTGCAGTGGTCTTCATCAGTGTCTTGTGTGTGTGCAGTGGTCTTCATCAGTGTCGTGTGTGTGTGCAGTGGTCTTCATCAGTGTCGTGTGTGTGTGCAGTGGTCTTCATCAGTGTCGTGTGTGTGTGCAGTGGTCTTCATCAGTGTCTTGTGTGTGCAGTGGTCTTCATCAGTGTCGTGTGTGTGTGCAGTGGTCTTCATCAGTGTAGTGTGTGTGCAGTGGTCTTCATCAGTGTCGTGTGTGTGTGCAGTGGTCTTCATCAGTGTCGTGTGTGTGTGCAGTGGTCTTCATCAGTGTCGTGTGTGTGTGCAGTGGTCTTCATCAGTGTCTTGTGTGCAGTGGTCTTCATCAGTGTCTTGTGTGCAGTGGTCTTCATCAGTGTCTTGTGTATGCAGTGGTCTTCATCAGTGTCTTGTGTGTGTGCAGTGGTCTTCATCAGTGTCTTGTGTGTGTGCAGTGGTCTTCATCAGTGTCGTGTGTGTGTGCAGTGGTCTTCATCAGTGTCTTGTGTGTGCAGTGGTCTTCATCAGTGTCTTGTGTGTGTGCAGTGGTCTTTATCAGTGTCTTGTGTGTGTGCAGTGGTCTTCATCAGTGTCTTGTGTGTGTGCAGTGGTCTTCATCAGTGTCGTGTGTGTGTGCAGTGGTCTTCATCAGTGTCTTGTGTGTGCAGTGGTCTTCATCAATGTCTTGTGTGTGTGCAGTGGTCTTCATCAGTGTCTTGTGTGTGTGCAGTGGTCTTCATCAGTGTCGTGTGTGTGTGCAGTGGTCTTCATCAGTGTGTGTGTGTGCAGTGTTCTTCATCAGTGTCGTGTGTGTGTGCAGTGGTCTTCATCAGTGTCTTGTGTGTGCAGTGGTCTTCATCAGTGTCGTGTGTGTGTGCAGTGGTCTTCATCAGTGTCGTGTGTGTGTGCAGTGGTCTTCATCAGTGTCGTGTGTGTGTGCAGTGGTCTTCATCAGTGTCTTGTGTGTGCAGTGGTCTTCATCAGTGTCTTGTGTGTCCAGTGGTCTTCATCAGTGTCGTGTGTGTGTGCAGTGGTCTTCATCAGTGTCTTGTGTGTGTGCAGTGGTCTTCATCAGTGTCTTATGTGTGCAGTGGTCTTCATCAGTGTCTTGTGTGTGCAGTGGTCTTCATCAGTGTCTTGTGTGTGTGCAGTGGTCTTCATCAGTGTCTTGTGTGTGTGCAGTGGTCTTCATCAGTGTCTTGTGTGTGTGCAGTGGTCTTCATCAGTGTCTTGTGTGTGTGCAGTGGTCTTCATCAGTGTCTTGTGTGTGCAGTGGTCTTCATCAGTGTCTTGTGTGTGTGCAGTGGTCTTCATCAGTGTCTTGTGTGTGTGCAGTGGTCTTCATCAGTGTCTTGTGTGTGTGCAGTGGTCTTCATCAATGTCTTGTGTGTGTGCAGTGGTCTTCATCAGTGTCTTGTGTGTGTGCAGTGGTCTTCATCAGTGTCTTGTGTGCAGTGGTCTTCATCAGTGTCGTGTGTGTGCAGTGGTCTTCATCAGTGTCTTGTGTGTGTGTGCAGTGGTCTTCATCAGTGTCGTGTGTGTGTGCAGTGGTCTTCATCATTGTCTTGTGTGTGCAGTGGTCTTCATCATTGTCTTGTGTGTGCAGTGGTCTTCATCAGTGTCTTGTGTGTGTGCAGTGGTCTTCATCAGTGTCTTGTGTGTGCAGTGGTCTTCATCAGTGTCGTGTGTGTGTGCAGTGGTCTTCATCAGTGTCATGTGTGTGTGCAGTGGTCTTCATCAGTGTCTTGTGTGTGTGCAGTGGTCTTCATCAGTGTCTTGTGTGTGTGCAGTGGTCTTCATCAGTGTCTTGTGTGTGCAGTGGTCTTCATCAGTGTCTTGTGTGTGTGCAGTGGTCTTCATCAGTGTCGTGTGTGTGCAGTGTTCTTCATCAGTGTCTTGTGTGTGTGCAGTGGTCTTCATCAGTGTCTTGTGTGCAGTGGTCTTCATCAGTGTCGTGTGTGTGCAGTGGTCTTCATCAGTGTCTTGTGTGTGTGTGCAGTGGTCTTCATCAGTGTCTTGTGTGTGCAGTGGTCTTCATCAGTGTCTTGTGTGTGTGCAGTGGTCTTCATCAGTGTCGTCTGTGTGCAGTGGTCTTCATCAGTGTCTTGTGTGTGTGTGCAGTGGTCTTCATCAGTGTCTTGTGTGTGCAGTGGTCTTCATCAGTGTCGTGTGTGTGTGCAGTGGTCTTCATCAGTGTCGTGTGTGCAGTGGTCTTCATCAGTGTCTTGTGTGTGTGCAGTGGTCTTCATCAGTGTCTTCTGTGTGTGCAGTGGTCTTCATCAGTGTCTTGTGTGCAGTGGTCTTCATCAGTGTCGTGTGTGTGCAGTGGTCTTCATCAGTGTCTTGTGTGTGTGTGCAGTGGTCTTCATCAGTGTCTTGTGTGTGCAGTGGTCTTCATCAGTGTCTTGTGTGTGTGCAGTGGTCTTCATCAGTGTCTTGTGTGTGTGCAGTGGTCTTCATCAGTGTCGTCTGTGTGCAGTGGTCTTCATCAGTGTCTTGTGTGTGTGTGCAGTGGTCTTCATCAGTGTCTTGTGTGTGCAGTGGTCTTCATCAGTGTCTTGTGTGTGTGTGCAGTGGTCTTCATCAATGTCTTGTGTGTGCAGTGGTCTTCAACAGTGTCATGTGTGTGTGCAGTGGTCTTCATCAGTGTCGTGTGTGTGTGTGCAGTGGTCTTCATCAGTGTCTTGTGTGTGTGCAGTGGTCTTCATCAGTGTCTTGTGTGTGTGCAGTGGTCTGATCGGACGCTCTTGGGCCCTCGTCTTCATCAGTGGAGGCATCTCGGTGAAGATCTATGATAAGCAGCCGGGGATGGCCTCCAGCGCCCTCAGCTCCATCAGGTGCCCTCTCACTGACACAGCAGCAGCAGCGTTTTACTGCTACTTGAGTAAGATTTCGACTTTGACTTAGACAAACAAACAATACCCATGAGGGAAATGATTTGGACACAGCAGCTCATACATCAAAATATATTGATGAACAAAGAGAAAAATATATAAATAGTAATGCATTTTAAATAGAATATAAGTCGCAGCTCCACTGGTGTCCTCTTCCTCCTGAAGTCAGTCACCAGTTTCTTGGTCTTGTCAGCATTCAGGAGCAGAGCCTGGGAACACTCCACCAAATTTGTGATCATTGTCCTGTATTCCAGCTCCTGTCCCTCTTTGATACATCCTACCACCACAGAGTCATTAGAGAACTTCTGCAGATGGCAGGGCCCGGAGCTGAACTAAAGATCAGAGGTCTACAGAATGAACAGAAACAGAGACAGGACTGTACCCTGGGGGACTCCTACATTACTGACCACAGTATCAGACAAGGTGCTCTCCAGTTAGACGTACTGAGGCCTGACAGGTAGTCAGTAATCCAGGAGACACTGGAGGAGCTGACACTCATCCTGAGCAGCTTCTCACTCACTTCTAACACTATCCAGGTGAGAGTGAGTCTGCTGCAGAAGACAGAATTTCTTGAACTAACAGTGCTTGAGTAAAGCTGTGCTTCCTTTTCCCACGTACGTCTAAAGTGAGAAAAGCTTTGTGTCAAAATGAAATCTGAACATCTGTGTTTCTTGTAGAGCACCTTCAGATATGATTTAGTTTGTCTCATTTTTGTGTCTTTTCTTTGGAAATATCAGATTTTATGTTAGTCTTACTGCTTACTTCAAATTACTGTTCAAGTAACTCTTACTTAAAGAGTACTTTTCCCAAATACTATTCTGATCCTACTTGAGTCATTTCTTGGATCAATACTTTGAGCATTGAGTAATATTATTTTGAAGTAATGGTATTCTTACTTGAGTAAAATCTTTGGCTACTGTATCACATCTGTGAATAAAAGTAAATTAAACTCTGTTACAGTCCCTGAACACGGTTACAGTCACATGACTGATTAGATAAATGACTTTCACAACTGCTTTTGTAAAACTCTTAAGAACATGTGCTTTCTGCATCTGAGGCTTAGGAAGAAGTGGATTATTTTTATGAGGATGGATGGTCTTGTCTCTTACACAGTATTTCCACAGTAATGCACTAGTTCAAAATGCAGTTCTCCACTCCCTTCAATTCATTCATCCATCTTCTCCGCTTAATCCGCCTGGGTCACGGGGGCAGCTGTTCGCTGCCCAGTCCACTGTGCACCTGACCCCCCCTATGAGCCCCTCTGTGAGTGGAGCCCACAGGAGGGTGGGCATCATGGTCCTTGATGTTAGTTCAGGTTCTGCATGTTTTGAGTTGATGGGGGAAACCGGAGCCCAGAGGAAACCCATCCAGACATGAGGAGAACATGCAAACTCCACACAGAAAGGCCCGGGCAACCCAGGGATCGAACCCGCCACCTTCTTGCTGTGAGGCATGAGTGTTGCCACTCAGATATTCGTCTAACAGAAACTCCAAGTGCAAAAAGCTGACAATCCCCAGGCCGTTGTTTGGGAGTTAGCTTTGCCTGACTCTAAACACGGGTGTTAAATATTAGCCAATGACTTGCAGACTTGTTCTGTGGAAAGCAGTGACCCGGAGACTAGCCCTGTCCTGGGGTTGGCCATAACCTGACCACTACACACTCACTGCTGAGACATGAAAAGCCTTTAAACAGACTTTAAACTGCACTCTTAGTGTGTGGACAGGTCAGGCCTCATGTGAAAGCTCAGAACCTCCAGAACTCATGACTGATGCAGATGCTGGAGTTTTGGGAGTGACTGTTCAAATCAGAGACATTTTAGGTTTACTGGATTTCAGCATTGAAACTGGCAACCCAAATGAGAGACTCATTTGAGGCTCATTTTGCTTTTTGACTGGAGAATCATCTTGAGAACCAAAACATCAACCACCATTATGTCCAGTGTTTTTGTAATTAAGAATAAATCAGCATGAGCTGTTGCATTTCTCTGTGGATATAGAGGGGTAGACTTTGATTTGTTGCACAGTGCTTGGCTTGTGTGTCTCTTGTAGGAGGGGCATTTCTGAGGCATCACGAGCCCATCCCGGTTGATGGAACAAAGCTTTAGAGAAGATGAAGGGCTTCTGCCACTGTATTATAGGATTATTGTGATGGTCATGGGTTTCACTCACAGAGTCCAAAGCGGACAGTGGAAAGGCTACACATTTGTGGTCATACCGGCTTGTCAAAGCCTGATCTCGTCAGATCTCAGAAGCTCAGCAGGGCCTGGTTAGTACTTGGATGGGAGACACTGGGAATTCCAGGTGCCACAGGGGGGCGCTAGTGGCAAAAACTGTCGTAGTGTCCTTAGGCAAGACACATCACCCACATTGCCTAGTATGAAAGTGGTGTGTGTGTGTGAGTGGTGGTGGTGGTCGGAGGGGCCGATGGGGCAGATTGGAGCCTCGCATCCATCAGTCTGCCCCAGGGCAGCTGTGGCTACAATAGTAGTTTAGCACCATCGGGTCTGGAGTGAATGAATAATGCTCTGTAAAGCGTCTTTGAGTGTCCAGAAAAGCGCTGTATAAAATGCATTATTATTATTATTATTACATGGAAAGACCATCACAGGTGTTTTCAACATTGGATTTGGAAAATCTGACCAAGCCTTCTGCAAAAGGTGGCTTGATGATGACTCTGTGGTGGTAGGATGTATCAGAGAGGGACAGGAGCTGGAATACAGGACAATGATCACAAATTTGGTGGAGTGTTCCCAGGCTCTGCTCCTGAACGCTGAGAAGACCAAGAAACTGGTGACTGACTTCAGGAGGAAGAGGACACCAGTGGAGCCCATCACCATCCAGGACCCTGATGTGGAAATAGTAACTGCTACAAGAGCCTTGGCGTCCATGTGAACAACAGACTGGACTGGAGGGACAACAGTGATGCTGTGTTCAAGAAGAACATGAGGAGACTCTACTTCCTGAGAAAGCTCAGGTCTTTCACTGTGTGCAGCAGGTCACTGGAGATCTTCTCCCAGTCTGTCCAATCACTGGACAAACTGCTCTCCATCATGGACACTCCTGCTCCCCCACTGCACCAGACTATAGAGGGACAGATAATACTCCCTACAACTGTACAACAACTCACCCTTATGTAACAGATAACCCCATGTCCTGATAATCATCATATCTTTGCACTGTTTTTCCTTACGTCTCTTGCTATTTCTGCTACTTCTTTAGAATATATTTTACCTTTTCTCTTTGTTATTAGATTATACTATGAGCTACTGTGGCCAAATGATTTTCCTTATGGATCAGTACAGTTTGTCTACGTCTAAGTCTACGTTGAGGAATTCTGTATTGACATACTAGTTTACCTACCCAAAACCTTTACTCAAGTAAGAGTACTGTTACTTCAATAAAAATATTACTTCAATAATAATATGTATTATGACAACACTCTACTGCCATACTAGACGACGTGGATGAAGTGTCTTGCCTAAGGACACAACAGCAATATTTCCCACTGTCACCCCACTGTGTCACGTGCTATTCCCAGCAGTCTCCTATTCGAGATATTTGCCCCTTTTGTATTTCCATTTCGTGATCTTCTGCCTAAAGTGCTGTAAAGATAGTTAGCTGTGGCTTTAGCACACTAGGCTTGTGTACAGGATGTGCTCAGGCTACTAGTTGTTCACAGAGGTGGTTTGGTTTAGAATGTGACTGTGGCTTCTCTAACGAGGTTTAATGTGTTTAACCACTACCAAGAAAGAACCCTGTGGTCTTCAGGAGCCTGTCCCTTTATTGCCCATATTTTTGAGCCGCTATGTATTTTCCTTAAATTATGTCATTTAAATTTACTACAAACTCACCCACAGCCCTTTTTACAACAAACCCATAAGGCAGGGGTCTCCAGCCTTTTTCCTCTGGTGAACTCCCTTTACAAAACGACAGTGCCACAGAGCTACTCTTATCCATCACAAGAAATTGAGTAAAATAAGAGCTATGGCCAATATTCATTTATTAGGGTACAAAGTCAGGCATCAGAAAGAGACATTTACAATGATAATAGATGATATAATAAATTACATTTAGTTATTCAGGACAATACATAGGATTGAAAACCCCCTTGGTGAGCTACTTGGAAGAAGGTGAAGAGCGACTGTAGCTCCCAAGGAGCAGGCTGGAGACCCCTGCTGTATGGGAACTGTGTAGTCACATTTAGAGCAGTTTTCTCCTCTTATTCAAGTGTCAAAATAAAGCTTTGTGTGTGTTTTTAGGCAGCATATTGAAACCAAGTATAGGCCTGTGCTAAAAAGGCTAAATCACTGCCGGCTGCCAACCGATATATCAGCCAACCGATATATCGGTCTATCTCTTGTGTGTTTATAGCACACATTGACTATTGTTAAGGTTAGGATCTGTCTCCAGGAAATGAATTCAAGTTTGTGGCCAGTTTCTTGTCAAAGTCTGATCAGATCTCTTTTGCTAAACTGGAGTCTGTTTGTATTTAGAAGAGAGACTCCTGGGAACTCCAGATGCCACAGAGGGCACCAGTGACAAAAACTGATATTGTGTCCTCACGCAAGGCCCTTCAACCACATGGCCTAGTATGAATGTGGTGTATACGTGAGTCAATGGTGCAGATTGGAGCCTCTCTTCTGTCAGTCTGCCCCAGGGCAGCTGTGGCTGCAGTAGTATCTTATCACCACTGAGTGTGGAGTGAATGAAGGATAAAGTATTGTAATAAGTGTGTTAAAGTGCTGTACCAGACCCTTGTAGTATTCTTCTTACTGTCATGTTCCACATGGACAGGCAACAGGTGTCAGAGCTGGAGCAGAAGGACATGCTCCGTGGAGAGATGAGTGCGTCTCAGCAGCTCTCTCTGCTCAGCGCCTGTGATGACCTGAAGACTGCAGTAGAGGGCGCCTCCTTCATCCAGGTGAGGCTCATCTTCACACTCAGGAACCCACATGGGTTCTGGTCTAAGGGCCTTTCCCTTCGCCCTAACCCTCACTTTTGCACCTTCCTATGAAGGGGGTCTGTCTGAACTAATGAAGCACTGAGGGAGAGGGGCTGCTAAGGCCCTTCACCATGAAGGAGTGGCCCCTAAACAGGTGTGCGTAACACTGGAGAGCAGCCCCACTGAAACATGCACCATACAAATTTAGGTTTATGTAGAAATGTAAAGGTCGTAATTTAGTCATTTGTAAGGTCATCGAAGCATTTACACATTAAAGACAAAATGCTGCTGAAATTAAATCATGCTTTTATTTGGGCAATAAACAGTTTTACTTTCTTTTACTCACTGGTAAGATGATGAAATAAGGCTGACCTGGATCTGTACTATGAAGTGTCTAAGACAGTGGTTCTTAACCTTGTTGGAGGCACTGAACCCCACTAGTTTCATATGCACATTCACCGAACCCTTCTTAATTGGAAAAATAAAATGTTTTTTCAAATTCAAAACATAGGTATATATATTTTATTGGTGCACATATGTGAATCCATATTGCACATATTCATCCGACCACTTTCTTTTTTTGCTCGACATAGTTAGTATGAAGGGAAAATATGAAGAAAGAAGTTGCACGACACCATCACGACAGTCCAAGACTATTGCGCTCACAAATTTTCCTGCAGCCAATAACAGCCAAACGGGGCGAGTCATCACCAGTCATATGAGTTGGATGTGTGTCTGACCCTGAATCCCTGAGACTGACTCACCAAACCCCTGGAGTTCGATCGAACCCAGATTAAGAACCACTGGTCTAAGACACAGCATGAAAATGAGTGATTATAAAACTTAATATTAGTGACAGTCGTGCCTCATTTGTTCAAGTCTCACTGGTGAAGATTTGGAGCATATGCTGGGAGAGAGTTTTACAGTAGGCTAACTGACATCCATCCATCCATCCATCTTCTTCTGCTTATCCGGGGCCGGGTCGCGGGGGCAGCAGTCTAAGCAGGGGCTCCCAAGCTCCCCCTCTCCCCAGCCACTTCCTCCAGCTCCTCCGGACGGACCCCGAGGTGTTCCCAAGCCAGCCGAGAGACATAGTCCTACGGGTGGGACATGCCCAGAACACCTCCCGAGGGAGGCGTCCAGGAGGCATCCGGACCAGATGCCCGAGCCACCTCAGCTGCTCCTCTCGATGTGGAGGAGCAGCGACTCTACTCCGAGCTCCTCCTGTGTGACCGAGCTCCTCACCCTATCTCTAAGGGAGTGCCCGACCACTCTGCGAAGGAAACTCATTTCGGCCGCTTGTATCCGCGATCTCGTTCTTTCGGTCATTACCCAGAGCTCATGACCATAGGTGAGGGGAGGAACATAGATTGACGGGTAAATTGCCTCTTCACCACAACGGTCCGATACAGCGACCGCATCACTGCCGACGCTGCACCGATCCACCTGTCAATCTCACGCTCCATCCTCCCCTCACTGTGAACAAGACCCCGAGATACTTGAACTCCTCCACTTGAGGCAGAGACTCCCCACCCACCCGGAGAGGGCAATCCACCTTTTTCCCGTCGAGAACCATGGCCTCGGATTTGGAACAGCTGATCCTCATCCCTGCCGCTTCACACTCGGCTGCAAACCGCCCCAGTGCTGCAGGTCCTGGTTTGATGAAGCCAACAGGACAACATCATCCGCAAAAAGCAGAGATGAGATCCTGTGGTCCCCGAACTGGACCCCCTCCGGCCCCTAACTGCGCCTAGAAATTCTGTCCATAAATACAATGAACAGAACCGGTGACAGAGGGCAGCCATGACGGAGTCCAACATGCACCGGGAACAGGTCTGACTTACTGCCGGCAATGCGAACACGGCTCCTGCTCCAGTCATACAGGGACTGGACAGCCCTTAGCAAAGGGCCCCGGACCCCATACTCCTGGAGCACCCCCCACAGGGCACCACGAGGGACACAGTCGAATGCCTTCTCCAGGTCCACAAAGCACATGTGGACTGGTTGGGCAAACTCCCATGAACCCTTGAGCACCCGATGGAGGGTGTAGAGTTGGTCAAGTGTTCCACGGCCAGGCCGAAAACCACACTGCTCCTCTTGAATCCGAGGTTCGACTATTGGCCGAACTCTCCTCTCCAGTACCCTGGCATAGACTTTACCGGGGAGGCTGAGGAGTGTGATTCCCCTGTAGTTGGAACACACCCTCTGGTCCCCCTTCTTATACACTCGGGTGAAGAGAGGGGCAGAGCTGTCAACTGATCACCACCTGGTGGTGACTTGGGTCCGCTGGCGGAGGAGGAAGCCGGAAAGACCTGGCAGGCCCAAGTGTATCGTGAGGGTCTGTTGGGAACGTCTGGTGGAACCTTCTGTCGGTGCGGCCTTCAACTCACACCTCTGGGAGAGCTTCTCCCGGATCCCGGGGGAGGCTGGGGACATGGAGCTCGAGTGGGCTTCGTTCTCGGCCTCCATTTTTGATGCGGCTGCTTGTAGCTGTGGCCGTAAGGTCTGTGGTGCCTGTCGCAACGGCAATCCCCGAACCCGGTGGTGGACACCGGAAGTAAGGGATGCCGTCAACCTGAATAAGGAGTCCTACCGGGCCTTGCTGGCTCAGGGGACTCCTGAGGCAGCTGACGGGCACCAGTCCGGGCAGTTGCAGAGGCAAAAACTCTGGTTTGGGAGGAGTTCGGGGAGGCCATGGAGGAGGACTATCGGACGGCCCCAAGGAAATTCTGGCAAACCGTCCGGCGCCTCAGGAGGGGAAAGCAGTTCTTCACCAACACTGTTTACAGTGCGGGGGGAGAGCTGCTGACCTCGACTGGGGATGTTGCCGGGCAGTGGAAGGAAAACGTTGGGGATCTCCTCAATCCCACCGTCACGTCCTCCGAAGAGGAGGCTGAGACTGTGGACCCAGAGGCGGACTCGTCCATCACCTTGGCCGAAGTCAGGCGGACTTGTCCATCACCCTGGCCGAAGTCACTGAGGTGGTCGGAAAGCTCCTTGGTGGCAAGGCTCCGGGGGTGGATGAGATCCGTCCTGAGTACCTTAAGTCTCTGGGTGTTGTGGGGCTGTCTTGGCTGACACGTCTCTGCAACATCGCATGGCGGTCGGGAGCAGTACCTTTGGACTGGCAGACCGGGGTGGTGGTCCCTCTGTATAAGAAGGCTAACTGACAGTTAGTGTGAAACGAAATATTCAGGAGACTTTATATTTTATTTTAACACTGTCTAAATATTTTCCCACACACATACTAAACATAAGATGGTGTTATAATACACCATTGAATGCTGGATACTATACTGGAGTGAGTGAAGTGTGTTTGAAAGCAGAGTGCATACAGTATGTGGTGATGGAGGGACCCCCAAAGGTGAGGGGCACAGCAGGTGTAGTGTGAGGGGCGAGGGAAAGGGAGGAGTCTGAGTACTCTGCTGTAATCTGCTGTTATGGACATTGATTATTTAAAAATTTCCATAACACTGCTCACACTGGACAAATTAACCACTAAAGGTGTAAGAGGAGCAGTGAGCTGAAAGACCTGAGCCGTCCTCACACTTTTCCCATGATCCCTTGATCACCGTAAAACAATTCACTCTTGAACCCACTAATCTCACAACTGGTTCACCATAACAGTCATGCACAAGATTACTGTGAGTATTCTCTCAATAACTGAGAAGAGCAAGACCACTTCAGTGTGAACAGAAACGTCTCAGCTTGTGGTTCAGTCAGCCATTCCTGTTTCAAAATGTACTGGTTTTTCAGTTTCACCGGGACAGCCTTTTAGTGAGCTACTGCGGTAATGGTGACCCATGTCCAAAGTGGGTTTGGGCCTGGAGGATTCTGGTGAACTCTGTGCATGTTTTAGGTTGATGTGGATAAATGTAGAGAGACAGACGGACAGAGCAGAGGGACAGGACAGAGGGACAGGACAGAGGGACAGGGCAGAGGACAGAGGGACAGAGGGACAGGACAGAGGACAGAGGGACAGAGGACAGGACAGAGGACAGAGGGACAGAGGACAGGACAGGACAGAGGGACAGGACAGAGGGACAGGACAGAGGACAGAGGGACAGACGGACAGGACAGAGGGACAGAGGGACAGGACAGAGGCCAGAGGGACAGGACAGAGGGACAGGACAGAGGACAGGACAGAGGACAGAGGGACAGGACAGGGGACAGAGGGACAGGACAGAGGACAGAGGGACAGGACAGAGGGAAAGGACAGAGGGACAGAGGACAGAGGGACAGGACAGAGGGACAGGGCAGAGGGACAGGGACAGGACAGAGGACAGAGGGACAGGACAGAGGACAGAGGGACAGAGGACAGGACAGAGGACAGAGGGACAGGACAGAGGGACAGGACAGAGGGACAGGACAGAGGACAGAGGGACAGGACAGAGGACAGAGGGACAGGACAGAGGGACAGGACAGAAGACAGAGGGACAGGACAGAAGACAGAGGGACAGGACAGAGGGACAGGACAGAGGGACAGGACAGAAGACAGAGGGACAGGACAGAGGGACAGGACAGAGGGACAGGACAGAAGACAGAGGGACAGGACAGAAGACAGGGACAGGACAGAAGACAGAGGGACAGGACAGAAGACAGAGGGACAGGACAGAGGGACAGGAGAGAGGGACAGGAGAGAGGGACAGGACAGAGGGACAGGACAGAGGGACAGGACAGAGGAGCATCTCCAGTGTAAATAATCAAGAATATAAAGAAGAAACATACATTAAAAGAGTGTCCAGACTTTGGACTGGTTGTGGTGGCAGAAGTGCATGTTTGGGGCTTAGCAGAAGTGCATGTTTGGGGCTTAGCATTGGCTGTGATTATATACCCAAAAAATCCCTCATCTCTAGTTCTGACCCACCTGCTGGTCTCTGTGTGACGACACTGTGCACACAGGCCTGCTCCAGAGCCACAAATGATTGACTTTTTAGATGAACTTTTATTATGGGCTGGATTGCCTTTGCATGCTTTCCCTGCTGGATCACTGACCCCTCTCTCTGTGCAGGAGTGTGTGTTTGAGGACCTGGAGGTCAAACAGAATGTCTTCCTGGACATCGAAGGCCTTGTAGGAAGTGATGTCATCCTGAGCAGCTCCACTTCCTGTCTGATGCCCAGCCTGGTCTTCTCCAAAGTGCAGCAGCAGAGCCGCTGCCTGGTGGCTCATCCGGTTTGTCTTCAGTTCACACTGATCAATACTTATACAGACAATTTTTTTTTACTATTGCATTGGTATATTGGAAAACCTCAAATAATGTAGGTTATAAGATCCTGGTACTGATATATAAACGTTCTGTGAGTTAAATCAGACCCATTCTGCAAAATCAACTTTTCAGAACTTTTAATCATCATGACTATTTGGGAAACGGCCGCCCCGGATAGAGAGGCGTGTTCAGCAGTACAGATCCTACTGAAATAGTTACACACATGTAAATCAGAAGCATTGAAGCTTATTAGTGAAAAAGGATGTCACTAGCTGATGTCATCAACATTTCCTGGAGGTGTGATGCTAACTGTAGGCTCTGCTCTGCCTGGACCTTTTCTTAGACTTTAATCTGAGTTTTATGTTAACACAATCTGATCACAAACAACTAAAACAGCTAACTTTGCTGGAACTACAACGGGTGAGCCCCGTGAGTTTTTCAGTTAGTCACTTTCACTTTTCTGCTGAAAATCAAACTGCTAAACCGGACCATTAAAGCTTGTGTAGATCACAGGCTCCTGAAAATGTGTTCTTGTTGCTTTTTGACAGTATTTGTTATTGTGTCACCATGAACATTCTGCCATAGACATACATATAGAACCCACCCAGTGTGATGTCAGAGTATTAGTTGTGAGAAGAGGTTGACGTGCGTGGAATGAAAGGACGTGTTTGTGCCCTGTGTCCCAGGTGAACCCTCCGTACCTGGTGAGGCTGGTGGAGCTGGTCCCTCACCCTCTGACCTCCCCGTCTGTGATGGACACGGCCCAGGCCCTTATGAGCCAGGTAATGCCACTCCCTATGGACCGATCTGAGCCATGAGCGTTAGTTTAGATACTCGTTAGCCATGAGCATCTTCCATTTTATTTAGTCAGAGACTTTCATGTACTAACCCTGATGCTAAACAGGCCAATTATGTGCTCCTGTCTGCTCCTGTCTGCTCCTGTCTGCTCCTGTCTGCTCCTGTCTGCTCCTGCCTGCTCCTGCCTGCTCCTGCCTGCTCCTGCCTGCTCCTGTCTGCTCCTGTCTCCTCCTGTCTCCTCCTGTCTCCTCCTGTCTCCTCCTGTCTGCTCCTGTCTGCTCCTGTCTCCTCCTGTCTCCTCCTGTCTCCTCCTGTCTGCTCCTGTCTGCTCCTGTCTGCTCCTGTCTGCTCCTGTCTGCTCCTGTCTGCTCCTGTCTGCTCCTGTCTCCTCCTGTCTCCTCCTGTCTGCTCCTGTCTCCTCCTGTCTCCTCCTGTCTGCTCCTGTCTGCTCCTGTCTCCTCCTGTCTCCTCCTGTCTGCTCCTGTCTGCTCCTGTCTGCTCCTGTCTGAGTGTGTGTTGTGTTGCAGGTGGGCCAGGTGCCGGTACGGTTGAGCCGGGAGTTGGATGGTTTTGCCCTGAACAGGATCCAAATGGCGGTGATTGCAGAGTCCTGGAGGCTGGTGCAGGTCAGACCCACTCACCTATATCTGCCTTCGGGCCCGTATTACACCGTTGTCTGATCTATGTTAGAATGTGGTTTCCTCATCACAAACAAACAGGGAGTTTGGATTTTGTTTGTTTCACACACGTCTAACACAAATCCTGGGTAGATCATTTAAGACCTGGAACTGCCAATTGGTCCACAAGAGAAGTTATTTGGACACAGTACCTCACACATCACAATATATTATAATTACAAAGAGAAAACATATAAGTGGTAATAATAAATTGTTTATAAGTAGCAAAAATAGCTAGAAACTGGTGTTAGATAAGGCATAATTATATACATGAATATGTACAGTAAAATAAGATATAGAAATATGTGAATACAAGTATATCCATTCACGCACAAGCCTTAGAGAGTGGCAGCTTTTCTTTTTCACTGGTCACTATTTTCTTGAGTCTTTGGCCCAGGAATCCAGACGGCCTATTGTGTATTCCAGAGAGCATCTCCTTTCACCGTCCCCAGTGCTGTTTAGAGTTAAGCCTGACAGTCCTGTGGAACTATGGAGGATGTCACGCTAGAGTGAAAGTGAAACAGCAAAGAAGGAAATTCAAGTTCCGTCAATCAGGACATAAGGTCACTGAGAAATAAGATGGATGAACTGTGTGCGCTTGTTCGGACCCTGAGAGTACACGGTCAGCAGTATCATGTGCTTCACAGAGACCTGCAGTTGTTGTACAGTTGTAGGGAGTATTATCTGTCCCTTCTGTAGGAAATTAAACGTTAATCCTAAACTTCATGGACACATCACTATTAGGACACATGACGGCCAGCGGCAGACAGAATGAGCAGGAGGGAGGCCTGATGTAACCAGAGGCCCCACAGCTCTTCTGCAGGCTGGACCTCCTCCTCAGTGAGTCTGGACCTCCTCCTCAGTGAGTCTGGACCTCCTCCTCAGTGAGTCTGGACCTCCTCCTCAGTGAGTCTGGACCTCCTCCTCAGGGAGTCTGGACCTCCTTCTCAGTGAGTCTGGACCTCCTCCTCAGTGAGTTTGGACCTCCTCCTCAGTGGGTCTAGACCTCCTCCTCAGTGAGCCTGGACCTCCTCCTCAGTGAGTCTAGACCTCCTCCTCAGTGAGTCTGGACCTCCTTCTCAGTGAGTCTGGACCTCCTGCTCAGTGGGTCTGGACCTCCTTCTCAGTGAGTCTGGACCTCCTTCTCAGTGGGTCTAGACCTCCTCCTCAGTGAGTCTAGACCTCCTTCTCAGTGGGTCTAGACCTCCTTCTCAGTGAGTCTGGACCTCCTGCTCAGTGGGTCTAGACCTCCTTCTCAGTGAGTCTGGACCTCCTGCTCAGTGAGTCTGGACCTCCTGCTCAGTGGGTCTGGACCTCCTCCTCAGTGGGTCTGGACCTCCTCCTCAGTGAGTCTGGACCTCCTCCTCAGTGAGTCTGGACCTCCTTCTCAGTGGGTCTGGACCTCCTCCTCAGTGAGTCTGGACCTCCTCCTCAGTGGGTCTGGACCTCCTCCTCAGTGAGTCTGGACCTCCTCCTCAGTGAGTCTGGACCTCCTCCTCAGTGGGTCTGGACCTCCTCCTCAGTGAGTCTGGACCTCCTCCTCAGTGATTTTGGACCTCCTCCTCAGTGGGTCTAGACCTCCTCCTCAGTGAGTCTGGACCTCCTCCTCAGTGAGTCTGGACCTCCTTCTCAGTGAGTCTGGACCTCCTTCTCAGTGGGTCTGGACCTCCTTCTCAGTGGGTCTGGACCTCCTTCTCAGTGAGTCTGGACCTCCTTCTCAGTGGGTCTGGACCTCCTCCTCAGTGAGTTTGGACCTCCTCCTCAGTGGGTCTAGACCTCCTTCTCAGTGAGTCTGGACCTCCTGCTCAGTGGGTCTGGACCTCCTTCTCAGTGAGTCTGGACCTCCTTCTCAGTGGGTCTAGACCTCCTCCTCAGTGGGTCTGGACCTCCTCCTCAGTGAGTCTGGACCTCCTTCTCAGTGGGTCTAGACCTCCTCCTCAGTGAGTCTGGACCTCCTTCTCAGTGGGTCTAGACCTCCTCCTCAGTGGGTCTAGACCTCCTCCTCAGTAGTTCTGGACATGGACAGTGGAGACATGACCCAGTGCACTTGTGCCTCTCAGTCTGATGTGCCTCGTGTCTTCTGGAGGAGGAAGAACAGAATGGACCTTACGTCTGATTGGTTCAGAGTCCTGTCCTGCAGAGTGAAAACCTGTAATAACACACATGAAGAAAACTACCAAACTATTAGAGGAAAATGAAGTTCACAGAGCCTGTACACTCACATCAGCGGTTTATATAAATCCAAACAGCTACAGCAACATTTGAGAAATGTGTATTTTCACAATTGATATAATGATTTCAAGATGAGCCTGATTCATTTGTAGCCCTTATTATTACTGGAGTTTTCAGTGCCACATGCCCTACACCTAATCAGGGGCAGGAGTCTGGGTCAGCACCTCCAGCTCAGTGTTAGCTTTACAAACATGCCTTGACTGTAAAAAGCAGATATGTATAGATGTATTTCCAGAATAAAATGCATGAGTTAGAGGCCTGCATTATGTGATTTACAAGTAAATATCAGCTTTGTGTCTTGAATGTCTTGAATGCCTGAAATAATGTGTGTTTTTACCTCACCTCTGAGCTACACTGGTGTAGTGTTTAGTTCCATGTCCACGAAAATGTGGTGTTTCCTCCTTGTAGCTTCATTAATCACTCGATGGGCTTCTTTTCCCCCAACAGTAAAAACATTATTAGTGTTTGATGGAAATCTGTCCAAATATGAAAGTTTGAGCTGACTTTTCATCGCGTTAGCTGTAGATTACTAGGCTCAACAATGCGACTGACTACACCTGCTCCATCTTCAGAAGCCCCAGTCTGTGGTCTTAAAGCAGTCCTGAAGGACATGGCCGGCTTCTTGACTCCACTTCCTGACAGTGCTAGTGGTGACAGGCTGCCTCTTCACTGCATTGACAAACTGAGATGTTCACAGGACACACTTTCAATCCTATTTTTTTCCTATCATGAATTATTTTTAAACCTGCCTGTGCAATTCAGTTTCAGAAAGACCAGACCTATTTTCCTGTGAAACCATTGAACAATGGAGAAGATTATTTTGAGTTTGGCCTTATCTTTTATGTGCAACTCTGCAAAATCCAGAGGAGAGTGCAAACTCCTCCATGTGGAAGTGTTACTCTCAGCAGGTCCTATCCTCAGTGTGTCCATGTAAAGTGTCTTATCATGAGACAATGTGTCTGTCACTGCCGTCACACTCAAATGTCCTTCTCCATGCTGGAATCAAACCATCAGCTGACCACATGACCACATGGCTGTCACCTGACCACACAGTCCCACACTGTCCCACACAGTCCCACACTGTCCCACACAGTCCCACACTGTCCCACACAGTCCCACACAGTCCCACACAGTCCCACACTGTCCCACACAGTCCCACACAGTCCCACACAGTCCCACACAGTCCCACACAGTCCCACACTGTCCCACACAGTCCCACACTGTCCCACACAGTCCCACACAGTCCCACACAGTCCCACACAGTCCCACACTGTCCCACACAGTCCCACACAGTCCCACACTGTCCCACACTGTCCCACACTGTCCCACACAGTCCCACACTGTCCCACACTGTCCCACACTGTCCCACACAGTCCCACACTGTCCCACACTGTCCCACACTGTCCCACACTGTCCCACACAGTCCCACACAGTCCCACACTGTCCCACACAGTCCCACACTGTCCCACACAGTCCCACACAGTCCCACACAGTCCCACACAGTCCCACACAGTCCCACACTGTCCCACACAGTCCCACACAGTCCCACACTGTCCCACACTGTCCCACACTGTCCCACACAGTCCCACACTGTCCCACACTGTCCCACACTGTCCCACACTGTCCCACACAGTCCCACACTGTCCCACACTGTCCCACACAGTCCCACACTGTCCCACACAGTCCCACACAGTCCCACACAGTCCCACACAGTCCCACACTGTCCCACACTGTCCCACACAGTCCCACACAGTCCCACACAGTCCCACACAGTCCCACACAGTCCCACACTGTCCCACACTGTCCCACACAGTCCCACACAGTCCCACACAGTCCCACACAGTCCCACACAGTCCCACACTGTCCCACACTGTCCAACACTGTCCCACACAGTCCCACACAGTCCCACACAGTCCCACACTGTCCCACACTGTCCCACACTGTCCCACACAGTCCCACACTGTCCCACACTGTCCCACACAGTCCCACACTGTCCCACACAGTCCCACACAGTCCCACACAGTCCCACACAGTCCCACACAGTCCCACACTGTCCCACACTGTCCCACACAGTCCCACACAGTCCCACACAGTCCCACACAGTCCCACACAGTCCCACACTGTCCCACACTGTCCCACACAGTCCCACACAGTCCCACACAGTCCCACACTGTCCCACACTGTCCCACACTGTCCCACACAGTCCCACACAGTCCCACACAGTCCCACACTGTCCCACACAGTCCCACACAGTCCCACACAGTCCCACACTGTCCAACACTGTCCCACACAGTCCCACACAGTCCCACACTGTCCCACACAGTCCAACACTGTCCCACACAGTCCCACACAGTCCCACACTGTCCCACACTGTCCCACACTGTCCCACACTGTCCCACACTGTCCCACACTGTCCCACACAGTCCCACACAGTCCCACACAGTCCCTTCACACTAGAGCAGTGTTTCTCAAACTGTGGTGCATAAGCCACTGGTGCTACACAAGCTCCATGAGGTGGGACTTGGACATATGTTCTGTTTGTGCATTTGTCTCATTTAGAGATAATTGTATCCACTTTTTGGTCCCTCTTTGGATCATTTCTGCACAGGTAAGCCTCTTCACATGTGAGCCTATGCACATGTGACAGGTAAGCCTCTTCACATGTGAGCCTATGCACATGTGACAGGTAAGCCTCTTCACATGTGAGCCTATGCACATGTGACAGGTAAGGCTCTTCACATGTGAGCCTATGACAGGTGAGCCTCTGTATAGGTTTGCCAGTGTACTTGCCGATATCTGAGCACATTGTGAGTCATCAGAGGCCTGAAGCACATGTTTGTCAAACTCTTCAAATAACTTCAGTGTACTTGTGAGCCACAGCAGCTCTTATTTTTTCATTTCCTAACATCTCCCATCATTGACATTTGAGCACATTCCATTGTGGACGCACAGCAGTGGGTTCAGGAGTGGTTTTGGAAGCAGCCTCTTGATCAGATCTCTTAAAGATCTACTGAGGCCTAACACCAGAGTTCAGAGCAGCTGAATTCCTCACACATGAAGGCCTCTGCCCTGTCAGTGCCCAGACTCTGCAGCACTGGGCTCTGTGAGGAGGAGCACTGGTCTGGACTATTCTAGCTGTGATTTTCTGTCTCAGTCACGGTACAGGCTGTGAAGTGTCATGGTGCAGGCTGTGGAGAGGCTCATGTGATGCTCTGGAGCCTTTCACGTGGACAGAATGGTCACGCTGTGTCCAGGGCTCTGTCACGTTTACTGGATGTCAAAATCCTGGAGCTTTGGGTCAGACTGGAGTAGAGAGATGCCTCATCACAGCATGACAAAGCAGGAGGCCATAGTTCAGTGTTGAGACATTTAAGTCATCTTAAAAAAAAAAAAATTCATAATTGATTTTCTCAATGAGCTGCAATGCTGTAAGTGGTCTCTTCCTTCTCTTGTCAGTTTCACACAGTGCTGTAACTCAGGGACTGCATGTGCTCACAGTTTTGTGAGCGGCTCTATGTGAGGGTGGAGTTTTAGAGGTCCCAAACAGCCGGATGCAAAACCTTCCAATGGGGTCTGGCACGATTAAGACCTGGGACCGGCTCACAGGGGTGGGGCTTGATACACTCATTGGAGGACTAGCAGCACGGCAGTAGTGACATACACGTAAATAGTGTGAACCTCCTAACTGTTATTTCACAACAGCATGGGTGCTCACTTATCAGGACTGCGCTCTGCACAAACGCCACAAACATTGTTTTAACATAGTCCTACATGTGTCCTCAAGTATGAGGACACATAGTCCTACATGTGTCCTCAAGTATGAGGCTGAGGCTTTTACTGCTGACAGAAGAGTAGAGAACAGTACTGGGTGTATCTTTCCCATCGTGCATGTGCTCTCTGTGAGGGCTGCATGAATCAATACATTTTTGTCCTATATTTAGAATGAACCTTTGTAGGTTAATGAAGCGAAATTCCAGTGAGTCTTCATAGCAGCAGAGACGGCTCTAAACCTGTGGGGCTGGCTGCTTCTGCTCTGTCAACAGGTCCAACCAGAACAGCTGTCACTCACGTCTAGGGTTGTTACTGTTCAACCAGGACCTCATGTTTGGGGTTTATAACCTTCTTAATGTCTGATTATTAATCTGCTCAGGGACTGCGCAGAACCCTGTGGACAGGACTCAGACATAAGACAGGATGACTCAGTGATAGGGCATTAAGATAAAATGCTTCATTAGTCTTACCATGTCCTCGCTCTGAGGACATGGTAAGACACGGTGGTGCTTTGGGAGGTACACTCCACCATGAAAGGCCCAGCTGCAGTGGCAGAACGGGTCACAAGAATGCTCCTGAGGACACAGCATTTAGAGCAGCATCAGAGCCTACATCAGTGTAGATTCAGCCAGGCTAATGACGGCATCTATCAAACTGTAAAAATCTCTTTTCATACAAAAACATGTAACACACACTAATTTACAGTCATTACAAACAAGCCCACAGGCCCCTCCTCACTCACACATACACACAAGTGCACACAAGTACACACATACTCACACATACACAAGTACACACATACTCACACATACACACAAGTACACACATACTCACACACATACTCACACATACACATACACAAGTACACACATACTCACACATACACATACACAAGTACACACATACTCACACATACACACAAGTACACACATACTCACACATACACACAAGTACACACATACTCACACATACACACAAGTACACACATACTCACACATACACACAAGTACACACTTACTCACACATACACACAAGTACACACATACTCACACATACACACAAGTACACATACTCACACATACACATACACAAGTACACACACTCACACACACATACTCACACACACCTACTCACACATACACACAAGTACACACATACTCACACATACACACAAGTACACACATACTCACACATACACACAAGTACACACATACTCACACATACACACAAGTACACACATACTCACACATACACACAAGTACACACATACTCACACATACACACAAGTACACACATACTCACACATACACACAAGTACACACATACTCACACATACACACAAGTACACACATACTCACACACACATACTCACACATACACACAAGTACACACATACTCACACATACACACAAGTACACACATACTCACACATACACACAAGTACACACATACTCACACATACACACAAGTACACACATACTCACACATACACACAAGTACACACATACTCACACATACACACAAGTACACACATACTCACACATACACACAAGTACAGACATACTCTCACACACATACTCACACACACACACACACACACACACACACACACGTGTTACGTTTACACTGTTGTATGTTAAGCCCTGCTCATCGGTGGGTGTTTTCATGTGTTGTCCAACATGTTCCATGGGGCCATTCACTTCCATCCATTTCATGGAGAGCGATACTGCTCATTGTGCAGTACCTGGCAGCCCTGAGCCAGTGAAAGGGCAGTGGCCTTCTCCATGACAGTGGACCCTTTTATGTAACAGAATGGGGCTGACCGAGGGCCACTGTGAAACCCAGAGCCTGAGAACCTGCCTGGCCCCACAATGGCCCTCACACAAGTGCCCCAACAAAGACTGGACTGTGCCAGGACTACAGCTCAAAGCAGGACTACAGGACAGTCTGCCCCACTCACCCACCTGCCCCCTCCACACCCTGCCCCACTCACCCACCTGCCCCCTCCACACCCTGCCCCACTCACCCACCTGCCCCCTCCACACCCTGCCCCACTCACCCACCTGCCCCCTCCACACCCTGCCCCACTCACCCACCTGTCCCCTCCACACCCTGCCCCACTCACCCACCTGCCCCCTCCACACCCTGCCCCACTCACCTACCTGCCCCCTCCACACCCTGCCCCACTCACCCACCTGCCCCCTCCACACCCTGCCCCACTCACCCACCTGCCCCTCCACACCCTGCCCCACTCACCCACCTGCCCCCTCCACACCCTGCCATACTCACCCACCTGCCCCCTCCACACCCTGCCCCACTCACCTACCTGCCCCCTCCACACCCTGCCATACTAACCTACCTGCGCCCTCCACACCCTGCCCCACTCACCTACCTGCCCCCTCCACACCCTGCCCCCTCTACACCCTGCCCCACTCACCCACCTGCCCCCTCCACACCCTGCCATACTCACCTACCTGCCCCCTCCACACCCTGCCCCACTCACCCACCTGCCCCCTCCACACCCTGCCCCACTCACCCACCTGCCCCCTCCACACCCTGCCCCACTCACCCACCTGCCCCCTCCACACCCTGCCCCACTCACCCACCTGCCCCCTCCACACCCTGCCCCACTCACCCACCTGCCCCTCCACACCCTGCCCCACTCACTCACCTGCCCCTCCACACCCTGCCGTGCTCACCCACCTGTCCCTCCACACCCTGCCCCACTCACCCACCTGCCCCCTCCACACCCTGCCCCACTCACCCCCCTGCCCCCTCAACACCCTGCCCCACTCACCCACCTGCCCACTACACACCCTGCCCCACTCACCTACCTGCCCCCTCCACACCCTGCCCCACTCACCCACCTGCCCCTCCACACCCTGCCATACTTACCCACCTGCCCCTCCACACCCTGCCCCACTCACCTACCTGCCCCTCCACACCCTGCCATACTCACCTACCTGCCCACTCCACACCCTGCCCCACTCACCTACCTGCCCCCTCCACACCCTGCCCCCTCCACACCCTGCCCCCTCCACACCCTGCCCCACTCACCCACCTGCCCCCTCCACACCCTGCCATACTCACCTACCTGCCCCCTCCACACCCTGCCCCACTCACCCACCTGCCCCCTCCACACCCTGCCCCACTCACCCACCTGCCCCCTCCACACCCTGCCCCACTCACCCACCTGCCCCCTCCACACCCTGCCATACTTACCCACCTGCCCCCTCCACACCCTGCCCCACTCACCCACCTGCCCCCTCCACACCCTGCCCCACTCACTCACCTGCCCCCTCCACACCCTTCCGAACTGACCTACCTGGGGCCTCCTCACCCTGCCCCACTCACCCACCTGCCCCCTCCACACCCTGCCATACTTACCCACCTGCCCCCTCCACACCCTGCCCCACTCACCCACCTGCCCCCTCCACACCCTGCCCCACTCACCCACCTGCCCCCTCTCTCACCTTGCCCATGTCAAGCCTGAGTACAATATCAATATTCCACACTTGTTCATTTGGTGCGGAGCAGAGTCTCACACCAGAACACACTCAGACTTCTAAACCCGAGTCCAGAGCAGAGCTGAAAATCAGAATCAGAATTACTTTTATTCGTCCCAGAGGGGAAATTTCCTTTGTTACAGATGCAACCGACCAAGAGCATGTAGATCGAAACAAGTTACAAAAATAAGATAAGATAAAAACAATAAGATAAAAGATAAAATAGTTCTCTCTGGGAAATTATTTACATCAGTGACATAGCGACCATATACATGTGTGAGCAGGGAATAGGATAAAAAAGGATTGAGTAGTTTGTGATTTAAAGTGCAGCGTTCACCAGTTTGATGGCGACAGGCGGGAAAGATTTCCTGTGTCTCTCAGTGGAGCAGCAGCATCTATGGCTGAAACAGCTCCTCTGATTGGCCAGCACCTTGTGGAGGGGGAGGGAGAGTCCAGGATAGTCCAGATTTTGTCCAGTATTCTCCTGTCCAACACCACCGTCAGAGAGTCCAGCTCCTCCCCCACAACATGTCCAGCCTTCCTGATGATCTTATTGAGTCTATTAGTGTCCCTCAGGCGCAGACTGCTGCCCCAGCAGACTACAGCGTACATGATGGCACTGGCCTCCATAGACTCATAGAACATCCTGAGCATTGTCCTGCAGGTGTTAAAGGACCTCAGCCTCCTCAGGAAATAGAGGCGGCTCTGGCCCTTCTTGTAAACGGCGTCCACATTCCTGCTCCAGTCCAGTTTATTGTCCAAAATGTGTGACTTTGTGCTGTAGAGGAACCAGATCCTTATGATAGTGGGATGGAGAGGTAGAATAGGACAGAGAGGTGGAGTGGGATGGAGAGGTGGAGTGGGATGGAGAGGTGGAGTGGGATGGAGAGATGGAGTGGGATGTAGAGGTGGAGTGGGATGGAGAGGTGGAATAGGACGGAGAGGTGGGATGGAGAGGTGGAGTGGGATGGAGAGGTGGAGAGGGATGTAGAGGTGGAGTGGGATGGAGAGGTGGAGAGGGATGTAGAGGTGGAGTGGGATGGAGAGGTAGAATAGGACAGAGAGGTGGAGTGGGACGGAGAGGTGGAGTGGGATGGAGAGGTAGAATAGGACAGAGAGGTGGAGTGGGACGGAGAGGTGGAGTGGGATGTAGAGGTGGAGTGGGATGGAGGGGTGGAGGGTGTGGTGTGTTGCTGACGTGTGACTTTGTGCTGCAGGATGGTGTGATCTCGTTGAAGGACGTGGACCTGGTCATGTCGGAGGGCCTGGGCATGCGCTACGCTTTCATTGGTCCGATGGAAACCATGCACCTGAACGCACCTCAAGGTAACAGGACTGACGTGTCCACTGCAGTTACTCAACATCATTTTGATCTGCCTCAAGTGTATTGGGCATCAGTGCTGTCACAATACTAACTTTTCAAACTTGATTTCAATATTAAGGAATAGACTCGATACTCAATTCTTGTTCAGGCAATACATGTGACATATTCACAGTTTAAAAAAAAAATAGATGGATGTCATATTCATTCTGTACAAGTGGTGGTTTAACAAAGAAATACCTGTGTCAAATGTGTTTGGTTCTTTAAAAACAGCAAACAGCAGCATTATTGCATGTATCGTCATATCATGATAATATGGTATCGTGAGCCGTGTATTGTATTGAATCATGAGGGACTCTGTGATTCTCAGCTCTAGTTCTGATATAGCTCAAGATGTATTCTTTTCTAAAGATTCTAAAGATATTTAGGAAAGGGTAGTATTGGATTAGTATCTGATTTTCAATACTTTTGACAAACCTAGTTTTTACCGTAGTATAAAATGCAGACAGAGTAGGAGCAGACTCCAGGCTGGTGCAGTGCCTGGTCTCCCAGAGCCGCCTTACAGAACAGAGAGCCGATTCCCCAGCAGAGACATGGAGAATATCTAAGAGGGGTGTGAAAGCTGTGTCCCCCCTCTCTGTACACTCACACACTCAGCCCAACAAAGGCCGCTTTTGATGGGGGTCTGAATGAACGCAGTCACCGCGTAATCTACACCACAGACACTCCTGTAAGTGCACGCTGTAACCAACCCTCCTGTGGTGGCCTTACCTGGCTCCATCAGATACTGGCACTGCCCCGTCCTCCATGTTCACACAGCAGAACAACAGGGCACAGCCATGGCCGCTGTCCCTGTGCCAGGGCAGTACAGTGGGCCTAAAGGACAGCCCGCCGCTAAGGTTTCACCTTGGAACTCCACTTTCACCACGGAAGCCGGGAAAGTGGGCTAGGGGAGATAAAGATTTCTAAATTTTGCCAGATCGCATTTGGCCTTGTTCCTATTGTGGACATTTGTACCAAAAATGTAGACAATAGGATGCCAGTAAAGGTGACACACTTTTTCACAATTTTTAATCTTCTACATAAGAATGCGTAACTTTTGCAGAAACAGAAACTTGAACAATACAAAGAGAAGTATTCTTATTAATAATCTCTCCCAGTCTCCCTGTGCTTATGCTACACATATTAGAACATTAGAACAGTTCAAACTCTATATTCCATGGATGATGACTTTGTTCTCTTTGATACTTTATCTCTGTGTCCTTGCACAACGTGGAGCAAAAATTGCTTTTAGTCTTCATTTGGCACAGATCGACACGTTCACAGGGACAGTCTGGAGTTCTAATAGTTTTTCCTCGGGTCTGTGGAGTGGGTCAGACTGTTTTTAGCAGCAGGACGACTACGGCCATTGACCTGCACTAGCCTAACACCAGCAACCTCTGCAAATACAAGAACTGGAGGGAAGAGTTCAAAAAGTGTCTCTACACAAGTGTCTCCAACACTCTGTCCAAAATTCCAAACTGTCCCATTAACAATTTCAAAATTGTGAAAAAGTGTGCCACCTCTAAATGTGCAGCAGTTGACTCCATTTTTGGTGCAGATGATTCTAAGATCAATTGGAACAAGGCAAAAAGCGATCTGGCAAAATGTGGTGAAAGTGAATTTTAGGAACCACCCTAAAGTGAGCTTCCGGCCACTCCACTCCACAGCCAGAGAGCAACACAATCCTTCTGATCCACTACCAGTCTAAGGTTTGGACAGGCTTTTCATGTATGTTTCTTCTTTTTTTCCATGATCTCCATTGTAGATTCTCACTGAAGGCATCAAAACTCTGAAAGTCACATGTGGAATGTAGGAAAGAAAAGATTATTTGTTGTAGTTTTTTTTTTTAAATAGCCACTCTTTACTTGGAACTGTGGTTGGCACTTACAAGTAAACAAGTAAATATAAGCAGTAAAACATTAGTGTTTGATGGAAGTTTGAGCAGACTTTTCATCGTGTTAGCTGCAGTTTACTAGCCAAACTTTTACCTCAAACCTCTGAGGTTCATGCAGTTAAAAACAAACGTATTTGACAGTTGTGTAGGTTATATTAAGTAATAATATAAACATCACTGTAAAGTCTGGTGTGAAATACAATAAACTGCACATTGATGTACCGCGTTCAGCAATATTTATATTATTTCTAAACACAGTATATGAATAGAATAAATAAAAGCCACATTACTGTAACAATCATTTGTACCCGCTGTAGTTTATCACCAGTTGGTTGCTTTCTGTCTCTGTCCTATGTTGAACCTTTCTTTCCATCCGGTGTCTCTCTGCAGGTTTGGAGCATTTTCGTTGTGGTGACTCTTTATGCAGCATTTTTTGCTTGCAGGTGTTTTCTTGGTTTTCATCGTTTTGTGCTTTGCATTGCTTCTCTATTTGCGGTACATTTGATAGATTTGTCTCTGTTTCTTGCAGTGTGTTTTTTTCATTTGCATTTGTGAATTTGCATCATTTCTGTACTTGAAACTGTTTTCTTTAACTGAGAAGCATTGGGCTGCTGCAGTGCATTTGGCCCCTGGGGCCACCGTAAATTCTTCCACACAAACACAGAGCCTGTTTGACACATACACAAACTGACTAAAGGACACTAACACATGAACCCTGACAAAGCAGCTGTGAAGTGAAAAGCATTTCAGGGACGTCATCATGAAGCTCACTGAGAAGGACAAGGGCACTGTCAGCAAAGCAAAGGGTAGATTAGATACTTTAAGAAGTCTGAATCTAAAATATGAAAAAATATAAAACATGGTGTGGGAGTGATGCACTGGATCCAGCCTTAAAAAAACAGGTGCTCATCAGACCAGGGGCTTGGATTCTCGTAGACATAAAAGATGGATGGCAGACCAACTGTGACCACCAGTAAATACTCTACACATGTCATCCTTCTTTTATGTTATTTGAATTTTTTTTCTTTGCTGCATAATTTCATATATTTGGCTTCATATATCCATAGAAAGTAGAGAAAATACAATATTGTGTGCTCTGAAAAGGACAGATTTTTCACATTATTACGGTTTTGTCCCTTCTTTTACAGTTAATTTTAAATCAGATGTTACGTCCTGACAGTAACTCTAAGCCTCACTTGAGAAGTAGTTTTCCTTAAAACTTTTTTTACTCTTACTTGAGTCATTTTTCGTACAACTATTTTGTATATTTGAATAAAATTATTTTGAAATAGTGTTACTCTTGCTTGAGTTACAATTTTGGCTGTTTCTGATAGTGGCTCTGAATCAGAAGTTACATCCCAACAGTTATTCATACTAGTACTAGTAATTTAGCAATACGTTTTCTATATACTTTTGTTATTACTTGAGTAATTTCATGGACTTCTATTTTGTTCTTGTACTTGAGTAATATATTATTTTGAAGTAACAGTAATCTTACTTCAGAAGAGTTTTTGGCTACACTCCCTCTAGTCTGTCCAGTACGTATAGTCTTTGCGAGCAGAAGCATGTATAAGGAGAGTGTTGTCCCTCCTTTAGTTGTGGTGCAAGTGTGAGCTGAGAGCCGTGCACATCCTTGAACATACATGGGACTTGTGACACCAGGGTGATACAGAGAGCATAGCCTGATGTAAACATGGCTCAGCTGAAGGCAGGGCTCTACAGTGCGCCCATTTCACTCGCATTTGCGAGTAAATATTTCGTCGTGCGAACGAGGAAAATAAAACAGTCGCACCGGTGCGAGTGCTTCTGCAGCCACAATAAGGAGAACTGCGCACAGACGTAACGTGACAAGTTAAACGTTCTAAATGTGTCAAACATTAGGGGCAAACTCACACTAGGACTTTAGAATCGTGCCCAAGCCTGAATCGCCCCTAAAGCGCAGCACACACGCCCAGCGCGAGCGCTGACCCCAGCGTATGAGCTCCGCGTGTGGCCGATATCACTCATACGAACAAACTCCGCTTCAAAACACACCCCACGCCCCCTTCAACGAGGAGCGCCCCGCAGCAGGACCCACACCTGTCCCACCACTCAGTAAACACCCCCACACCGCTGGACTTCCTTCTCAGCTAAAGCGAGAGCTTTGTCTTGGTCTTGTCTCGGACTCGAGCGCATTTGGACTCGGTCTTATCACGGACTCAAGGTCTGAATACTGAGTGTGATCATATTTCATTACGGCCGCTGCAATAAACTTGTACCGGTGTGCGTGACCACGCGGGACGTCTCTCTGCGGTCTGTGCACTGGAGCGGCAGTGTGCGGCCCGTCAGCACAGACTCGGCAGCGCGCGGCTTGTCCACAGCGCGCACCCTTGTGTACCAACGTGCGTCACAGGGCAGGTATCCCACCCATCCTTCCGCCTCACGTCAAATACGCCAATACTAATTTTCTGTCAGTGTCCGCACAGAGCAGAGCTACAACACAGAGCAGGTGATATGTGGGCTGAAGTTTGCCTAAGAAAATGCCAAATAACTCTGTCACAATGTGCGTTTAGTTTGGTAAATGTGCAGAGGCAAAAAAACACTGTAAAACCAGTAAGAGAATGTAACTTCACCTAGGAATTTGAACATACAGGTTTAAAAATCTTACCTATGTTTTTCACTTTGAAACAGTTTTGTGTAAAGTGCCAGTGGAAGTTCTCTTAAAGAAGAGGTTCTTAAACTGTGGGTGAGGGTCCAAAAAGGGCCACAGAGTGTTTCAGTGCAGTACAGTTTCTTTGGCTTATTTTAAGTCTAAATATTAATCAGATAAAATGAAGATATATTTATAAAAACACTGCGATCATGCAGGAAAAGTACAGTCATAATAATTCTTTAGTTTTTTGTATTAAATTCATTCAAATAAGTTGGTGTCCGCAAGTTCTGCACTGTAATAATCGTTCGAAATGAAAACCTACTTGTGCCCCCATTTTTTTTTCTGTGCTCCTAAAATTTTTAACTTAGGGGCACATGTGCTCCTGAAAAAAAAAGTTAGCGTAGAGCCCTGGCTGAAGGGGCAAGAACACGCTGCAAATGGCTCAGAAACAAATATAGAAGACATTGAAACAGAAATACATGCAGGTGAAGCGCTCTCCTTTAATCCTGTTCTATCATTATGAACACACAAGGCCCTATATTACACTAGCATGTTCTTGCCCTCCTTTATTGAGTCTGTCTACATCTCCAGTGCTCAAAATGCTCTGCTCCACCTCGTGTTATCATCAAGTGGTACTTTGTGGTAGTAATACATTTTAGCTTTCGTTTAGAGATGGGCAAATCCAGGGCTTCAATCACTGAAATGTTTCTAGTGAAGGTGTATGGGGTTTAAAAAGACGGTGGAGCACTTCCTGTGTTACCACATCAAGGTGGTACAGTTAGCCTATGTCACCCATGCTCCCACCCAGCAGTTTCCCCTTAAATGTACAACAGCAGGATACAAAACAACACACTATAACTTCACAAACCTAACGTGATGTGCAGTAGTTCCATTAGCCAGGTGCTTAGTGTGAAGAGCAGAGAGGGGAGACTCAAGAGCACCAAAAATTCAACTTTTTCAACATTGTTAACAAGTTTTCGGTGAATATAGCATTTACAAAACAATAGTAACATGGTGAACTAAATATGTAACTTGTAACTTAATCTTGTTATATCATTATAAACACACTAAAGAAGGACACAAAAGACGACTAACCATTTCTCCTGTCCTGGTCACAATAATATTAAAGAGCCTGTACCTCATTTTCTACCTCTATTTAAGTAAAATGTGTCTTATCTATGACCAGCCTTTGAGCTGAAAGTATGTCCGCTGTGTAATGTGTGCATTGAATTCTGAAGCCTTTTATTATCCTCCAGCTGTTAGCATTACTGTGACATGCTGTGCTCATGACAGCTCTCTGAAAGGTCTCTGAGACCTGTGAAAAGTCTTTATAAACTCATAGCAGTGAATAATTAGGATGCCCAGAACACATAAGGTAAGTGAGGAATAACTCTGGACCACTGCAAACGGTTTAAAATGAACTGTTTTTATAACAGTAAAAGTTACACTGGTACACTGCCTTTAAAAGGACCTATGGTATATTTATTTTCTGATCTATGTTCTAATGTTGTTTCCGGTACCTGGAACTTTGTTTTGTTCCATGTTCATGTTTAACACATGAACCCTGCATGCTTATTTCTTTGGTCAAACGGAAGCCCGTGTTCCACCTTGTGATGTAATGTGGCAATACAGGAAGTGCCCCACTGTTTTTTTAAACTCTACAAACCTTCACTAGAATCATTTGGAGCCCTGGAATTGTCAATCTGTACTGAACAAAAGGTACAAGGAGCTGTTAACCTGAAAACTACCACTTCATGGCATCAGAAGGTGAAACAGCATTTTAAGCTTTGGAGATGTGGACTTCGGCTTATTGATCCACGAGGGAAGTGATTTGGACACAGTAGCTCACACATCACAATACAATATAAGGAGAAAAAATATCAATGGCAATAATAAAATCTAAATAAGTAGCAAAATCGCAAGAGACTGGTGTCAAATAAGACATAAATGTATATGTAAAAATAAAATATAGAAATATATATATATACTATATATATATATAGTAATAATAATATGTGCTATATACAAAAGACATAAGGAAAAACAGTGCAGAAGATGGTGTGATAATTGGCAGGACACAGGGTTATCTGTTACATAAGGGTGTGGCACATTTGTAGGGAGTATTATCTGTTATATAAGGGTGAGTCTTTGTACAATTGTAGGGAGTATTATCTGTCCCTCTATAGTCTGGTGCAGTGGGTGAGCTGTTGTAGAGTTGTAGGGAGTATTATCTGTCCCTCTATAGTCTGGTGCAGTAGATGAGCAGTTTGTCCAGTGTCCTTGTGTCCCTTACTGTGACAAATGTCTCCAGCTCACAGGCGATCACTTTTTCAGCTTTATGGATCCGTTTGTCAGTTCGCTCAATGTTCCTTTAACTGGTGCTGCTCTCCCAGCAGACCACAGAGAAGTGGGGGCGTTTGGGAGGTGTAGAGACAGTGGTGCCAGGAGATGAAAAATGATTGAAATGTAAACTGAGTAGGTTTGACCAGTCTGGGCTATAGTCCCGCTGCTTTGTTTTAGTGTTAAAACCAGGGATGGCCTTATCCCCTTCCAAATGCCTCTGGTGCTGTTCTGTTCTGCCTCCTCGCCATGTTGGAGCCTTCAGCTGCCGCTGGATCCCCTTCACCTTGTCCTTGTCTCCAGAGTTGAAGGTCCGTTCTTCTTATTGAGCGGATCCTTCAGCTGGCTGGTGATCCAGAGCTTGTTGTTGGGATGACTGTGGACTCTGTAGTCTCACAGAAGTTTACGTAATCCATTATACAGTATGTCATGCTGTGAATGTTGTCCCCATGGGGCTGGCACAATCCTGAGGGCCGTGGCATTTTGTGCCTCCTTAGAATTGGCATACAGCAAGTCTAGTGTTCCATTGTCCCGAGTTTTACAATCCAACTTACAGGTGAAGTGTGGATAGTAATTAATAATTATAATTAATAATTCAGTGTTACTCAAGCCTGTGCAAATGAAACTAAACACAACTGCAGGTGTGTTTTTGAGGAGGTAACAGCATTAGAATATGACTTAAACCTCACAAGAGTCAGTTTTGCAAAATACTGGCTCTTTAAGCTCAAAGGAGTTAAACAGGCTCAGGTTATTTCTGAATATTGACACTGCTGTTAAACAGGGTCAGGTTATTTCTGAATATTGACACTGCCGTTATGATCGTTGTATCTCATAGCCTTTTCCTTCTCCTTAGGTCTGGGGGACTATATGAGGAGGTATGGCCCGGGCATCCACCGTGTCCTGTCCTCCTTCGGGCCCACCCCTGACTACACTGGGGACCGGGCCAAGGATATTGTCAAAGTGAGCTCCGCCTGGTCAAAGTCATCTGGTGTTTAGTCTGCTTAGAATACACACCCAGACACACACAGCACTAACACACACCAACACTCACCACTGTGAAGCAGGTAAGCCACATCTCATTTAAGTTTGTATTTGATTTTCAGGCATGCTAGGAACTGCATTACTCACTCAAGGTGTCACAAATATCACAAAAATCAATTTTGAGACTACAGAATAGGCTTGATTCTCCATATAAAATTTCTTTTAATTAATTAATTAATTCAGAAAATAGTCATTTTCACCACAAAACAATAGTGCTTTCTTACTGTTACCATATGGTTTTATACTAGTTCTGATACAGCACCAGATCTTTCTAAAATTGTTCAGGATTGTTACATTTGATCCTGTTTATGAGACTTTTTCAGTATAAATACTTGCTTAAATGAGTTTTGATAGTTTTGTATGGACTAGCCCTTCCTGGTTGTAGGAGTCTTTGTTCCTGAAACAGACAGTTAGCTTTAAAGAAAAGGATCAATGAGCAGGATTCCTCTCTGGCTTATGGTTAACAGCATCACCACAGACCGACACTGCTGCAGTCCACACAGCAGCCACTATCAGCACAGTCAAACATCTCTCAAGGTCCTCTGAGCTGGACCTAAGAGCTAACGCCCAGAGGTGCTAGAGTAGCCAAAACATTGTACTCAACTAAGTACTTCAAAATATTATTACTCAAGAAGGAGAACAAAGTAGTGCTGCAAGAACACAGTATAAGAAAAGTACTACTCAAGTGAGAGTAACTTCTGCTTTAAAATGTGATGGGTAACGTGAGATCCCTCGCAAATAAGATGGACAAACTGACAGAGCTAGCCCAGAGTCAGAAGGAATATCGGGAGTGCAGTTTAATGTGTTTCTCAGAGACATGGCTGCATGAAGATGTGCCTGATGACAACGTGTCTATCGCTTCTCCACTGTACGGGCCGACAGAGAGCGCGCCAGCTGCAGGAAGAGCAGAGGCGGCCGGGTCGCTGTGCTCGTCAACCACCGCTGGTGCCATCCATCGCACATCACCGTCAAGGAACGGATCTGCAGCCCTGATGTGGAACTACGTACTATCGGACTACGGCCTTATTATCTACCGAGGGAGTTCTCGCATGTTGTGTTTGTTGCTGTCTACGTGCCTCCGTCAGCCAACGCCCACAGCGCCTGTGACTCTATCCACGCTGCTGTAGCCCGGATTCAGAACGCTCACCCTACAGCCTTCATCGCCATCTCCAGGGACTTCAATCGTGTTACTTTAGCCAAAACTCTCCCCACTTTCTCCCAGTTTGTGACCTGCTCCACCAGGGAGGGAAAAACACTAGACCATCTCTATGCTAATGTTCGTGGCGCATACCTGGTGGCCCCCCTGCCCCCACTTGGCCGTTCAGACCACATCCTGGTGCTCCTCAGGACATCTTACACACCTCTGGTGAAGCGCCTTCCCCCCTCCCCCCGGTCTGTGAGGAGGTGGACAGACGAGTCTCTGGAGGTGTTACAGAGCTGCTTTGAGGTGACAGACTGGGCTGCACTCACTGAGCCCCATGGAGAAGACCTCGACGGGCTGACTGACTGCATCACCAGCTACATCAACTTCTGTGTGGACTCAGTTGTCCCAACAAAGACTGTGAGCTGTTATCCAAACAACAAGCCAAGGATAACCAAGGACATTAAAGCCACACTCATCGGGAAGAGGAAGACCTGCAGCTCGGGAAACAAGGAGGAGGCCCGGGCTGCTCAGAAGAAACTGAAGAGACATGGGAGGAAGCTGGAGTGGAAACTTCAGCAGAACAACATGCGGGAAGTGTGGAGCGGCATGAGGACCATCACGGGACACAAGCCGACCTGGGGAGGAAGCGTTGAGGGAGATGTGAACACAGCCAATGAGTTCAACATCTTCTTCAATCGCTTTAACACTGCAGGAACTGTCCACCTCCAGCCAGCAGCAGTCACCCCCCTACCCCTCCCTCCCCCGTCTCCTGTGGAAGACCCAGCTCACACCTCAGACAACACCACTCCTCTCCCTCCTGACACCTCCACCCTGACTGTCACTGAGGAGCAGGTGAGGTGTCAACTGCAGAGACTGAAGGCCGGGAAAGCACTAGGACCTGATGGAGTGAGCCCCAGAGTCTTGAAGGGCTGTGCTCCCCAGCTCAGTGGTGTCCTGCACCAGATCTTCAGCCTGAGCCTGAGTCTTCAGAGAGTCCCCCTGCTATGGAAGACATCGTGCCTCGTCCCTGTCCCGAAGACGCCACGCCCCAGCGACCCTAAGGACTACAGGCCCGTGGCACTGACCTCCCACATCATGAAGACTCTGGAGCGACTCGTCCTGGAGCAGCTGAGGTCCATGGTCCAACATTTGCAAGACCCTCTCCAGTTTGCCTACCAGCCCCACCTTGGAGTAGATGACGCCATCCTGACCCTACTCCACAGAGTCTACTCCCACCTGGACAAGCCGGCTGCCACTGTGAGGATCATGTTTTTTGACTTCTCCAGTGCGTTCGACACCATCAGGCCGGCTCTGCTGGCTGAGAAGCTGGCAGTGATGCAGGTGGATGCCTCCTTGGTGTCCTGGATTGTGGATTACCTCACTGGAAGACCACAGTATGTGCGTCTGCAGAGCTGTGTGTCGGACAGAGTGGTCAGCAACACCGGGGCTCCACAGGGGACAGTCCTGTCTCCCTTCCTCTTCACCTTCTACACCACAGACTTCAACTACTGCAGTGAGTCTTGCCACCTTCAGAAGTTTTCTGACGACTCTGCAGTGGTGGGATGCATCAGCGGTGGTGACGAGGAGGAGTACAGGACTGTAGTGGACAACTTTGTCACCTGGAGTGAGAAGAACCACCTTCAATGTGACGAAGACAAAGGAACTGGTGGTGGACCTGAGGAGGACCAGGGCTGCTGTGACCCCCACCTCCATCCAGGGGGTCAGTGTGGATGTGGTGGAGGAATACAAGTACCTGGGGGTGTACTTGGACAATAAACTGGACTGGAGCAGGAACGTGGACGCTGTTTACAAGAAGAAATAGAAGCGGCTCTGGCCCTGACCAGTGCATCATGTGCTGTATCTGCTGGGGCAGCAGTCTGCGAGTGAGGGACACTAATAGACTCAATAAGATCATCAGGAAGGCTGGACATGTTGTGGGGGAGGAGCTGGACTCTCTGACTGTGGTGTTGGACAGGAGAATGCTGGATAAAATCAGGACTATTCTGGACTCTCCCTCCCCCTCCACAAGGTGCTGGCCAATCAGAGGAGCTGTTTCAGCCATAGACGCTGCTGCCGCTGCTCCACTGAGAGACACAGGAAATCTTTCCTGCCTGTCGCCATCAAACTGTTGAACGCTGCACTTTAAATCACAAACTACTCAATCCTACTTTATCCTATTCCCTGCTCACACATGTATATAGTTGTAAATATGTCACTGATGTAAATAATTTCCCAGAGAGAGCTATTTTTATCTTTTATCTTATTGTATTTATCTTATCTTATTTTTGAAACTTGATTCTATCTACATGCTCTTGGTCGGTTGCATCTGTAACGAAGAAAATTTCCCCTCAGGGATGAATAAAAGTGATTCTGATTCTGATATAGGGTAATTTGAAGAACAAAAAATTTGGTCTTTTTAAAGGACAGACACAAACATTAGACAAACTAGATCATATGTGAAGGAGCGCTGCAAGAAGCACAAATGTTCAAATTACTTCGTATTAGGCTTAGGGTTAGAGTTAGGGTGGTTTAGAGTTAGGGTGGTTTAGAGTTAGAGGGTTAGGGTGGTTTAGAGTTAGGGTGGTTTAGAGTTAGAGGGTTAGGGTTAGGGTGGTTTAGGGTTAGAGGGTTAGGGTGGTTTAGAGTTAGAGGGTTAGGGTGGTTTAGAGTTAGAGGGTTAGGGTGGTTTAGAGTTAGGGTGGTTTAGGGTTAGAGGGTTAGGGTAGAGTTAGAGGGTTAGGGTAGAGTTAGAGGGTTAGGGTGGTTTAGAGTTAGAGGGTTAGGGTGGTTTAGAGTTAGAGGGTTAGGGTTAGGGTGGTTTAGAGTTAGGGTTAGATTTTGTCATTTGCAGACTCGCAGTGGAAAGAGTAACCAAAACTTTTACTCAAGTAAGAGTACTGTTACTTCAATATAAATATTACTCAAGTGGAAGTAAAAGCATGCTGCTAGTAAAGTACATGTACTGAAAAGTACAATTTCTTTAAAAAGTTACTCATATAAATGTTACTGAGTGTTTGCTAGCGCCCCTCACTCAACACCAGTACATGCACCGTCAGCGACAATAGCATTCTTGGTACAAATGGTGGGACATGTCAGTAACAGTTTAAATAGCGAGCCGTGGGTTGACATGGTTCCTCCCTGGCCACCTGTGCCATGGCTGGCACAAACTGGCACTAGCGCTGAATGTTTTGAGAATATCTTATTGCAATTTTAATGTTAAGAATTATGATTGCAATTATAGTTGAGATTTCTGTTTTAATAGGATTTTGCTCACAGAAGAATTGACAGAAAGACAGAAATCTGCACTAATACAAGAATCACATTTCAAAACATGTTAGGACCATAGTCCGTATATATGAGTGGACTAAGCTAACCCGTTAGCCGCTGCGTGCCAAACAGGAAGCGCTCCAGGAGGCTCTTCCATCTCCTTCTCTCCCTTTTTCCCATTGACTTACATTGAGATCTTATTGCCCTTCTCTCTGTAACTCCTGCTGTGACCTCGTTGTTTTGGTCTTAAAATGTTCATATTAACCCGCTCTACATGATCCTGATTTTTTTTTCTTCTCTATTTAGTCCGTCAAAAAAACCCTATTCATAACAGAACCTGGCTCCAGATTCGCCCCTCTAACCGTTAGCATCGCGAGCCTCATTTGAGCGGCTAAACGCTATGGGTGACGTCACATTCACTTAGTCCACTTATATATACGGTGGTATATATACGGTATATATATGGTACCACTTATATATATGGTTTGTACAGAAAAAAGTGGTTCAACTGCATTTAAAACTCGAGATCTGATGAAACAAATTATCTTATTTTATCTTATTTGTTTGGTGCTTCAAAAATTTCAGCCATTACTATTTGCTAATTGGGTCCATTCAAATAGCAATTTTTGATTTGATTGCACTTATTCTTGCTGCTTCTGAATGGCTGCATGTGATTGGCTGTTCTCAATTGACTGTTTCTGATTGGCTGTATGTGATTGGCTGCTTCTGATTGGCTGCTGTGGGATCGCTTTGATGTGTCTCTTGTCCACAGGAGATGTCCGAGCTCATCCCTCTGGAGCAGCTCTCAGCCCGGATAGAGCGCAGAGACCAGCTGCTGTCCCGCCTGGCCCAGATTAAGAACGAGAACTAGACCTGGCACCCTCACCCATTAATCCTCCCACACATCTCACCCCTTTAGCCCTCTGACCCTCACACCTCACCCCTTTAGCCCTCTGACCCTCACACCTCACCCCTTTAGCCCTCTGACCCTCACACCTCACCCCTTTAGCCCTCTGACCCTCACACCTCACCCCTTTAGCCTTCTGACCCTCACACATGATTGATTTCACTATTTTGTCCATAAATGGAGATATGATCCTTAATAACAGAGCGGTGAGGTGCCTTCTCTCGCTTCTGCTCACATTCAGAACAGCTTTAATTGACAGTGTTGCTCAGCAGACAGGACGTTATGTTCAACAACTTCACTTCTTTATACAGTCCTCAGGTTACCTGGAATTATCATTTCTTCAATTCCAGCTGTTTTTTTTAACTTAAAGAATAACATGCATTCTTAAGGCCACCACACACTACAGGATTTTTCAGTCTTAAACGATTTTTAAATGTGCCACAAACACCACAGACACAAGGAGAAACTTATGAGACTTAAACCGATCTGAAAGACTGCAGCGGGATCTGTGTGTGGACCATAGGATATAAAGCTGAGAGCTGTTTCCTGTCTACAGTAAAACCACTCACTAGATACAAGTCAAACTGTGTTATTATTTGTGAAATGTGGAGCAATACTTCAAATACAGGATTTTTAAAGCAGAAAAGATTGGAGATAAAGTCCACAGGGAGTAGAGTCGGTATCCCTAATCTGCAGCTTCACCTCGATCTGTGTGGATGGAAACAGACACACGTGAGGAAACACTGCCTTTTTACTTTCAAAGAACGCCTCAAACTGGATTAATAGCACGATTTTGTGGACTGGATGTCATCATTTTTTTTATAGATAATGTGGGTCAGACTTTAAATTTTTCACTTTACATTAGGTGAGAAATAAAGTCTCATTAGTTTCGCTTTGTCTTGAGTTTGTTTGTTGCGTCTCTGTGTCCGTCGCTCCTCTGCCACTGACTCTCTGTTTTATCGGCTGTTCCCGTGGCGTTGTTGATGTTTGGTGGTTCTGATCTGACACTCTCCACACTCCACTCCGCACATGAGGAGCAGCGGCTTCAAAATCACACACGAAGACACAAAGTCGGGTCAGGCCTCTCTGAACTCGGGGAGAAGAAATCGCAGCCAAAATCGGGCACATTCTCCTGTGGTGTGTGACGGCCTTTACTGTGAGAGTGACAATTCTCTCCTCATCTGTTGTGAACTTAACCTTTTGTGCGCTGATTTTGCCCAATAAACGTGTGATCTTTGAAGTGATGTCTGGTGCTGTTTGGTGTGTGTACATGCAGGGACGAGGACAAACGACAGGGGACCGTGTCAAAAGTGTTGAAAATTAAGAAAAAATTTGAATAAATTAGAACAAACAACACTCAAACTAGCATGAAAATGAGATACTTATCACAGAGGAGGGACGCTTTTGGCTCTGACCGCCCTGACCAGTCCTGCTGCTGACCGCCCTGACCAGTCCTCCTGCTGACCAGTCCTGCTGCTGACCGCCTTGACCAGACCTCCTGCTGACCGCCCTGACCAGTCCTGCTGCTGACCGCCCTGACCAGTCCTCCTGCTGACCGCCCTGACCAGTCCTGCTGCTGACCGCCCTGACCAGTCCTGCTGACCGCCCTGACCAGTCCTCCTGCTGACCGCCCTGACCAGTCCTGCTGCTGACCGCCCTGACCAGTCCTCCTGCTGACCGCCCTGACCAGTCCTGCTGACCGCCCTGACCAGTCCTCCTGCTGACCGCCCTGACCAGTCCTGCTGCTGACCGCCCTGACCAGTCCTGCTGCTGACCGCCCTGACCAGTCCTCCTGCTGACCGCCCTGACCAGTCCTGCTGCTGACCGCCCTGACCAGTCCTCCTGCTGACCGCCCTGACCAGTCCTGCTGCTGACCACCCTGACCAGTCCTCCTGCTGACCGCCCTGACCAGTCCTACTGCTGACCGCCCTGACCAGTCCTGCTGCTGACCGCCCTGACCAGTCCTGCTGACCTGCACTCAGACCTTTGCCTGAGACTCAGAGGACACAGTGGAAATGTTGCAGTAACATCAGCTGCAACAGTTTACTGCAGGAAAACCGGAATTTCCCACAGGATTAATAAAGTGTCTCTCTCTCTCTCTGTGTCTCTCTTCTCCTTTCTTCTCTCCTCTGCTGTTTCTGCCCTCTCTTCTCTTATCTCATCTCTCTCTCATATGTTCCTTTTGTCTCTTCTGTTCTCTCTCTTCACCTTTTTGTCCTCTCCTTATTTATCTCTCTCCTCTTCCTCTTTTTGTTTCTCCCTTATCTTTTGATCTGGTCTTTGCTCTCTGTGTCTCTGTCTCTGTCTCTCTCTCTGTCTCTGTCTCTCTCTCTCTGTCTCTCTCTCGGTCTCCCTTTCTCTCTCTCTCTCTGTCTGTCTCTGTCTGTTTGTCTCTGTCTCTCTGTCTGTCTCTCTCTGTCTGTCTCTCTTTGTATCTCTTTGTCTCTCTCTCTCTGTCTGTCTCTCTCTCTCTGTCAGTCTCTCTCTGTCTCTCTATCTGTCTCTTTGTCTCTCTCTGTTTGTCTCTGTCTCTCTGTGTCTCTCTGTGTCTGTCTCTCTCTGTCTCTCTCTCTGTGTCTCTCTCTCTGTCTGTCTCTCTTTGTCTCTCTCTCTCTGTCTCTCTCTCTTTGTCTCTGTCTCTCTCTCTGTCTATCTTTGTCTCTCTCTGTCTGTCTCTCTTTGTCTCTCTCTGTCTGTCTCTGTCTCTCTCTCTTTGTCTCTGTCTCTCTCTCTCTGTCTGTCTCTGTCTCTCTCTCTTTGTCTCTGTCTCTCTCTCTCTGTCTGTCTCTGTCTCTCTGTGTCTCTCTCTTACTCTGACTCTGTCTCTCTCTCTTTACTTTTTATTGAAGTAACAGTCTGATGACTGAAGTAAAAGTTGTGCTTCCTCTTCCGTCTGTGAGGAAGTCAAAAGTTTTATGTGACGAGCTGAAATGATTCTCACATTTGTGTTTCGTGCCGCTCTTTCAGATCTGATTTAGTTTGCCTCATTTTTGTGTCTGTCCTTTGAAAAGTTTGACCATTAGGCCCCATTTAATGTTTGGTCCTTCACATCCAGACAGTTAAGCTGCTCTTGAGTAGTATTTTTCCTCACTTTTTTATTTTATTTGTACTTGTTAGTCTTGAGCAGGCCTACAGTTTTTTTGCCTGTCACCTTTGCCTCGGCCCGGGTCTGAACATCGAAGCCTAAAGAGACTTCTGCGTGTGGACCCGGTGTGGTCCCGGTGTTTTTGTCGGTAAGACGTGAATTGTTTTCCCAGAAACGGTAGGGGCCCCCGCTTACGGCTCCTGACGCACTGACGCTGTTTGACGCTCCTGCGCTAATCACCCGTGAGCAACCGCTCCGCTCCGTGGGCCCCGGGTGCGGGCCTCTGGGACATTCGGCTTCTTTGTGGGATCCGAATCTTTTGGATCCGTTCATGTCAAAGAGCCGCTCAGAATCCTCTCTCTTTTGATAGAATGTTTGTTTACTGTGTGTGAAACAGAAGCTCGGAATAACAAACTCAGAGAGAAACTACCAGGGCTCAGATTTGTTTGTTTTGTTTTGTTACCCTTTAAAATGTTGAAATTCTAAATAAAATGTTGAAAAACAATAATTGGCTATTCAAACTAACAAACTGCCATTAAGATGCCAAATGTGCAGTTTTATTTAATGCATCAAAAAAAAGAGAGATTCAGTCAGACATGTTTAACCCACCCTGCAGATTTAGAGATTTAGTTCTTCTCTTAGTCCACCTTGTGATGTCATGTGGTGTTTTTAAACTCAAGAAACACAATTATTTGGATCATTTCAGCCCTAGAACTGCAAATAACAACTGAACCAAAGGTAAAAGAGTTGTTTGTTAATGCTGCTTCATTACATCAGGTGGAACGGAGCATTTTGAGCTTTGGAGATGTCACCAAATAATTGATAAAAGGCCTAAAAGAGTCACTCAAACATGCAGAAAACAAAACACAACTCCAGGTCTGTTTTTGAGGAGGGAACAACATTCGAACATGGCGTAAAGCTCACAAAAATCGATTCTGTGTAATACAGGAGCTTTATAGTTTACGAACGCGCAGGGCTATGGGCAGGGCCGTGGGCAGGGCCTGGCCCCTGGAACGCGGCCCGCCTCAGGTGCTCCTCAGACGGCTGAAGGCGGGACAGAAGCTCACTGGCCCCGGGAACGTCTGTGGAGAGACTGCATGGCACAGCTGTGATTCCCGGATTCGTTTCTCAGGTGAGGGCCGCAGGTTGGTGATGGGACTGTGCTGGTTCCAGTTGGAGCTCACGTACCGTCTCCTGCTGGGAGTAGAACAGCCGCTGAGAGCGCGTCTCCTCTGGGCGCGGGGCTCAGGGAGTGGCAATTCTAGGAGTCACGAACGGGGCACTACTTTTCTAACAGCATACTTTTACTCTTATTTGAGTCATTTTTATTGGATTGTATGAGTAAGTACTCTTACTTGAGTAATATTTTTTGATAGAAGTAGCAGGACTCTCTAAGATGTGCTTCCCCCTGTGAGTGATCTGATCTGATTTAGTCTCATTTGTGTGTCTGTCCTTTGGAAAGACCAGATTTCTTTTGCTTTACTTAAAGTTGTGTCCTTCACATACACTCACTTCAGATTAAGATGTGAGGTCAGATGTTCCGTAGGCTGCCTTTAACGCTCTGGTGCGTCCTGTTCTGTCACACCGATCCTCGCTGTGTCAGGCGCACGGACGTGGATTCTACTTTTTCTACGAGCAGATGTGGTGGAGAAGCCTAAAATTGTACTCAAGTAAAAGTAACGTTACTTCAAAAATAATATTGCCCTAGAGAACTAGAGTGGTAGTCCAAGAAATTACTCAAGTAAGAGTAAAAAAGTAATATAAGAGTAAGTTATAAATGTAGGGCGTAACATCTGCTTTAAAATGTGAACATTAAATAACGCTCACAGTCTGGTTTCTAAGGACGGACAAAAACATGAGACAAACTAAATCAGATGTGAAGGAGCTGCAAGAAACACTAATGTTCAAATCACTTCATATTGTCACATAAAGCCTTTGTCTCTTTAAACCATCTGTGCTTTAGACTTACTCACAGTGAGAAGAGGAACCACAGTTTTTACTCAAGTATAGGACTAAAAATATTACTCAAGTAGGAGTCAAAGTATCAAAGTATGCTGGAAAGTACAATTTCTTCAAAAAGTTGCTCAGTTGGAGGTTGGAGTGTAACTGGGTAAATAGAACTCTTTAGGTTAGTCACTTCAGATGAGGAACGAAGAAAAGAGTAGAGCATAAGAATCCGTGTATCATTCGTTCATTCGTTTTTCAATATAAAACCAAAAATAAGAAAATGAAAAAACAACAGCTTTTTTCATTATTTGTCTCCAAAACCAGAATGAAAAAACGGATAACAACTCGTTTTTTTAGTTTTCGATTTTGTGTTTAAATGAAAAATGGAAAAAACGGATAACAGCCGTTTCCCGTTTTGTCCAAATTTGATCCTTGAGCAAGTTGCGCAAACCGGAAGTGAACCTTTACTGGGAGCGACACACGTGTATAACGAGGGGGGTGAGCAAAACAAACCTAATGGCCGCTGGACTTGAGGATCATTATCATATGATTAAACAGCTTTTTAAGGTTGGAAAAACGCACGCTGAGATTTCTAACACGTTGCGACAGTTCGGTATTAAGAGATCCCCGGAAATGTCGGTGAGAAGGTTCTGTATTCAACACCAACTCCGGCGTAAAAGACAAACTGCTCCTGTCATCAGTACATAAGGTAAAAAGCAGACACGTGAGTACACACTTTTAACTATTGGAAATCATCACTAACACAACGGTAAACTTAAAATAACTCCCACAAAACTGTCAAAAAAAGTTTGTTTTTAGCTGCGTGAACTTTGGAGCTTTGAGCTAAAAGTTTGGCTAGTAATTTACAGCTAAGTAAGTCCGCTCAGACTTTCATATTTGGACAGATTTCCATCAAACACTTTTTTTTTTTTTTTTACTGTTAGGGGAAATGACCATGGAGTGATTAAAGAGTTAGAAACGCCACGTTTTCACGGACAGGAGCAGCTCGGAGGTAAGGTAAAAACACGCATTATTTCATGCAGTATAATAATATTTACTTGTAAATCGCGTAATCTAAGCCTCCCACACATGCATTTCATTCTGGGAATACATTATATTGACACCTGTGTCTGTTCGGCCAGTCACATTTAATATAACGATGAGAAAACTGTTTGAAATGTTTTATGTTATGAATTTTCTTTTCTCATCTGCAACTTCCTGGATGAGGACATAACACACTTTGGATGTGAATGTACTTGCTCTGTGGACCTCATTTTCCTGTAATAGTTGGTAGTTTTCTTAATGTGTCATTACAGGTTTTCACTCTGCAGGACAGGACTTTGAACCAACAGAACCAATCAGACGTAAGGTTCATTCTGCTCTTCCTCCTTCAGAAGATACAAGATGTCTCCACTGTCCATGTCCAGAGTCACTGAGGACTTCTGCAGAGTCACAACCTCTGAGTCACAACCTGCAGAAGACCTGTGGGGCCTCTGGTTGCATCTGGCTTCCTGCACACGCTGTCTGCTGCTGTCCTGAATGTGTCCTCATAGTGATGTCTCCAGGCAGTTTAGGTTCAGAATAAGTTTATCTGAACGTTTTTCACTGTGACATTTGATTCATGGTGAGATGTCCCAGTTATCTGATGTGTCTTTTAATAGTAACTATAATTACATGTACTATAAGAATGTACTATTGTCCTGCAGTGAAGCAGTATTCAGTCTGATCATATTTGGCAAAGATAATTTGTTCATTTTGGATTGGCACCTGCTTCTTTACAACAACAACAAAAAGTTACACAATGGGAGAACACTGACATGTTTTATTTATTTATTATTAACCTATGAATGCATTGTGTGTGTGTCTGTGTGTGTGTGATGGGTTTAATGTTTGACTATTCATATTATGACAAAGTATTTCCAGAATGAAAATAGAAATAAAGAATTGTTGTTTAATAAATTGATTGTTTAATAAACCATTTTTTCTCAAAGGAGAGTCTTTATAAAATGACTTAAATGCATTCCCTGTATACATGTAATTCCTTATCAATTAAAAAATATTTAATGCATATCTCATTGCTGTTTTTGAAACTTTAAGGTAATTTAGCCTATTTTAGATGTATTGGAGAAACAGCAATATTTTAGCCATAAAATGTGGATTAGAATGATTAGAATAACTTGTTCTCAAAATGTGACAGTTTGATTACCCGTGCGTAATCTTTGTTAATCTGTGTGCGAAATCTGCAGATGCGTGTTGTTAGCATTAGCATTAGCAGCGTGTCTCGGTTGCTGTGCGACGGCGCGGCTCCGTGGGCTGGACCTGTCCCGTTTCGACACGGCCTGCGGTCTGCAGCCTTCGCAGCCTCCTGAAATGGGACACGGTACAGTTTTCCATCTCGTAGCGGCTCCTCCGCTGCGCGCGCATTGCTCCCAGTAAAGGTTCACTTCCGGTTTGCGCAACTTGCTCAAGGATCAAATTTGGACAAAACGGGAAACGGCTGTTATCCGTTTTTTCCATTTTTCATTTAAAAACAAAATCGAAAACTGAAAAAACGAATCGTTATCCGTTTTTTCATTTTGGTTTTGGAGACAAATAATGAAAAAAACTTTTGTTTTTTCGTTTTCTTATTTTTGGTTTTATATTGAAAAACGAATGAACGAATGATACACGGATTCATAAGAAATATGTTTTTCTGTTGAGCAAAAGTCCAACTTAATGTGGATCCTTTAAGTCCCTGTCACTGACCCTGTCACTGACCCTGGAGTCTTCCAGGAGCTTAAACAGCCTCATATCACGCATGTTTTTGTTAGACTCGTGTGTGTGTGTGTGTGTGTGTGTATATATATATATATATATATATAATATATATATATATATATATATATATATATTATATATATATACACACACACACACACACACACACACACGGATTTCTCACCTTCCACGGTGGTTGGTCTCTCTCACCCTCATCAGCTCGGGTCCTCTACCAGAGGCCTGGGAGCTTGAGAGTTCTGCGCAGTATCTTTGCTGTTCCCAGTACTGCACTTTTCTGGACTGAGATGTCTGTTGTCCTTCCTGGGATCTGCTGCAACCACTCATCCAGTTTGGGGGTCACGACCCCGAGTGCTCCGATCACCACAGGCACCACCGATGCTTTCACCTTCCAGGCTCTCTCCAGCTCTTCTTTGAGCCCCTGGTATTTCTCTAGTTTCTCGTGTTCCTTTTTCCTGACATTACCATCGCTCGGTATTGCAGTTTCCACCACCACGGCTTTGTTCTCTCGCTTATCCAGAACCACGATGTCTGGTTGGTCCATCACCATTCTATCAGTCTGTATCTGAAGTCCCACAGGATCTTGGCTCATTCTCCACAACCTTTGGAGGCGTTTCCCACCTTGATCCTGGGGTTTCCAGCCCGTACTCTGCACAGATGTTTCTGTACACTATGCCCGCTACTTGGTTATGTCGCTCCATGTACGCTTTCCCTGCAGCATCTTACACCTGCAGTTATGTGCTGGACTGTCTCAGGCACTTCTTTGCACAGCCTACACCTTGGGTCTTGTCTGGGTAGATCTGGGCCTCTATTGCTCGGGTGCTCAAGGCTCCTGTGCTCCAGGATGAGCCTCTGTGTCCTTCAGACCAGCCCTCTCCAGCCATTGGTAGGATTTCTTGATATCAGCCACTTAAGTTATGTTTCGGTGGTACGCCCCATGTAGGGGTTTGTCCTGCCATGATGGTCCCTCCAGCACCTCTTCCTCTGCGCCCCACTGTCTGAGACATTCTCTGAGCGTCATCAGTCTGGGCCTTGTCACTGATGTACTTGTGGAGCTTGGATGTTTCATCCTGGACAGTGGTTCCCACACTCACTAGTCCTCGGCCTCCTTCCTTCCGGCTCGTGTACAGTCTCAGGGTGCTGGACTTGGGATGGAACCCTCCATGCAGGTCAGGAGCTTTCGTGTCTTAACACCCGTGGTCTGTATCTCCTCCTTTGGCCAACTTATATATATATATTGTATAAACTGTATATATCGTGTGTTTTTCCTATATTTATACTGTATATATCGTGTGTTTTTCCCATATTTATACTGTATATATCGTGTGTTTTTCCTATATTTATACTGTATATATCGTGTGTTTTTCCCATATTTATACTGTATATATCGTGTGTTTTTCCCATATTTATACTGTATATATCGTGTGTTTTTCCTATATTTATACTGTATATATTGTGTTGCAGAGGGAGCTGCTGTGCTGTCATCATGAGCTGGGGGGCGCTGTACGCTCAGCTTGGTGGAGTGAACAAACACTCGACGAGCCTGGGGAAAATCTGGCTCTCTGTGCTGTTCATCTTCAGGATCACCATCCTGGTGCTGGCGGCGGAGAGTGTGTGGGGAGACGAGCAGTCTGACTTCACCTGCAACACGCAGCAGCCCGGCTGTAAAAACGTCTGCTATGACCACTTCTTCCCTGTGTCTCACATCCGCATGTGGTGCCTTCAGCTGATCTTTGTGTCCACGCCCGCCCTGCTGGTGGCCATGCATGTAGCCTACAGGAAGCGTGGGGACAAGAGGAGTATGCTGGCCTCCAACGGCACGGAGAAGATGTCCGACAC